>PVJL010002365.1:70111-202280 GCA_004026885.1 Lyroderma lyra | reverse complement strand
TCCTTACGAATTTTTGTAACAGCAACTAATTCATTCCTATTTCTGTGTTTCTAGAGCACTTAGTCAAACTCAATTAAAAAGTCTACCATGTAATGCAATTATTTATGTTTACCTTCATCATTAGATTATGAACTTATTAGACTATAAAAATAAATTATATTATCATTCAGATTTTATATCATTAATGAGAGTTTAAAAATCTAAATGGCAGAAACATTACTTCTATCAATTAAAATTAAACATTTACATATAAGTGAGAGAGAAATGTAAAAATTACTAGTTTACAACAGTAAATAAATACAAACCTCCCACTGAGTAATCACATTTTTCAGCTTCTGGATTTCAGCATCTTTCCTTTCAAGTTCCAACTTTAGTCTTTCAATTCTACCATCTTTCAGAACAACTTCCTGAAAAGAGAAAAACACCACTTTAGAACAAAGACAGTCTGACATTTCTGGTTCACAATATTCTTTTGCAAAAATTTTAAGAGGAAAAAAAAAAATCCTAGTTTTCCTAATTTTAGTTCATTTTCTACAGCAACCTTAAACTGTTGACTAAATTTCCACTTGTACTCAATGACATAGTTGGAGTTATGTACAATACAAATGAATAAGGTATTTATGATTAATCTCAAACTACAAACAATATCAGCACTTTGAAATAATAATTCTATGAATAAACATTTAAAGTGCTCTGTGACAAGTTATTAGTCTATGTTTAAAACAAAAAAAAAACTGAAAACATGAGAAAAAAACACAAAATTAATAATAAATAAAAAACAAAATAGCTTTTCTCTAATCAGCAATTAGCAGGTAGAAGATATAACTAGAAAAACTATTTCTTCCAAAAAGCAATAAAAAATATCATTAAGACTAAAATTCAGAAATTTTCAGGTTCCATAATGAAAATTACAAAATACTGAAAAGGGACGTGAACTAAGTATGTTTGTAGATAGGAAGACTAAATGTTACTAAATATTACGTTGTAAATTGAATAAATTTTCAATTGAAATTTCAATAGGATTTTGTACTTTGGAACTCAGCCAGATAGTCAAAATTCATCTGGGAGAATACAGGATGGAAACAAATAAAAAATTATATAATGAAGATAAATCCACCTAACCAATAATTGTATACTACACAGCAAAAATAACTAAAATAGCATAGTCATGGCACCTAGGTTGAAAAAGCAATGTATCAGAAAAGAAAGTCCATAAAGAGATTTAAGATACCAGAATTCATTGTAATACATAGTATTTTCAAGTGAAAAAAGGATGAATTATAGAATACTGGTAGAATATAGGACAAATGGCTAACTGGGAAAAACCAAGTTAAATTTCTATCATCTTGCAATATGTCTCAACATAAACAAACTTAAATGTAAAAAATCAACCCAAAGTCATACTTTTGATAATAGTACAAACTGGTTCTATTATATTTATCTAATGAGTAATGTGATAACATTAACTTATTCCAAAATTACTCAATGGGCACATAAGTGCTAGGTGCTGAGTATATACAATGAAGAGAACTGAAAATACTCTTGTAGTTGTGGGACTTGCTAGGGCAGGAGGCAGATATAACATAAAGAAATGCTACAATTAAAAACCAAGGTTTAGGTTATGAAGACAAGAAGCATAATGATATAAAGGGGAAAATGTGGATTATTCCCTTATGGATCAGGAAAGCTTTCTCTGAGGTAGTGACACTTAAGATGAATGTGGAATGATGGGTAGGAATTGGCTCAGTAAAAAGAGATAAGAACTTTCCTGGTAGAAAGAACAGTATGTTTAAAGGCTCTGAGGCAGAAAAAGCCTAGAGATTTTGAAGAAAAAAAGAGGCCAGTGTGGTTGGAGCTTAGTGAGGTGGAATATAGTACAATATGATTTTTGTAGGCCATAGCAATAGTCTGCATAGTATTTTGAGTAAAATAGAAGGCACTGAAGGGTTTTGAGTAGGTCTATAGGATTTGTTAGATTTTTAAAGATGATTTTTATTAAAAATACAGCAAACATACAAGGTCAGACAATTAATTTCACGAACTCTTCCTAGAAGTGCTACATACCTCATTGCTGAATATCAGTACAGTCACCTTTGAAGTACTCACCTTGGGAAGCTATGCATAGATGCCAGTGCCTAGTCCACCCTTCAAAGCAATTTTGGAACTTTTTCTGGAATGGCCATCAGAGCTGTCGTTGTACCCAAAATCTGACATTAACATCATGAACTTGCCACCATGCACTTATGTTGGCAGCACTGTACCAATACCTTCAATAAGGTGTCATAACCTTGGCAAGGGACTGACGGCCATTCCAGAAAAAGTTCCAAAATTGCTTTGAAGAGTGGACTAGGTGCTAGCATCAGTACATAGCTTCCCTTTGAAGGTGACTGTAGTGATATTCAACAATGAGGTATGTAGCACTTTTTCTAGGATGAGTTCTCAAAATTGTCCGACCTCATATAACAGTATGTCCGTTTCGTATACTATCGTTATCCAATATTTATATAACCATAGAAGTGATCACCATGATAAATCCAACAAATGTATGGCACCATACCACGCTGTGACAATATTATTGATTATATTCCATATGCTATACATTAGATGCCCATGACTTCTTTTATGCCTGAAAATTTAAACCTCTTATTCTTTTCACCATTTCCCCTTTTTTAATTTTTCAATTAGTTGACATTCAATATTATTTTATATATTTTTCAGGTGTAAAGCAGTGATTAGACATTTATATAATTTAAGAAGTGACCCCCTGACTAATCTAGTACTCAACTGGCACATAGTTATTAACATATTATTGACTATATTCCCTATGCTTTACTTTACATCCCAATGACTATTATGTAACTACCAATTTGTACTTAGTTTCTTTTTTCACCATGCCTCAACCCCGCTACCATCTATCACCCTGATAAGTCTTGTACCCATCTGACACCAAACACAGTTATTACAAAATTATTGACTAGATTACTTACGCTATACCCTGCATTCCCATGAATGCAATTTGTACTTCTTAATTCCTTCCCTTTTTTCATCCATCCCCCAACCCCTCTCCCATCTGGCAACTATCAAAATGTTCTGTGAGTTTATTTCATTTTATTTGTTCATTTTGTTCTTTAGATTCCATATATAAGTAAAATCACATTGCACTTGCCTTTCTCTGACATATTCTGCTCAGCACAATACCATCCAGGTCCACCCATGGCACCACAGATGGCAAGAACCCATTCCCTTCTATTACCAAGCAATATTTCACTGTATTTATGTACCACCTCCTCTTATTCATCCATCCATCAATGGACACCCAGGATACCTCCACTTTTGGCCATTGTAAACAATCCTGCAATGAACATGTTGGAGGCACATGTCCCCTCAAAGTAGGGTTTCTTCAGATAAATACCCAGAAGTGGCATTACTGAGTTCTTCTTTGTCTCTTGTTACAGCCTTTGTTTTAAAGTCTATTTTGTCTGGTACAAGTATTGCTACTCCAGCTTTTATATTTGTTTCCACTATCATGAAATATCTTTTTCCCATCCCTTTACTTTCAGTCTCTGTGTGTCCTTCAATCTAAAGAGAGTCTTTTTTAGACAGCATACATAAGGGTCTTATTTTCTTATCCATTGAACTTTTCTGTCTTTTGACATTTAATCGTTGATAAAACATGTAGTTATTGCCATTTTAATATTTATATTTTTTTATTCCCCCACCCCACCTTAAAGAAGTCTCTCTGAGTCCTTATAACTGGTTTGGTGGTGGTGAACTCCTTTAGCTTTTTCTTGTCTGGGAAGCTATCTGTCATTCAATTTTAAATGATGGCCTTGATGGGCAGAATGATCTTGGTTGTAGGTCCTTGCTTTTCATCACTTTCAATATTTCTTGCCAATCCCTTCTGGCCTGCAAAGCTTCTTGAGAAATCAGCTGACAGTCCTATGGGAGCTCCCTTTTAGGTAACTAATTGCTTTACTCTTGGTGCTTTTAGAATTCTTTCTTTGTCTTTAACATTTTATTTATGATGTGTCTTGGTGTGGGCCTATTTGGTTTCATCTTGTTTGGGACTCTCTGTGTTTCCTGGACTTGTAAGTTTATTTTCTTTACCAGGTTAGAAAAGTTTTCAGACATTATTTCTTGAAATAGGTATTCAATTCCTTGCATTCTCTCTTCTCCTTCTGGTACCGCTATGATGTCAAATGTTATGTTTGATGATGTCCCCAATGTTTCTTAAACTATCTTTATTTTTTTTGGATTCTTTTTTCTTTTTGCTGTTCAGATTGGATGTTTTTCGCTCACCTGTCTTCCAAATCGCTGAATAGAACCTCTTCTTCATATAGTCTGCTGGTGATTCCTTCTAGTGCATTCTTCATATCAGTTATTGTATTCTTCACTTCTGACTGGTTCTTTTTTTAATAGTTTGTGTCTTTTTTTTTTAATGCTGCTCTCTTTTTGTTGAAATTCTAAGTTCCCTAAGCATCCTCATAAGCATTGTTTTGAACTCTGTATCTGGTAGGTTGCTTGCCTCCATTTATTCCTTTTTTGAACTTGTTGCCTCTGTATGTTTGCTTCCATGTTATTAGGTAGATCTGCTATGTCTCCCAGTCTTGCCTGGGTGGCCTCATGGAATAGGTCTCCTATAGGGCCCAATGGCACAATCCGCTGGTCACCTGAACAGAGTACTCCAAGAGTGTCCTTTTGTGTGGGTTGTGTGTTCCTTCCTATTATAGTTCAGACTTGCTACTGGCTTGTTAATGGGTGGGACTGACCCTCATGCTGAGCAGCTGTAGTGGCTGGCTATGTCCACAGCTTCCTGACCACCGTTGGGAGCCTTACTCCATTGACTAGGATTAGTGCCAGTGGGCTCTGCTGCTTGTTGAGACTCCTTTTTTTGTGTGCTTCTTTTGGAGATAACTTGGGGTCTGAAGTCAGCCACCAAGTATGTTGATTCTGAGGCCTCTTGGGAGGGGCTCTGGTACAGGTCCAGGTCACCCACTGTCTGTGACTAGCTGGGAACTACCTAGTAGGGACTGCAAAACAATTCACAGTTGGTAGTTGCCTGTGTTTAAACCCTGCTGTACAGAGTTGGGTGTGGCAAGGTCTCAATGAGTGAGCAGGGTGGAGGAGAGCTCATCAGACCAATTCAGATTCAGATTTGGCCATGGGCTTGTGGGAGGGCCCAACAAAGAAAAGATGCACCTGCCTGCTGGCTGCACAGGATAACCCCACACAGGGAAAATGGCAATGAGCTTCCAGCTCTTGCCCCAAAGTCACACATCTCAGTCTGCTCCCCACTCCTCCATATGCCTCCAATGCCCCAAATCACTCTGCCAGAACCCCAGATAGTGCCTGCAGGCAAGTCTGTGCAGGCCCTTTAAGAGGACTCTGGGTTTCCTGCAGCCTCTCATCCCACCCAGATTGTGAGAAAATCCACTGTTTTTCTCAGCCAGATGTTGTCAGGGCTCCTCCTCTTCCCAGCATCAGTACTTCGAGCTGGGGAGGCTGGTGTGGGACTGGGTCCTTCACTCCTCCGGAGGGAACCTCTGTGGCCAAAATATCCCTCCTGATTCTCAACAGCCACATGAAAGTGTGAGGCCAGCCCATTTTGCACCTCTGCCCCTCCCTCCTAACAGTGGGGACATTGCTGCTTTATATTCTTAGTTATAAAACTTCTGTTCAGCTAGACTTCAGATGGTTCTCCAGGTTGATTGTTCTGTAATTTAGTTGTAATTTTGATATGTGCATGGGATGAAACAAATACAGCATTTACCTACTCTGCCATCTTGGGTCCTTTTAGATTTATGTTTTTAAAGGATGACTTTGGGTGGTATGTGGAAAATGGATTAGAGTGGGATTTGACAGGTGAAAAGACCCTTTAATTCCTATTACAAGCCCAGGTCAGAGATTATGCCTTCAATGAGAGTGGAATCAGTTTAAAGGGAAAGAAGTGTATAATGTGAGAAATTATTTGGAAGCAGAATCAGGAGCACTTAATGAGAGCATGAATGTGGCAGGTAGAAAGATGGGCACTTCAAGTTTCTAGTTTAAGGAATAAGGTGGATCAAAATTGGAAATATGCTGCCCAAGATGGTGAACACCATGAAGGTGGCAGCTGCAGAATATGTCAATATTACTTTTAAAGATCAACAGAAGATAAATAAATTTGCATAGAATACAAGTAGAATAACAGAGCTGAAAGAAGAAATAGATGTAAAGAAGAAACGATTCCAAAATTTAGAAGACGCTTGTGAGGATATGCTTTCAGATGACAACTACTTAATAATACCTTATCAAACTAGTGATGCTTTCATTAGCCGCTTTCAAGAAGAAACACAAGAAATGAGCAAAGAAGAAATTGGCGCCTTAGAATCAATAATGGAATCAATTCAGCAGGTGTTAGCAGATTTGAAAGTTCAGTTATATGCAAACTTTGGGAGCAATATAAACTTTGAAGCTGATGAACGTTAAACATTGTACAATACTTTAAAAAATTTGTTTAATGAACTTGAGCATTGTTTAAATGATAATTTCCCTTCTTTAAATGATACAGAAAGCAAAACTTTACAAAACTTTTACGTATTTAATGAAAACTTGGTCATTTTAACATCTTGCTTAAATTTTTACACTTGATCTTAGCCAAAAGGCCGAGAAGCAATTATTATTTTCTATTTTTAAAAGAAGATAATATTCATCAATATATTTTGCGTAATGATTATATCAAGAGTAGGCATTTTATGTCATGTTATTAAAATCAGTTGTAAGGAAGGAAGGAAGAAAGGGGACAGAGGGAGAGAGGGGAACAATTAGGCCCAGGGATCTCATTTCTAGAAATTTATATAAACAGATAAGTGAGGAGGGGAAGAGTAGCTATCAGAGTGTTCACTGCAGACTTGTTACAACAAAAAATTGGACATCAATTTAAATGCCCAAATATAGGAATACGCTAATATCAGGTAAATTTATAAAACTATAATCTCTGAATTCACTAAAAATGTAGATATAAACTATGAAATATATGTAGGCTGTCCAGAAAGTATCCAGCCATGTAATATGAAAAATAGAGGCATTTATGGATGGATGTTTTTCCAGATAGCCCTCATACTAACATGATCCCAAAATGGTGATACTATCGATATGCTAAGGAAAAAATGCTGGAAGAACATACAACAAAATTTTAGTAACTCTCTTAAAACATGAGATTATAAAGATTTCACTTCATTTAAAATTTTCTTTTATATAATCATTTAATATAATGTTTTAATGTTGAAAAAGTTAAACCACGTAAGTAAAATAAAATCTAGATGAATATTTATTATTTTTGAGTAGGAAAGCTCTTCTGAACATGACAACTAAGGGAGACAATTAAAAGGAAAAGACAGATAGACTTAACTTGATGAAAACATCTCCAAAAATACTGTAACATTACAGTATGTCTCCAGAATTTCTAAAAATAAATTATAGTCTGTTAAGTAAAAAAAAAAAAAAAAAAAAATACTGTAACAAAATCAAAAGATAAATGACAAGCTGGAAAAAGTTAAGTCACAACCCATATGACATGCATATGACCAATAATCATGAAAGAGTGTACTGTTTCGATAGTAAGCAAAAAATGTTATATCAAACTGGTATATTTAAAATATTTTTCCCAGTGTGGGTAAATGAAAGAAATTTAATTATTAAAAACTGAATTATTTAATGTTCAAGAATTATGATTTAATATGACTTGGATTTCACTAAAAAGTGGTCCATATAACAGTTTCTACATCACTGGAGGAAAAAGTATATATCCATAAAAAGGTAAGTACCACAACAAAATATATACACAGAAACAAATTTCCTAAAATATAAACAGATGTCACACAGTCTGACATTTTTTTCTTTTTTCATTTTATTAGTGCTGGCAACAATCTTCTAAATTGATTTCGAGACTGGTTAAATGAGCTAGGACTCCCAGTTTAAAAAGCACAGGCTGAGGACTTTAAATTGTCAGGGCAAGGACATTGCACAGTAAGTTTTCACTTAAGGTTGTGGATAAGTTCTGCAATTTTAAGCAAAATTATGTATAACAAAACCAATGTTACCATAAGCTAACTGATATCAAACAAGTATTAACTTTCTAGAGCATCCATCAATGTTAAAATGAAATGACATAGAATATAATCACATTATTCAAGGACCTGCTGTATTTGATTCAACAGACATTGAAGTTTAAGAACATGGTGTCGCATGGTGAATTTTATGCTTTAAAAAAGTCATCTGTTAGTGTATAAGACAAATTATCCAGCATTAGAAGGCAGGAGGCAGAAAGACTTGCTAAAAGATAACTGAAATAATACCAGTGAGAGATAATGAGGACCTAAATTAGAAAAATGTTAGTGAGAATATAAAAGATAGATTTGAAAAATATTTCAAAAATTAAAAACTTCCAAGCCTTGAAAAACAGAAAAGTGAAAAAGGAGACTTAGAGTCTAGGTATCTATATAGAATGATGAAACCAAATACAGAAACGATGTTAAGTCAAGTGCTTGGTATAAACAGTAAATAATGAGCCTGAGTTTGGACACTGTGGGTATAAGGCATCCATAGAGTAAGAGGGTGAAATATGCCGTAAGGCAATTAATAAAACATGTTAAGTCCATAAAAGGGAACAGGATCAGGCGTGGATGAACTACCAATGTGAGTGAAGTTGAGAAGAAATTATCCTACTGACTTCAATGTTGATACACATCAAGAGCAACAAAGATGTTTCTAATTTTTTATTCAATTATTATTTTTAAGAATTTATTCCAAGGGAATAATTCATCAAAAAATTAAATATATGAAGATGTTCAATAAACATCAAGTTTAAACCAACCTAAACCAATTTTAAACAACCTAAATGTTCAGTAATAAGGCACTGACCAAGAAAATTATAATATGTTGATTTGATAGGATATAATGCAAAAAAGCTATGAAAATGTAATTCTTACTGTCACAATTATTTCTCAATACATTTGGCATTTTCCTAGAAAAGGAGTATTAAAAAATGAAACCAAATGTTGTGTTAAGAATGGTAGATTAGGATTGAATTACTTCTCACCTTTAAAAATTCCTGGTATATTATTAATGTATAGTAAAAAAGGATTCTAACCTTGGCAAAAAGAAAAGCCTTCTCTGAGAAAGGAGTACAATAAGGAGAGAAAGGAGGTGGGTGAGAAAGAGAGAGAGACAGAAGGAGGGAAGAAGGTAGGGAGGGAGAGAGAGAGAAGTAACCTCAAAGGCAAGAAAGTAAGAGCAAAAATAAGTAAATGGGACTATATCACATTAAAAAGCTTCTGCACAGCAAAAGAAACTGTGAATAATACAAAAAGGCATCCAACTGAGTCAGAGAAATATTTGCAAATAACATCTCTGATAAGGGGCTAATATCTAGAATATATAAAGACGACAACAACAACAACAAAATCAGTCCAATTAAAAAATGGGAAGAGGACCTGAATAGACACTTCTCCCAATAAGACATACAAACGGCCAACAGATACATGAAAAAATGCTCAAATTCACTATTAGGGAAATGCAAATAAAAACCATAATAAAAATTATGAAATAAGTTATTAAATAAAAAATATGAAAATGAGATATTACCTCACACCTGTTGGAATGCTATCATCAACAAGAAAAATAACAGGAAGTGTTGGAGAAGCTGTAGAGGACAAGGAACCCTCATATACTGCTGGTGGAAATGTAAATTGGTGTAGCCACTATGGAAAAACAATATGGTTCCTTAAAAATTTAAGAATAGAATTACCAGTGATCTAGCAATCTCTCTTCTGGGTATCTACCTAAAAAAATCTGAAAACCTTTTCCAGTAAAGATATATGTACTCTGATGTTCTTGCAACACTGTGCATGGTGGCTTCAACAGATAATTGGAGAAAGATGTGGTACATATCCACAATGGAATATAACTCAGCCATGAGAAAAGATGAAATATTGCCATTTGCAATAACATGGATGGACCTTGAGATTATCATGCTAAGCAAAATAAGTCAGACAGAAAAAGTCGAGAATATTATGATTTCATTTGTATGTATCTGGGATATAAAACTGAAAAGAACAAGACAAATAAACACATAAAAACTCACAGACAGAGATCACAGTTTAGAGGTTACCAGAGCATTAAGAGGGGGAAGGGGTGGCAGAAGAGGGTAAAGGGGGTCAAATCTATGGTAATGAAAGGAGAACTGACTCTAGGTGGTGAACATACACTGCAATATATAGACAACGTCTTATAGAAATATACACTTGAAATCTATATAATTTTATTAATGTTACCCAATAAATTTAATAAAAAGTAAGAAAAAAGAGAAGTATTTTTAGAATTACCTCAGTCATCTTTTTCCCCATTATACTCGACACATAGTATGAGAAAATCTTAATTTTTTTAATTATGAAAAATTTCACATATGCGAAAGAAATACCTATGAATGACACAGGTTGAGGTAAAAAGAAAAATAACCTAACATGCAATTAAGAACTGGAATATTACTAATACATTGGCATCCCCCATGTGGCTCTCCCCAGTATTATCCTCCTCAGGATATTCACTATTACAAATTTTGTCATTCTCTTCCTTTTACTACATATATTATACATATTCCTAAAAATACATATTGTTTTACTTTTTAAATTTATGTACATGGCATCAAACTATTATTTGATTATGATTTTTTAATTATTTTCTGATATTCATCCACATTGCTATGTATAGCTGTAATTCATTTCGCCTATCAATTTTGTTATTTAAAAAAATGAGCTTTTAACATTCTTCTGGAAATGTCTCCAGCGTTTAACCTAGGGTAGAATTTCTAGAACGATGGTTTGCCCATCATCTTCAACTTTAAAAGTTAATGCCAAATTGTTTTCCAAATGGTTATACCAATGTACACTACCACTATTAGTATGTTACCGTTGTTCAATATCCATAACAATAATGAGTATCATCTGTCTAATTCCTATCACTAGTCCTCACCTTCATTCAGTTTCCCCCAGGAACTACAGTGGAATTAATATTACCATATGAAACTTTGTTCTCTACTCAAAAACCTTAAAAAATTCTTTACTATCAACTGACTAAATAATAAATCAGGCCTTTAAATTCTCCATAATCTTTTCCAAACTTACCCAATTTTTCTGATATTATTCTCTTCTATGATCCTTTTGTTTTAATTAAACAGGTTTATATTTTTTACTGCAATACTTTTATTCATGGCATTCTTATTTCTTCTCCCTCATCTCTGCATGTTCAAATTCTACTGTCCTTTAAATTCCAAATGAAAAGCGATTTTCTTCTAAGAAAGCTTATCTCCAATCTCTATTCCTGTGAATTACTATAACACTTTACTGGACTTACCATTTTCTACCTTGTACAAAAGTAATTATCTATTAAATTTGTACTGGGTACAACATGCTCTGCTAAACATTTTTAATTATAATTGCTAACTTTCCTACTAAAAGTACATGGAAGGCAGGTAATTTCATCCCACTGTAACACAGCTAACAAGTTGCAGAAGCTGTATTTTGTGTTGAGTTCTGTTTGATTTCAAAGACTTTCCCTTTCTACCATACTGCATTGTCCTATGGTTTCATTGCACCATCAATATTACTGACACTTATCTAAACATATATACTTAATTTTGTTCTACAAAGGGTTTTGAGTTACCTATTTACTACACTTGATCTTAGCCAAAAGGCTGAGAAGCGATTGAGTTACCTGTTTTTTGAAATATATTAGTATCTTGCTTTCTAACCAAAAATCATCTGAAATGGCTTAAAAAATAAGATATGGAACACAAAGGGGAAAATTATAGTCACTGAAAAAGAAGGAAGCAAATATGCTAACCATAAATGTAAATATAGTTGCTTAGATGGTACATAAACTTTGACAGTCAAAGTAAGACAGGAAAATATTAAATTTAATTTAATACCAGAAAAGAAGCAGCTCACAAGTACCTCAGGAGAGGCAAGAATTTCCCACTACTAAATTGAAAACAGATTTTCATGTGGATTAATGTTAGTGTTATTTATTAACTAATCTTATTGCTGCAATGGAGTAAAAAATTCTTAAGGGCCTGACTTCTCTTTTGTCTTACAAAAGAATACATAGGTGTTTAATTGTTGAATGACTGCATTTAACATTTTTAGGAAACAGAGATAACATCTATTTAAGATAGTAAAAGGATGAGAAACGGGCATTTAGCATTTGGAACAGTCATTTTAGAAAGTCAGAAAGATATGAATCAAAGGCCTCTTAAGCAGTTTTGGTGATTATGAATAATGATATGGTTTAAGGTACATAGCACTGATTCTGAGAATAGAACATTAGCTCTATTTAAAAAAAATATTTTCTAGCAATACTTGGCAGCTCAGGAATTAAATTAGAATAAAGGTAAACAATTCTGTGACAGCCAAATATGTGTATTGGAAAGAAGGGAATAAAAGAAAACTAAGGAAGTAAGGGTAAAGTGTTCATGGGGATGTTAATGAAATTACTTACTACAAGTTTCAGGCTGGGAGAAGTTATTTACAGACTGGAGGTCAACATAAGGTAATGAACAGGTTTAGTTTAAGAGGAAGTAAGATAAAGATGAGGTTGTGGTGAGAAAAAATAATGCAGATTTATAGGTCTCTAAGATTTAAAAAAAAAAAAAAAGAGTCCTTTAAAAATGGGAATACCATTCTTAGCTTGTGGGCCTTATAAAACTATACTGCTAACTATATTTGACTCGTTCGTGCACCATGGTTTGCAACCCCTCATCTACAGGATAAAATTCTACCTTTGTTTCACATAAAAATACCTTTGTAATCAAAATCCCACACTCACTTAACTCTACACTTCTTAGATGCAGAATTCAGTTTCCTGAATATTCAGTTTAACTAGCGCCTTTCCTAACTCTGGGCCTTTGTTCTTGCAGTTCCCTTAGGCTTTCTCTGTCTCAGCTTATTCATCATACAAAATCCACCCCCAAATGTCACTTTTTCATCTACCTTTCACAATTCACCTGAGTGATCTATTACTTTTTCTAGTCAAAACTTCTTTTTTATTGTTCTTCTCTCTTAAAGCTTTCATTATGCTGAATGATATTCTTTTTAAAGGTATACCTCCTCTAATTTCAACTACTCTGAGTAAAGGAAGGACAGCCTTATCCATCTTGGTTTTCCTACTCCCCTACACTGGAGCCTAATACTACCTAATATACAGCACATGCTCAATAAATATTTATCAATGAATGAAGTACTTCACACATTTTGGTATAAATACCTACGACTAAGACAAATCCTAAAACTGTAACTTAAAATCATAACTGATTCCACTGCTTATGTTTTTTAAAAAAGAAAAATTGTATTTTAGTTCCACTGTGATTGAATTTTCTATTTTACATGCCTGGTTGTGTTCATGAGCAGCGCAATTATCTGTTCCATTATATTCTGTAAGCTGTTCTCTTCTTTTTTCTCTAATAAGAATTTTATGAACATCATCTTCCAGTCTATTGAAGAATCCTCCATCATGTGATAAAGTCTGAGAAGAACTCAATTCCTGTTAAAAATGAATTATAATTTACCATCATTCAACACAAAAGTGTATGCATTTAGTAAACCCAGACAGCCACTAGAAGAGTAGAGAATGAAAGAAAAATGATTAAGGGACAATCGAATATCTAACTCTTCTCTATCTCCAGAAGATAAACAGTAGAGACACATTTTCAAATTTTTCTTGCTTCGTCCTATTTTTTAAGTTGGGTATTGCTTGATTTACAAAATATCTTATCCATATACCATACAATTCACCCATTTATGTGCACAATTCAATATGTTCTAAATATTAATATGTTCTCAGAACTGTGCAACCATAACATAATCAATTTTATAAAGTTTATCACCCCCTAAAGAAATCCTAAACCTATCAGCAGTCATTCCCCATTTCCTCTTAGTACTTCCCCCTCAGTTGTCCCTGGGCAAGACTAATCCAGTTTCTGTCTGTATAGATTTGCCTATTCTAGACATCTGTTATAAATGAAATCAAACAATAGGTGGTCTTCTTTGACTCGCTTTTTTCAGCTAGCAAAATGCTCATCCATATTATGGGATTTATCACTACTTTATTCCTTACTGCCAAATAATATCCCATTCATGGATACACCACATTTTATTTCTCCATTCATCAGCTGAAGTACATTTGGTTTGTTTTCAATTTTTGCCTATTATGAATAATGCTGCTATAAACATTCATGCGTAAGTTTTTGTGTGGTCGTGTTTCCAATTCTCTTAAGTATGAAGTAGAATTACTGGGACATATGGTAATTCTATGTTTAACCTTTTGAGGAACTGCCAGATAGTTTTTCAAAGTAGCCACACCATTTTACAACCCTACCAACAGTACATGAGAGTTCTAATTTCTCCACATTCTCACCAACACTTGTATTTACCTGTTTTTCTTTATTATAGCCACTTGTGTAGATGTGGTGTGGAATCTCACTGTGGTTTTAAGTTTCATTTCACTGATAACTAATGGTGCTAAGCATACTTTCATGAGCTTATTGGACATTGGTATATCTTTTTGAAAAATGTCCACTCAGATCTTTGCCCACTCTTTTTAATTAGAATGCTTTTTATTTATGAGTTCTAAGAGTTCTTTATATAGTCTAGATATAAGTCTCTTATATATGTGATTTACCAATATTTTCTCCCATTCTATGGTTTGTCATTTCACATTCTTGATGTTGTCCTTTTTATCACAAGTTTTTAATTTTGACAAAGTCCAATTTATCCAAGAAACCACTGCCTAACTTAAGGTCACAAAGATTTACTCCTGTATTTTCTTTTAAGAGCTTTATAGTTTTAGATCTTATAGGTCTGTAATCCATTTTGAATTATTTTTTTGTATGATGTGAAGAAGGGTCCAAATTCAGTCTTTTGCATATGATATCCAGCATCATCTGCTGAGATTATTCTTTCTCCATTGAGAATTGTCTAGGCATCCTTGTCCAAAATCAACTGAACATAAATGTAAAGGTTTTTTTTCTGGATTCTTATTTTGTCAACCTTTATGGCCACCCTTCCTGCCATACCACACTTCATTATTGCTGTAACTATTATATTACTTTTAAAATAAATTCTACACACCAGTGATAAATAAATAAGATTTTATCACCATCTACTCAATTACATAAAATTACACATTTTTATACATTATCCAAGCAAAGTAGCATTGCCTCTCCAACTTCCTGTTCTGAAGTTAGAAACGGAAAGAAATGTTCTACTCTCTCTCACCGGTTTCATATATGTCCCACATTCTTGAGCTATAACACTTCCAATTTTACATATCTTAATTGTATTTATGAGCAAATGACCCAAACAGTTCAATGACTGTTCATCCTTTCCCTTTCACATTATCTTAGAAAGTGTTTAGAAAATTATGTATCAGTGCTTAATAAATATACAAATAACAATAAAATGTTTGTACAGCACTTTATACTCTGCAAAGCACTTACACAAATATCACTTTATTTGAATTTCATCAACACTGTAAGAAGTTGATAGAGCAAGAATTATTTCACCACAAAGTAATCATGGCCTCAGAAAAATTAAGTAACTTGCCATGAGTCATTCTATTGCTAATGGTACAGACTCTGTCTACTGCTTCAAAAAAATAATTCATTTTTAAAGCAATAAATACAACATGCTTAAAACACTGTTGAGCTTCAGTGGAAGGAATAGCATGACGATAGCAATAAATCAGTCTCTGAATTTCTCTAAAGACCACAGTTCCAGCAGTGTCCTGTTTTTTGATAGCTGCTACCATTACCAGCATACCTATGCCAAAGGGTACTCTGTTTCTGAATATTTTTTTAATGAGGCATAAAATTTCTTTTCAGCTCAAGGATAAGATCTTTTAAAAGATACCTTGATAAGAAACTACAGGGAAAAGCTAAAATAAATCAACCACTACCCCTCAACCCGCACCCACATGCATATCCCAACAGAAAAGAAAGAAAAAAATGTGGCAAACATAAGAACACAGATTTTTAAATTTAATGTCTAACCAATTTCAGTTTAACTCAAATTTTGAACACTTACTATATGCCAAGCATATAATGAAAAAGACAGTATGGTGTTTTTGTAAGTACAGACCTCTGTATCACTGGGACATATTTGAGAGTCTAGACATAAGCTTCACATTTATGGTAAAGTTATTCTTTTAAAAGGTGTCAAGGAAATTCATCAAAATAACAAGACTGTTTTCAACAAGTTGTGCTAGGACAACTGGATATACACATGCCAAGAGGTAAATCTGGACTCTTTCTTTACACCACACACAAAAAGTAACTCAAAAGTGGATCACAGAGAGGATTTTGGGAAGATGATAACACAGATGATGACACAGTAGTAAATACCAGCATTTCATCTCCCTACCTCCTAGACAACTGCACTGGTAGAATCTGTCTGATGTAACTATTTTGGAACTCTGTAGGCTGTTGAAGACTTAGATGGTAAATTGTACTTTATTTTCATCCATTTGAACTCTCAGCACAGTAACCCCACCCTCAGCCATGCAGCAGACAACTGCATGCCAAGTTCTTAGAGTAGCTTACATACAGCTTATGGGAATTAGGAAGGGCAACAAGGACCAAGTAACAGGGATCTATGCTCTGGTTACTGATTGCTGCTTTTGCTCACAAAGACACAGGCGAAGAGGCACCCCAACATTTTTGTTGTACTTTCCCATTATTGCAAGCCCTACCTACTCTAGCTGAAGTGACTTCCAATGGGTTTAAAGAGCTGGAGCCCTTTTTTCTCTCCTTCATTTTTTGCTTTCTCACTTTCATGAGCCTGAAATTAAAAACCAGGACATTGAAAAACAATTGCCTATAAGGTGAAAAATTAGAAAGAGACTGTGAATGCCCAAGAGAAAGTTCAGAAAAGACCTTAAATATTAAATTTATATTTCATGTTGATCCTTGAAACAGAGACAGCCTACAAAAACAATAAAAATACCAATCCCTGAGGAAGAGTTTTTCCAGATTACCATATATTAGATGTCTACCATTCAACAAAAAAATCACAGGCATACAAAGAAATAGGAAAGTATGGTACACTGAAAGGAAAAAATATAAATAAATGGAAATAGTCCCTGAAAAAGACTTATGGCATTTACATTATACAAAGACTTTAAAACAACTGTCTTAATGATGTTCAAAGAACTAAAACTTGGGGGGGGGGAATTAATAAACAATGTATGAATAAAATGAAAATACAAGATCTGACAATTAAGTTCATAAACTCATCCTAGAAAAAGTGCTACATACCTCTTTGCTGAATATCACTATGGTTACCTTTGAAGTACTCCCCTTGGGAAGCTATGCAGTGATGACAGCGCCTAGTCCACCCTTCAAAGCAATTTGGAACTTTTTCTGGAATGGCCATCAGAGATGTTATCGTATTACCCTTGATGTCCTGAATGTCATAAAAATGTCTTCCTTTCAATATTTCCTTTATCGTCGGGTAAAGAAAAAAGTCATTGGGGGCTAGATCAGGTAAGTAGAGAGGGTGTTCTAATAGTTATTTAGTTATTTGCTTACTGGCTAAAAACTCCCCCACAGGCAGTGCCGTGTGAACTGCTACATTTTCATGATGCAAGAACCATGAATTATTGGAGAAAAGTTCAGGTTGTTTGTTTTTTCTTTTCTTTTTTTTTTTTTTTTTGGCATGTGGGTAGCTCCCTGACTGGGAATCGAACCCAGGCTGCAGTGCTGACAGCGCCAACGCCGAAGCCTTAAGCCACTACACCATCAGGGAACTCCCCTCAGGTTGTTTTTGTCTAACTTTTTCACGCAATCTTTTCAGCACTTTCAAATAGTAAATTTGGTTGACTGTTTATTCATTTGGTACAAATTTATGATGAACAATCCCTCTGATATCAGAAAAGTTTAGCAACATTGTTTTGACTTTTGATTTGGACAGACCTTCTTTGGTCATGGAGAATTGGCTGACTTCCATTGTGCACTTTGACACTTTTTTTCAGGGTCATATTGGTACACCGATGTTTCATTATCAGTTATAACATGGCCCAAAGCACTGTCTTGGCAAACTTCGACTCCTTTGCTTTTGTTCATTGGTGAACTCTTTCAGGGCCATTTTTGCACACACCTTTCTCATGCCAAGATTTTCAGTTAAGATTTCCCTATTTCTTTATGGATGTTTACTTGGTGTGCTATGCTTCCCACAGTCAGCCAATGATTTTGATGCACAATTCCATGAATTTTTGCAATGTTTTAATCAGTTCTGCTTGTTACTACTAGTTGCTTTGACCTCTCTTCATCAGTGACTTTTTCTCTCCCCTCAGAAAAACATTAAATGCACCTGTATACTGCCATTTTTTTTCATGGCATTATCCCCATAAACTTAGACTAACATGTCTCTGATTTCACTTCCGCTCTTGCCAAGTTTGATAAGAAATTCAGTATTTGTTCGTTGCTCTAATTCAAGCACCAACATTCTTGCGACAGCACAGAGAAACACGCAACAATAATGAACACCACTCAGCAAGACAGTCACATGTTGACATGAACACAGCTGTGAACACAGCTATATCAAGGTTATGAAACCTTACTGAGTTGTTTGTACAGTGTTGCCAACATAAGCGCAAGGTGGCGAGTTCAGAAACTTAATTGTCAGATCTCATATCAACAGAGAAAGAAAACCATATATAAAGATACCAAGAAGAAATCCTGGGGCTCAAAAGTACAATAACTACAATGACAAATTCAACAGAGAGATTCAAAGGCAGGGTTGAGCAGACAGAAGAAAAAAGAAATCAGTGAACTAAAAGATAGGATAATAATTACTGAGGCTGAGGAACAGAAAGAAAAAAGATTGAAGATAACCAAATAGAGCCTAAAGAGCCTGTGGAACACCACCAACCATACTAACGTATATTCTGTAGGAGTATTAAAGGAGAAAGGAGAGAGAAAGGGGCAGAGAGAATATCTGAAGAAATGATTGCTGAAAAATTCCCAAATTTGATGACATTCATGAATATAAACATCCAAGAAGCTCAAGTAAGATGAATGTAAAAAGACCCATTACCACGACATATAACAAAACTTGCAAAAGACCAAGAGAAAAACTTAAAATCAGCAAGAGGAAGAGAATCACAAGGATCCTCAGTAAGATTATCAAAGGACTTCTCAACAGAAACTTGAAGGCCAGAAGACAGTAGGCTGATATATTCAAAATGCTAAAATAGAGAAGCATGGTGGCATGAGAGGTTCCTCTGGTCTCTTCTCTTCAACTTACAACAAGTTGAACAAATATAATTCAATAAAGGGTTACCTGCTCAACACAACTGAGAGATCCGCACACTGGGCAAATTGTAGTAAACAAAGGAGGAAAGGGAGAAGAGCAAAGACAGGTGCCATGGATGCAGCCTGGAGCTCACTGAAGATCTCAGGAGAGGGGATTACAGTATGCACTCTCTGCAGCCCTGAGGAGCCAGAGGTATAATAATAAACATTCCTTCCCAAGTGGTCAGCACATACTGTAGTGGAACCCAGTGACGGGCAGAGATGGAAGACAAAAGTATTGGCAGCTGTGGTCTAGCAACTGCCACTGCCAGGGACAAAACAAAGCCTCAGAGCCTGGCCACATCCCCTCACCCTCTCAGAGTCAGCATGGGGTCCCAGAAGAAGCTGTAGCAGTAAGAGTCAGGTTACAGAGCACAATGTCTGTAACTCTGGGAACTGGAGAGACAGCAGTATTCCTCCATGAGTGAAAGATGCACACTGCAGCTAATCCCAGGAAGAGAGGTGAAGATACAGAGGTGAAGCAGCTGCGGTCTGGCAGTTGTCATTACTGGAAGCAGAATAAAGCTACACACATAAGAGCTAGCATCTCCCAGACTATGATGCCCCAGCCCACGGTGGTTGCTCCCAGGACACCTGGGACACCGCAGGCAGCATCTGGTTGCAGGGGTAAGCACTAAGATTTCACGGGCTTGAAACCCCATTATCCAACACATTCCTGCAGAAGGGTAGTGCCCTGAAACAATGGTGACCTGATCACAGAAAAGGTACCCACTTCTGCAGAAAATACAGGGCATTTCCCACCTCCCTGGAAAGATGTAGGAAGCAAGAGCAGTGCAAGAGAAAATAAAAAACTTGTGCTTCAGTGCCACCTACTGGCAAAACAGAAAACCTCTTCTTATCAACCTGCTAAATAGAGGTATCATGCTTAAAATAAAATGCAGATTTCATTTCCATAAATGTGTAGGTAGAGAAATAATCCATCAAATACCATGAACAACCAAGGTAGTAAGGCAACTCGGAAAAAAATTAAAAATCTCTAAAAAATAAACTTAAAGATATGGCAATATGTGATTTAAATAACAAGAGAAATAACAAGAAAATTCAAGACTACAGTTCTGAAAAACTCAACAAGATGCAAGAAAACTCAGAGCTTAATGAACTCAGAAGTAAAATCAATGAACAAAAGGTGTACTTTACCAAAGAGACTGAAACTTTTAAAAATAACCAAATAGAAATTCTAGAGCTAAAGAACTCAGTAAAAGAGATGAAGAATGAACTAGCAACCTTAGGAAATAGAGCTGACCCGATGGAGGAAAGACAATGATATTCAAGACAGAAATCTAGAAATGATGCAGATGGAAGAAGAAAGGCTTGAGAGGGAGAAGGAAGGAAGGAAAGAAAGAAAAGAAAACTCTACTAGAACTATCTGACTCCATTAGAAAGAGCAGTATAAGAATAATGGGTATCCAGATAGGAGAAGAGAGAAGAAGGGAACAGAGAGCCTATTCAAACAAATAGTCAATGAGAACTTTTAAATCAATGGAAATAGCTGGATCCTCAAATCCAAAAAGCAAACACAACATGTAATTATCTCAATCCAAAAGGCCTTCTCCAGTGGACACTATGTTAAAATGGTCAAAAACTGATCGCAAAGAAAGAATTTTCAAGGTAACCAGAAAAGATGGTAACCTATTACAATAATCACATTATAGATTATCATTGAATTTTTCAGCAGAAACCCTACAAGCTAGAACAGAGTGGAATCAAATATTCAAACTATTGAAACAGAAATTACCAGCCAAGAATAATATATCCAGCAAAGTTATCCTTTGGATATCAAGGAAAAATAAGGACTTTTTCAGACATACAGGAGTTGAGGGAATTTACCACCACAAGACCTGCATTACAGAAAATACAGAAGGGTAGGTTATTCTACCTGAAACAAAAAAGACAAAAGGACACAAAACTATGAATAAGATGACTGACAGAAGCAGGAAACTGCAACCCTCATACAAAGCAGGTTGTTATACACTTAAACATAATATAAAGGTTAAAGAAGGTAAAAACATTTTTTAAAAAGAGAAGACAATAATGATTGCAATTTGGAAATGAAACCACAGCATAAATACAAATAATTAGTGACAACAACAACAATATAAAAGGGGAAGGGAATAAAGGTTTGAATTTGCAAAGAGGAATGGAGATAAGATGTATTCAGAAGAAAAAAAAATACTATATATATGAAATTTTCTTTTTGCAGAAATATGATGGTAACCATACCAAAAAAATCTAGAACTGAGACATATAACATAAAAAAGAGGAAAAAAAGGGAAAAATCTTAGAGTACAACCAAACTAAAATAACAGACAGAAACACAAGGGAAAAGAAATAATCACAACACAGAGCTACCAAAAAACAAAAGATAAAATGGCTATAGGAAATCCTTATACATCAATAATTACGCTAAATGTAAATAGACTGAACTCATAAATAAAAAGGCAGAGAGTAGCAGACTGGATCAAAAAACGAAACCCAACTATTTGCTCTTCAGGAGACACATATCTGCTGCAAGGACAAACATGGACTCAAAATGGAAAGGTGGAAAACAATACTCCAAGTAAATGGCATCCAAAGAAAAAAAGGTCTAGTCATACTTACATATGACAAAATTCAAGATAAAAAAAGTAACAAGGGTCAAAGATGAGCATTTTATAATGGTAAAGGGACAATGACAATTCATCAAGAAAACATAACATTTATCAATATAAGAGCCTGTCTGGAAAAAATTCAGCCATAAATGCCTCTATTTTTCATAGTACCTGGCTGGATACTTTCTGAACAGTCCTCATACATGCACCCAATCAGGGAACACCAAAATATATTAAAGCAACTACTAACAGAACTAAAGGGAGAAACTGACAAAAACACAATTACAATAGGTGACCTAAATACCCCATTGGCAACTATGGATATATCATCCATACAGAACAGAATCAGTAAGGAAATATTGGCTTTAAATGACACACCAAATAGACATTATTGACATTTAGAGTCTTTCATCCAAGAACACCAGATTATACTTTCTTCTGTAGTGCACATGAAACATTCTCAAGGATAGATCATATATTGGAACATATAACTAGCCTCAACAAATTTAAGAAGGTTAAAATCATACCAAATATATTCTCTGACCACAATGCTTTGAATTGGACATCAACTGCAAAAAAACAAAAAATCAAGGAAAACAATAAATATCAGAGATTAAAAACACGTTATTAAAGAATGACTGGGACAAAGAAGAAATAAAAGGAAACATCAAAAGATATGTAGAGACAAATAAAAATGACAACAACAAATATCAAAACTTTTGGGATAGAGCAAAAGCAGTACCAAGAAAGAAGTTTATATCATTACAGGTCTACCTCAAGAAACAATAGCCCTGCAACAGATGACTGGATAAAGAAGCTGTGGTACATATACACAATGGAATATTACTCAGCTATAAGAAAAGATGAAATATTGCCATTTGCAACAAAATGGATGAACCTGGAGATTGTCATGCTTAGTGAAATAAGCCAGACAGAAAAAACAAAGAACTGTATGACTTCACTCATATGTGGAATATAGAACTGTAAGCAACAAAGAAAAAAGAAATGAACAAACAAACAAATAACCCAATTAATAGTTTAATGTTTATTTGGGGATGAATGGGTTAGGGAGGGGAAAAAGGGGAGGGGTGGGAGAGGAGGGAGGGGAAGCTAAATATAAGATGATGGAAAGAGAAGTCACATTAGGTGGTAAACTTATTATACAACAAGTTGACAATGCACTGTAGAATTGTACACCTGGAGCCTATGTAATCCTTGCTGACAGATGTCACCCCCAAGAGTCTAACAATAAAAATGATTTAAAAAAAAAAGAAAGAATAAAAATCCCAAATAAACAACCAAACATTACATCTTAGAGAACTAGAAAAAAATGAAGCCAGAAATAATAATAAAGTCAGCAGAAAGAAGGTAATAATGAAAATTAGATGAGAATTAAATACAATAGAGAATAAAAAGACAGTAGAAAAAGAATTAATACAAAAAAGAACTAGCCTTTTGTAAGATTAATAAAACTGACAAACTTCTGGCTAGATTCACTATGAAAAAAAAAGAGAAAAATCTCAAACAAATAAAATCAGAAATAAAAGAGAAGTCATGACAGACACCACAGAACTACAAAGGACCAAAGAAGAATACTATGAAAGACTAGATACCACCAAATTCAATAACATAGAAGAAATGCACAAATTTTTAGAACTACATAGCTTCCTATACTGAATTATGAAGAACTGAAAAACCTAAATGGACCAATCAACAGTAAGGAAACAAACAATCATAAAAAAACCTCCCCGAAAGTAAAAATCCAGGACCAGGTGGCTTCACTAGTGAATTCCACTAAACAGAGAAGATTTAATACTCATCCTTTTCAAACTCTTCCAAAAAAATTAAAGAGGAGGCAATACTTCCTAACTCATTTTATGAGGCCATATTACCCTGAGACCAAAGCCCGATGAGGATAACATACAAAAAATAAAACTACGGACCAATATCTCTGATGACTACAGATGCAAAAAATCCTAAACAAAACACTAGCAAATCACGGGGGCGGGGGTGGGGGGGTCCCTGGTGGTGTAGTGGCTAGGCTTCGGTGCTCTTAACGCTGCGACCTGGGTTTGATTCTCAGCCAGGGACCGCCCGCCCCACCCCTACCCCGCAAATACTAGCAAATCAAATACAACAATACATTAAAAAGATAATACATCGCAATGAAGTAGGGCTCATTCCAGGGGCACAAAGATTATTCAACATATGCAAATTGATCAATGTGATAAATCACATAACAAAATAAAAGGATAACATTCATACGGTCATATCAATAGATGCAGGAAAAAAGCACTTGACAAGATACAACATCCATTTATGATGAAAATACTTAATAAAATGGGCACAGAAGGAAAGTACATCAACATAATAAAAGCTATATATGACAAACCCTCAGCTAGTATCATACTATGGTGGAAAACTGATGTTTTTTTCCTTTAAGATCAGGAAAAGGACAAGGATGCCTATTCTCACCACTGTTACTGAACACAGTAATGGAAGTCATAGCCAGAACAACAAGGCAAGAGAAAGAAATAAAAGGCATCCAAATTGGGAATGAAGAAGGAAAATGTCAGTCTTTGCAGACTACAGGATTCTTTATATAGAAACCCCTACAACCATTTGCGAAAACATGGATGGATCTTGAGAATCATCATGCTAACTGAAATAAGTCAAATGGAAAAAGAATGATTATTCCACTCATATGTAAGATACAAAAGCAAAAGCAACAACCATACAAGCAAACAAAATCTCATAGAAATAGACAACAGTATAGTACAGTGGTTAGAGAGGGAAAAGGGGGTGGGGGAAGGAGATAGAAAAGAGTAGCGGGGCTCAAATATATGGTAACAGAAGATTTGCCTTTGGGTGGTGGAACATACAATGCAATATAAAGATGTATTACAGAACTGTACACATGAAACCAATATAATTTTATTCAGCAATGTTGCCCCAATAAGTTTAATTAAAATGTTAAAAAATTCTAAACAAAAAAAACTTTCAACCAAGAAACATTCATGCAGCAAAAACTGTACTTTAAAAGTGAGGGAGAAATCAAGACATTTCCAGATAAACAAAAGCTGACAGAGTTTTTCACCATGAGATGCACCCTGCACGAAATGCTTAAGAAAAAAAAAGAAATGCTTAAGGGAGTCCTGGCAATAAGAAGAGAAAGGAAACTAGACAGTAACTCAAATTCAGATAGAAAAACATCTCAGTAAAGGTAAATGTATGGGCAATTATAAGAGCTAGTATTATTTTAACAATGGTATGTAACTGTACTTTGTTTCCTACATGATTGAAGAGATTGTATGTTTAAAGAAAAAAAAAGCTATTAGTGTAAAAGCTGATGCTACTATAACTTTGTTTTGTAACTCCAAATTTTGTTTTCTATATAATTTAGGAGACTATCTTCTGTTACTGGTACACAGAGATGCAAATAACTATGGGAATTATTTTGTCATTTAAAGTTTAGGATAAGGAACTAACCTTTTGTCAGCCTCCAAACCAGAAACGCAAAAATAACATTGCTTATTTCACAAACTCCTACACTTCCACAAGTGTAAAATGGTACATGCACTTTGAAAAGCTCTTCAATAATTTCTTACACTTACACATTAAATAGCAATGTCATTCTTAGGTTTTTACCTAAGAGAAATTAAACATTTGTTCATAAAAGGACTTGTACACAAATGTTCATAGCAGCATTATTCATAATAACCAAAAGTGGAAATAATCAAAATGTCCAAGTGATGAATGTATAAATAAAATTAAATACAATGGAATACTATTAGCAACAAAAAGGAATGAAGTATTAATACATGCTATAACATGGGTGAACTTAAAAAACATCATGCTAAATCTAAGACCATACATTGTATGATTCCATGTATCCAAAATGTCCAGAATAGGCAAATCTATAGAGACCGAATGTAGATTAGTGGTTGCCTAGGATGGGGGAGGGCAGGGCGGAAGAGGCATGAGAAGTGTGACTAGTAATGGATACCAGGTTTCTTTTGGGGATGATGCAAAGGTTCTAAAATTGGATTGTGGTAATGACTGCACAACTCTTAATATACTAAAATCCACTCTATTGTATACTGAAAATGAGTAACTTTTATAGTACATAAATTATACCTCAATAAGGCCATTTTAAAAATATTATAACAGCCTTATTCATAATGGTAAAAAAAAATGGAACATTAGGTGGTGAACTTATTATACATCAAGTTGACAATGCACTGTAGAATTGTATGCCTGAAACCTATGTAATCCTTGCTAACAGATGTCACCCCAATAAGTCTAACAATAAAAATAAATTAAAAAAAAATTCTAAAAAAAAAAATGGAAACAAACCAAATGTACATAAATAGGAGAACAAATAAATAAACACATTGTGATATAGTCATACCATGGAATATAATTTAGTAATGAAAAGGGAAAAACTACTAATATATGACATGGATGACTCTTCAAACATTTTGATGATAGAAAGAACCAGACCAGAGAATAATATACTGCAGGCTTTATTTTAAAGAAAAATCCAAAACTATGATGACAGAAATCACAACAGTGGTTCCCTGTGCGGGGTGGAGAGGAAATGGAATGGGGCAGAAGAGAATTTCACAATGTGATGGAAATCTTTATTTTGATAGGGGAGTATGTCACATAAGAATATGCATATGTCAAACCTCATCAAACTGCACACTGTGTGTAAAAAGTATTGTGGGTAAATTATACTTCAGTTTTTTAAAAAATAAATCTGGCTTCCCACGGAGCACCTATTTCCTAACTAAAGAATACATCATTTATAGAGTAAACTGACAAATATGAATGTTTTGATCAACAATTCCTTTCATATTTCTAAGGGCTCCAAGATATCTTCTAGAGTAGCCTCCCAGTTTTACAGTTTCCAGGTATGTTACTATACAGTAACATACAAATCTCAAAATGCTCCATCTATATGTGCCTATTTCTCTTTTGCCACACTTGGATGCTTTGAACTTATTCCAAGAAGAAATCTAAATAGTACTGGTGTTCTTTAAATGAGCAATCATATAAAAAAATGATGTAATATGTGGAGTAAGTCTACTTTCTGCTCTTACCTAAGGTAGATCTTGAAGAATTCAAGTCCTGAACTTCACTTAAAACAATTATTTATTAAGCCTTTACTCTGCAATTAGTACTATTCTATGCATGGGATGCTCTCACAGAACTCACAATCTACTGAGAACAAAAATTAACAAATATAACAAACACAATTATTAAGCACTTTTTTTTACATGTCAGGATGGCAGATAACTATAAAGCCCATAGCCACTGCCTCCTCTTAGAAATGAGAAACAATTCACTGATAGTGACATGTTTTTCTTGCGGAGCAAGTATGAAGTCTCAGAATTCTTAATGCAGAGCTCCATGAAACCCCTAACAATGTGCTTGAACTGGCAGAGGAAATAAAACCCATGTGCCTCTGCTATCTGCTTTAAAAATATACAGAAGAAGCAGGCCAAAAAAGGATAGAGAAGGTTTTAGTGAGAAGGTAGAACATTCATTCATTCATCAACCAACATTCATTTACATTACCAACTATGTGAAAGGAATTAAAACTATCAGGGAAACAAGATATGGTCCCATACTTCCAAGAACTCAAATTCTAGTGAAAAAGCGAAAACAATGATAAAACAGGTATTGAAGGCTATGAAGTATGCACAAGGTATTCTGGGCATCTAAATAGACCATGATCAGGGAAAGCTTCCAGGAAAAAGTGACTCTTTCACCAAGTTCTGAAGCACAGTAAGCCAAATAAAAAAGACAGAAGACAAATGACGTCACCAAGATGGCAACACCAGTCATTCCTAACTTCACTGCCCCTCACATGACACCAACTGAGACTTAGGAGAGAAATGAAGAGTCCTGAAGCTATATAATAAATTCCTCAATTCCAGTCAACTATGAGGCCAGCTCTCCTTATTCTTCCATGGTTTGGTTATAGAAACCAAATAAATGACCCTTTTATGCTTATGCTGGATTGAGCTGGGCTTCTGTTACTTACAACCTAAGACAGCTAACAAATAGGTACAATAAATATGAATAAGGCAAAGCATGGAAACAAAAGTGAGTTCAATTTTAGGTGAGGTTATTTTTTGTTTGTTTCTTTAGGTTAGATTTTAAAAAGATAGGTAGAATTTATTTACTTTGAAGATTTAATGGTCTATTATTGCTATTCTCCTGTGTTTTGGCAACATTAACTATAGGGTTCATTTTTTTAGGAGATTTATTTCAATAACACACTGATCATTTATCATAATTTTGGAAATCAACAGATTCCCATCTTACTTTTCAGCGAATATGAGTAGGACCTAAAATGAATAAATTATTTATCCAAGCGCATATATCTAAGGTAGACATGTTGGAAGCATACTACAATAAAAAGGAAATAGGCGATGGAGCCACATAAGACTGAATTTGTTCCCCAGCTCCCTCTCTCATCCAGTGCTTTTTATTTTTAATATAATTTTTAATAGGTGGTACACAGATATGATAGAAAATTTACAAGTTTACATTTTGAAAAGTTAGCTTTTTCCCTACCCCTCTTCTGGTGACCCCTCCTTCCCCACACTTTAACAATCATTGTTACAACTTCTTGGTCATTCTTCTAGAGATAGTCTATTCAAGCATATTTAAGACTTGACCTTTTAGACTTTAAGACATATGATTCACTAAAAATTTTAAAGCTGTTGAATGGTACCCAGAAGGACTGGAGTTGAAGAGGCCAGATAAAAGTGGTATTAAGGAGAAAGAAGTAGCTATGATACACCACCCAGATGCACTAACATTTAAAAATGCCACATATTAAAATTAAAAACAAAACAACTTTAAGCATCAAATAACGCTTCTTACAAAGTATGATTAGTTGAGCTTTTAAGAGAGATGTATAAGCACCTACTATGTTATTCACTCTGCTTGGCTAGAATTCTCTTGGGATGTTCTTGACTACACTGTAGTGAAGGGTAGGGGACTGGTCGCAGCCAACATCTCCTGGACATTTAATGAAGAAAAATAGTTTCCATCCTCTATTACTTCAAGTGTCATTTTATTCTAATTGTTTCAGGGTGAGAGAGATTACAAAGAATTGGGACTGGAAAGAAAGTATTGAGATTAGTAACACATAATCATGAATTATGAGATGAATGGAAAAAGAAAAAGGGGAATAATGAAATTAACCTGAGACAAGTTTCACTAGCAGCTGAAGGAAATATTTTCTCTATTTAATTTTATCCAGTAAATATTATACCCGATTTAAGAGGGAATGGGTGAGATGCATATTGTTCTCCAAAGAGGTTAGGAATTTTAGAGTAACTCATGGAAAAAAATATCTCTTGGCATAAATTAACATATTAAAGATGGAAAGAATTAAGTCAATTATTGAGCATACTATGTAACACAGAGTAGTACATTTGTGTAGAAAACATCTATTTTGGAATTGAAATTAGAATTTTTCAGATTTCCTTTTTGAACTCTCTGAAAAAGTTTTTCTAAATTCCTAGAGCAATGGCATAGCTATTGCAACATTTAAAAATTCAGGTACCAGAAAGTGAGAAATATCTCTAATGGAAATGGAATGTAACTTTGATATGCTTTTAAGTAGTGTCAAGGATAATGTGAATCAGATTTTCTTTTGATCAATTTCTTAAAATAGTTACCTAAGAAATAAATTATAATTAGACTGCATTTACAAATGCAGAAAATGTCTTAATCACTTGTATTATTCAAAGTGAATTTTGTTACATATCAACTTATTTAATAGAAAACAATTAGAACACAGCTCTACAATATAATGAAAGACAAAATATATGCTATGTCACATATCTATAAATACAACTCAGACCAAGTATGTATATTACATAGATGAGATCCTGATAAGTCTGCTTTTATTTTATTTTTTTTTCTTCTTTCAAATCAGGAAAAAGAAAAAAGAAAGCATGGAAAAATTTATAAAAATTATTTTTCCCTCCACTAACAGTTGGGGGTAGTTTCTTAGAAACAGGTATACCATTTGTATCTGCTTTTTCATTCACATAAAAATAACTCCCAATTAAATCAATGGATTAAAAAATTAAAATCAATTTGCAAGTATGTTTTCCGTTTTCAAACATAAAATTAATAATCAGTCTATATTTCTGGTCGTTTAAATTTTAATCTAAGAAATGGTGACAGTGGTTTGTAAATAACATAATTTTTTCTAGTGTCTGTTTAAACAACAAATCAATTCTGTGTCTGTATGAATAGTTAAGGACTGTATTATGAATATAGTCATAGAGTTAGCTAGATGTTGTTTTCATACAGATAATTTTATTTCCCTGACTTGTCAAGTAAATTCCTGAAACAACAACAAAAATAGTAAAAAACCATATATGTATTCTAAAGTGAAATCAAGGACATCTGACCATTTAAAAATATTGATTACAAGAATTACTGACAAGCATACATTAATAGAATAATAAACCTTTCGAATTATTACCTAAAGAAATGAAAAGAACTCTAACATTTTATTAGTACTGTCCTCAATATTAAAAGATATTTTAAAATAGTCTCATTTCCCCAATTCTAAATGGTTTGTAGAGGCTTTACCGAGTCTCAAAAGAAAAATAAATGTAACCAATCTTACTAGGAAGTTGTGGAATGCACTACCCTCTAATGGTGAATAAGAAAAGTATAAGATCAAGTGGTTAATTTTATCCATAGATATAAACTATATAATCATAGCTTACCTCACAATTTCTATAATTCCAAAATATCTTGAGACATGGTTTCAGGATGTTTTTAATAAAGATTAAAATATAGACTATTTCCCTAAAATTTTAACTTTTGGCTCACATACACAAATTAGGATGCTAAAGCCAAGTGATATTATATTTCATGCAAATAATATTTTATTCTACTATATGCATTTTATATACTTATAATTGCCAGAAACATAATTGAGTTCATTCATGAAACACCTATGGGCTGTCTCTGAAATGGCTCTGTCTCAAAAAAGACTTACTGCTCAACATTAAAGTACTATTCTTTTAAAATAAAGTGTTTTCTAGAATGAAGATGGTTACAACAACACTTACCTCTGTCTTTTTACTAATGTGATCTGTAAATAAAAAAAATGGTGACACTTCACTGGAGGAAATTAACATATAAAATATTTTAATATGTAAAAAATATTTAAACAAAGTAATTGAAAAGAATTTCAAAATTATAATAAAAATTTCAGAAGTCATTTGGGGTTTGTCTAGGATTCATCAGATTTACTTTTCTAGGGATAAGATGTTAAAATTCACTATATAACTATTAATTTGTTCAGCTTAAGGACTAAGTTTTGTATTCTAGTAAATGCCACCCATTACCAAGAGTTATCATTAAATTTTAAACATTTGAATTCCGTATCATTTAAGTTTTTGGTTTCACACAATTTCTGGGGGAACTTGAGGGGATAGAAATATGGCTAAAATCAAATCAGAGGGTATTATGACTCCAAAAACTATACCTCCACTGCCTTTTTGGAATAAATAATTTGTGTCCTATAAAACTATTAGCTAGCATTTTTATTTTAAAAATATACATAACAGAGATACTACTACAACAAAAATTCTAAAAATTGATGTATATATTTAAATGAATAAAAAAACATAACAAATCTAGATTAAACAAATCATTGATTTAGTAAAAACAGCATTTGTGGAAAGGGATTACAGAGAGAGGAAAAAGAAGAAATAAGGGAATCCACACAGATATAAGGTTGAAACTAAAGCACAAAAAAGGGCAAGTGTTGTTATTTAAATTGGAAATGATCAGGATATCTAATATTTAATAATGCTTCTGTGGACAGTAGAAATTTTCCATTTTTAAGGACTAATAATTTAAAACAATAGCTTTCTTATGACCGAGAATCTAAAAGCTGGACCAGTTCTCTAAAGCATCCATTGATCAGATTAGAGTCCATAAACATAGTAAATGTCAAAATCTCATGATCAAACTACCAAATCCTGGTAGTTCAAACTGTTATTCTTCTAGCATATTCTACTTAGCATACAACGTGACTAGCAGAACCCAAGGAAGAATCACAATGGTGTTAATTATGTCTTGTGATAGTTGTATAGTTTTAAAGTATCATATAGATGTCTTTGTCAATCTATCTCATAGATTTACATAATACTTAATAAATCAAACATATAGAAAATAAAGTGTTTCTTTTTAGGAATTTTTAAAAAGCATTTTATGTTTGCTTTTAATGAAATATTTCTTATGTAAAATCTTTCTTACTAACTGGAAATTTAATTTTTATGTACATCTGTTGTTTTAACCACAAAACAAAGCAACTTAATCAGAAAAAAAGATTTTAAGAAAAACTTTCCTGATTCTTGTTTTTTGGCGGTTCCATGGCTGGGAATCAAACCTAGGTCATGACGTTAAGATCCTGATTCTTAAAAGAAAGCAATATAATCCTCTAATTTTTTTCCTAATTTCACAGATGGGCTTGTTTCTGAAAAGAGCAAAGTAGGGTGGTGGTGGTTGTTTTTGAGATTACTGCTATGGTATTACTAATCCTCACAGGACAAATGCCCAATGTATTAATGCTGAATTCATATGAATCAAACAGGCTCCTCTGTCAATGAATAAACAGCCGCTCATTTGGTCAGCAACTATTCTGATTGGTCTCAGTGCTGTTCAAATATTTCCCTGTTCTGTCTAATATGGAAGCTATTAGTGACATGTGGTTGCTCAGGATTTGCAAAGTAGCTGAAGCAACTAAGACATTTTTTAATTTTAGTTCATTTTAACTAATTTTTATTTAAGTTGCCACACATGAATAGTAGCTACCAGTACAGACCTAGGTTTTCACCATTTCCCACATCACAAATAATGTACTTGTGGTCGGTCTTCAAAAATTTGGTGGATGGAATAACTTTCTTTTGTCTTCTATTGTTTGATAAAAAAAATAATAATATTATAAATAGTTTTCTGGTAATAAGTCTCATTCTAAAAATTTATTTTAATTTTCTAAGCTGTAGTTCCATATAACTTGAGTTTTGCTAATAATAGATAAAACCTGATGATACAATTCCTGGTCTAGTTTAAACCAAACCACTTTCTGTATAAGGACAATAATATGCGGCACCACTTAAAAACTAGAAATGTCAATTTAGGAAAGGGACAAATTTAGAAATATAAAAAGATTAAGTTCTAGTTTTATGGGGTTTTAATGATTGATATTAAATTATTTTAATCCATAAATTGTTTATTTCCAAATAGGTTTACATTCCACGTTCTAAATTGCACATTATCAAAACAATTTTTACTTATTTTCAAAATCAGAAAGTATATAAAGACTTAGAATAGTTCCTCTAGGATAAAAGATTTCATACCTGTATTTCCTTCAGATTGAAAATCTTTTAGTGATACTGTGAGAGGCTTGTCTTTTCCCTGATGATTCTTTCTTTTATCTTTTTTATTCATAACCTTTGACTGAGTTGAAGCATTTTCAGCATTTTCATACTCCTAAAAAGAATTACCAACAATCATTAAGCTCAGTTTACACTAGTAAAATCAACTTACCAACAGGAAATGTTTACTAAAGTTTATTTTTAAGATATTATAAAAGGCAAATGAAAAATAAGTACTTAAGCTAGCCAAACTGTATAAAAGAATACCTGTTTGTTTATATTCTCAATCTCTTGCCTCTTAAACATTAAAATAAAAGCAAAAACCTGTACCTTGGTCTATAACCCCTCCTAGTTGCCACCTTTTTCTCCTTCATTTCTGGATGAAACTTCAAACAATAACCTACAGTCAATTTTTTTCTCACCCCGCCCCTCGCCCCAAAATCTGGCTTCTGCTACTGACACTAAAATTAAGGTCAACCTCCTTTGAAATGCCACAACCAAAAGACATTGTTTTTTCAAGAATTTCTTGTTTTTCTCAATATATTTCAGACTACTCTTTGAGTTACCTTCGCTGGCCTTTCTTTTAACAATTCTGCTTAAAAATATAGCTGCCCTTCACCATTATTCCATTCAAATCTATTCTTATGCTTTATACCAGGGCTGGGCAAGATGTTGATCAGTCTACTGGTGGATTGCCAAGCAACTTTGGTGTGACAGCCTGAATAAAAAAATAAATTGCTAGTGGACCACAACATTTGGAGAAGTAGCTCTTACCCTGAAAATGTCTGCCCAGGCCTATTTATACCTATTGTCTTCAAACTCAAGTTCAAAGTTCTACCTATCCAATGATGACTTCCGTTTATACAGCCAATTCAAAATAATGTTCACTAAGCATCTCCAATTCTCTAGTAAGAACTGATCCTCTAGAAAGTACCTTGTTTAATGCCATCATCATCTATGCAACTGGCTAGGCCAGAAATCTCAGAATCATCTTGCCTACTCTGCCCATACCGTTTATATCCAAATTAGTCACTAGGTCTTGTTGAGTTTATCTCCTAAAGTTCTCTTAAATCTATTCTCTTTTCCTCATACATTCTGTCATTTCCCCTACATTCTTTTACTTGATGTTGTAACACACTCTAATTTTAGCCCCTCAATCAATCTTCTACACTGCTACAACATGAGTGTCTAAAATGAAAACCTGAAATCCTTCTATTAATAAAAGTTTAAAATATTCAATAGTTCTCTGCCAACTTCCTTAGTATACAAGGTTCTTTATATCCCATTCTTCTGGCAGTATCTCCAGCAACTCCAGATCCCTAAACTATCATTTTTCAAATATGCTATACTCTTTCACATGTACATATCTTGCCATTCCTCCCATGAGAATGTCAATTTTCTTCTTACCCACCCTATAAACTTCTAATATCTTCTAGTAAGATTCTCTTTTAAGAATCCCTAACCCTAACTTTATCCTCCTCAAAGGCAAAGAAAATTCTTTTCTTTCTGAGCACCCACTCCACGGAGAACAAATTCTCTCAATACTATACGCAATAATTCTATGTTTGTCTTCCTCCACTAAATTTAAGGGCTGGGACCATGTCTTTATCTTTGTATTATTTGCCTAGCATATTTTGGCTATTTAAGACAGTATTTGGTGAATGAGTGACAAAACAAAATAGAAAATGCCATCCCAAACTTCAGTTATTATAAAAATCCTTAAGCTAAAATAAATATTTTTTATTGAAATAATTGCCTTAAAACTCAATGACTATATCAGTGTACTCATGTAAAACTAGCCATCGCATAAAAAAGGAGTTCCTCCATTCTCTGAGAGTCACTGTTCAATAAAACCAATGCTTTTGGGTACCAGGCCTATGACTGTGTCAAAACACAGGCTGGAATAATGATATTTTATCAACACTACCTATTCTACTCCTCCTCTAAAGATACAGCTAATCATTTTAGCTTTAGAATCTAGACATGTAATGTGAAAAATAGAGGCATTTATGGCTGCATTTTTTCTGAACAGTCCTCATATATTTAACAATAATAATCATTATTATAATAACAATATTCAACTGGATAAATTTTATTTTCAAATTGAACAAGTCAGGAGGGCTTTTCCAGTGTAATCTGAAAGACCAGTAAATAATTAAGTCATAGTAATGCTAGCGGTACCCACTTTTGTAATTGCCAGCTTTGTGTCTAAATGAAAAATAACAATAGGCTTACAGTTATTCTTAATTTTTCAGGATAGTAGGAATAGGGATGGAAAATGAAACTAACACATACAGTGTACAAAGTCCACTTCATCAGCTACTTTCATCTTCTTCCCTTAGGCTATGAATAAATAGCAAAATCATCTACTGTGAATTTTAATTCCTCTCTTTCCTTTATCTTGAGTGAAAGAATTAGTGTACCAAGATAGTCTAAAGGCTCTTAAGTATGATCAGGGGCCATTTATGATCAACCACTGAGTAATCACAAGTTAAATAAATTTTATAGATCAAAAAAATTCCCAACACACGTAAAAAACTAAAGTGTTAAATAATATATAATATAAATGCTCAATTTAAATACAGAAACTATAAGCCAACATTTTTTACTTAAATGTTCCTACAGTTACAAGCTCTAGAATGCATTTCAGCACACAGCCCAATATTAACATCTTAGTGACAAATGCTGAGTTCAAAAAGCCAAATTATCAGAAATGCCCTCCCATTCACTTAAGTGTAGTAATATCTGAAGTAGAGGGTCTCTTAATGGGTGCCCATGTACTCATACTTACTTACATTTTTAATTCTATTTATTTTCTATGTTCACCTAAAATAAGTTAAAATAAATCTGTTATTTTAATTTCCTCTCTTCCCTTTATGTTAAGGGGAGGACTTTTATTTAACTAAACATTCTAAATCATCAGACAAAGCTTAGTCCACATGTTTATGTTGTCTCTCAAAATCTGAGGAGAAAACTTACAAAAATTTTGTGTAATTTGTTTGTTATAATAAATTTTTAGGAAAAATTTTAAACTTTTACATAAAATTCAGGAAGGTTTATCCTAATTTTGACCACTTAAATCTAATACAGCTAAATTAGTAAATGTGTAAATACCTTTTTGTGTTCCTCATATTCTAATTTACTTAGCAACAATGCCTTCTCAAGATCTGCTTCAAACATTTCAGATGTCAGCTAAAAAAAAAAAAAGTTTCACAATAAACAGATGATAGCATTATATCACACTAAAAAATAACCATGATGACATATATAGGAAAAGAAAACAAATATACTGAAAAACTATCTGGGTTCCCCCCAAGTTATCTATCCATGCCAAAGTAGAAAACCCCGTATTTTATAGAAGACATCAAAGCAAAAACTTCCAATTTGAGATTTCTATTTCTCCATCACTGTCATTAATTTGCTGTCTATGACATAATCATTTTATTTTAATTTAAAAAATCTCACAAAGCAACTGACACTGTAATGGATGTCAAAGGCAGTATCTAGTTTAGGACACAGAAAATATAACAGTGATTATTATTCAAAAATATAATATGAAAAAAATAACAAATTAAGCATTATAGAACATACAATTTTCTTAATATAGACTAATCCACAGGTACAGAATCTTTAAATAAGGTGACCAAATGTCCTGGTATATGCCTGATACTACAGCATGATTAGTGTATCCTTTTATTCCTATCTTTTTATTCCTTTTATATTGTTGCCCTACCTTTAAAATGACCTAATACTATAACAAAATGATTTTGTGTGATTTGTATCTTTTGGTTCCTCTTTCCACCACACAATCTCATCTCATCTTCTTACAATCTAGCTTCTACCACCTTCCACTCAAATAACTCTTCAAGAATTAATTTTCCTAATTGCCAAACAGGATTGCTATAGTAGTTGAATGGGACTTTGAGTGGCCCAGAACTGGGGATAGTTGTATCTGCTGCTGAACGTTAAACAGTTGCAATATGACAAAAGTAAACATCCAAGATTTGTGTGCATGTATTAATATTTGTCAACCAATATGCACTAGATAATGAAAGCAGAAATTTAATGGACATCTCTAGTTTTTGTCCAGAATTCCCCCTTTTATTCCTTTGAATAACTGTATTTCATTCTAATGTCTTATTAGTCTATCAGGACAGCTAATCACATAATACTGTATACCACTCATTACCATATCCACATAGACATCCAAGCTATCATTACCAACAAATTGGAAAAATGTTAACCATATGTCCTTTGAAAGCATCTCATCTAATTCTATACTAAGACAACAAAAAGAGGAAAAAAAGATTAGGTTATTACAGAAAAAAATTAATTTAACTCAGAAAACTACAATGAGAATTAAGAGTACATAGCACAAGAAAATCTGGTTAAGTTCAGAGTAAACTGTAGGCACTTTTCCTATGAAATAACAAAAAGGAATTGAATAATTCATTCAATCTAAATTAGTAATAATGAGGAAAAGGTAATGAATTTACCTTTCAAATAATTTATTATATAAATGGATATTCAAAAACAATAGTTATATAATAAAAAGAATTACATTCCTGTTAGTGTTACATACAAAAGAAAGTGGACATCAATTTCTCCATCTAAAACTCAAACTGAGTGAAAAATATTTCACTATAATTAAAGCATAGTATTTACCCCAACATAGAAAAGGTAACAAAACTACTTAAGTTTATTCTAAACAAATCCAGTTCAATTTACCACTAAAGTTTTAACCCATATTAATGACATTTTATATTTATGGAAAGGGCATTTAAGATTATTTCCAATATGTCACATAGTCTGACTGATATTCCAAAAATAAGTCAATAGGCAGGAGAATAGTTTAAGAAGTTGGGAGACTTGCAAAATGTCATTATTCTTTTTCACATTAACTCAAAGCTATTAAGGTAACTGATTGTAATAGCATGGTAAAAACTGAATGAAATGAAACTTTCAAAATAAAAAAATATGGCTCTCTCCAGCATTGATTCTAAATGTAGCAGTTTAAAGCTTAAATTACCTTTAAATTATAAACCAAACTAGCAAACAAGGAAATATAAGTATGCAAAAATTATTTAAATTTCAACTTAAATCTTTGAAAACTAGAAGAAATCTTCCAAAAATGTCAATGTGTGGTCAATTAGCCAATAAGGACTTGTAGAGAACTTTCTATGATCAGTCAGCCAATAATGACTTATAGATAAACTATGTACTTTACCTGTATGGCTTTAAAGCAGCAGCATAAATTTGGCTTTTGCTTTCAAAAAATCTTTACTCCAGTTGGAGACAGAGGACTAACACATATGAAGTACAGAAAATAGAATATGACATTAAAAATGCTACAAAGTTAAGGGAAAAAAGAAACAAGTACAAAAAATACTAATTTAAATTGGTCCTTAAAGAATAGCTATCCATAATTTAAAATAGGTAGAAAAAGGAAAAGAAGGATTTCAGGATGAAAGAGCCATGTGAACAAAGTTGTATTAACAAGATATACTATCAGATACCAAGGAGATACCTGATAAAAGATGAATTCTATATAAGAAATGTGGAAAAAACATAGGCTTTAGGAGATCACAAAGGTGAATTTAAATTCCTATACCCTCCATGCTAGCGGTGACTTTGGGCAAGTTATGTAACTTCTAAATCTCAGTTTCTTCATACGAGGTTGGACAATTAATTTTGCGAATTCATCCTAGAAAAAGTGCTCCATACCTCTTTGCTGAGTATCACTATGGTCATCTTCCCCTTGAGAAGCCAGCACCTAGTCCACCTTTCAAAGCAATTTTGGAACTCTTTTTCTGGCACAGCCATTAGAGTTGTCACTTTCCCCAAAATCCAGTAATTAAGTTTGAGAACTGGCCACCATGCACTTACTTTGGCAGCACTGTACAAACAACTTGGTAAGGTGTCATAACATTGTCAGATTTTAGGGACAACGACAGTTCTGATGGCCATGTGAAAAAGAGAGTTCCAAAATTGCTTTGAAGGGTGGACTAGCTGCTGGTGTCAATGCACAGCTTTCCCAAGAGGAGTACTTTGAAGGTAACTGTAGTGAATATTCAGCAATAAGGTATGTAGCACTTTTTCTAGAATAAGTTCGCAAAATTAATTGTCCAACCTCGTATGAGGGTTGTCCAGAAAGTATCCAGCCACATAATATAAAAAACAGAGCCATTTATGACTAGATTTTTTCTCCAAACAGTCCTCATATATAAACAGACACCTACGTCTCCCAATTTCAGTGACTTATTTTTCATGACTGTCCCTTTGAGTAAACTTAGGACTAGAAAAAATAAATCTGTATGGTTTTCTCATTTCCTGATATTTATAATCTGATTTTTGAAAACAATGCAAGCTCTAAAATTTCCAGGACACTGTGCTCATTTTTCCTAAGCACAGGTATTTACAAATTTAAAACAGTTTTAGGAAAAAAATATTTCATAAATTCTGGTTTCTTTAAAAAAATTTTTTTTTTTTAATTTTAGTTGATATACAAGTACGGGCTATCTGGAAAAAATTCAGCCATAAATGTTTCCATTTTTTATATTACTTGGCTAGATACTTTCTGGATAGCTCTCATACAATTATTTTATTAGCTGTATTAGTTTCAGGTATAGAGCTATATGTTCTCTTTAATAACCCCACTTATAATCACTATTTACAGTGATTCTATATTGAATTAGCTTCAATGCTCACCACTGGTTCTTTCCCATTGCTGTGCTTTTTATTTAGATTTGCCTTTTAATTGTCAGGAGCACACCTCCGAAAAATTTGCACAAAGGATAATGGTGGTATGTTCTCTCAGCATTAGCATGTCTGAGAATGTATTTCTTTAGCTGTCACACAAATGACATTTTGGCTAGATATACTTCTTGGTCCTAACATTTCAATGCTGGCATTTAAAATAACCAGCCTGCTTCCTCATCCTTAATAGGCAACCTGTGTTCTTTCATGCATATATTTATACTATCATTTCCTTGTTTCTCCTTCTTAAAATTAAAAACTTTTAAAAAGACTTAGTAAGTCTTTAAACAAAGGCTTTAGTTCTTTTAAGCTGAGTCAAGTCTTTAGCTTAGGAAAATCTTCATTAACATTAACGACTACCTCTGTTCTACTTGTGTCAGTGACACTGGTTAGGCCTCTGTTGGATTTCACTTCTGTGTTCCAATCTAACATGTTGATTTTAATTGGCAAAATTTATCTCATATTTTTCTTCACACAACTGACTTGTCTTCATTGTATACTCTGTTCTTGAGTCCCTCTAATGAAATTCTACTGTTTTTACTCCCCCAATTTTTTATTTCACCTATGTGCTTTTCAATTCTGTGTCTTACCCACTTTTTCATCTCAGTCTATTATTTTACCTTGTTATATAACATTACTATCCCCTTGACTTTTACAAAATGTACTAGACCCTTGGTTTTTTATTAAGGCAAAAAATAGGTGCTGGGAGTTCCCTGGTGGTGTAGTGGCTAGGCTTCGGTGCTCTCAACGATATCGCCTGGGTTCGATTCCCAGCCAGGGAACTACCCCAAACAAACAAACAAACAAACAAACAAACAAAATAGGTGCTATCTAAAATCAACTTCTGTTCCCTGCACCAAATCTTTTCCAAAGTGTGCCTTCACTTTGGACACAAAGTACAATATTCTTTTCCTTTTATGTGAGAGAAGCTTTTCTTCAGTTGACATGATACCAACTAAGATTCAGTGTTTGCTCCTAAGTAGGTGGAGCAGATAGAGAGTTCTTTACTATGTGGTTGCTGTTTAATGTCAGCTCTCAGGTTTTATGTAGAAGCTTAGCTGAGGTAAATTTACATTATCACTTTGGTAATTTAGGGGTAGGAAACTTCAGCATAATTTATCTTTTGTGTTTGAAGTAAGCAGCCACATTACAGGGAAAATATCTATATTCATCTTTTTATCTGACTCAGCCCTCGATACTTGGAATTTCTTATAGTGTTACTTCCCTACTATGTCAGAGGGAATACCCACCATAATTGAATGCTGTCTGCCTAGTATAGTCATTGCATGGTCCCTATTTAAAATCTATTACTCCACAAAATAATGTCTAAGTGGTATAATGTCCATCTGTTCTTATATAGGGTCAGGGCCAAGTTGACTATTTTCTTTCCATAATTACCAAATCATTGTGATAGCAATCAATAGGAACAGGAAGGCAATAAAATATCTGTGCTTGAGTTCCCATATTACATGAATTTATTTTGGTGCAAATTTGAGTAATTTTCCCTCATTAATTTTTCAGTGAGTCACTGGAAGAAATTCTATTACTGTCTAAACAAGCAGATCATTACATTTGTATTTGTAAACCAAAAAAATGCTGTGGCGGGGGGAAAAAATCAAGTAAAACCCCTAGCATAATACAACATGATTTATCCAGTATACTAGTGACTGGAAATATCTTTTGAACAGCATTTTTGGTTAGCTCTAATGTAATAACTCATCATGATGAGCCCAGGGCCCTATGAAATCCTAAAGAAAATGTTATAATTAACCTAATTTATGTTAAGAGCATAGTTTAATACAGTCTAATTCTTTTAAAACTGGTAACCCAAAATGGTTGACAGATGGGAGGGGAATTGGGTGAAAAGATGAAGGGATTAAGAAGTACAAATTGGTATTTACAAAACAGTCAGAGGGATGTAAAGTACAGCATAAGGAATATAGTCAATAATACTGTAATAGCTATGTATGGCACCAGGTGGGCAATGGACTTATGGGGTTCACTTTGTATGTTTAAACACTATGCTGTATACCTAAAACTAATATAAAATAATACTGAATATCAACTGTAATTAAAAATAAAAATACAAAAAAATTACCAAAAATAAATAAATAAATAAATAAAGCTGGTAACCCAAGCATGATAGGTACAACCACTCTAAGCCAAACATTTGGAGCAATACCTATTCCCAATAGATCAAATGACAGTTTAACAGATAAATAAGTAACTGTTCATTTCCCGTACATACAACACTCCTAAGGGACATTCCAGTCTTAATATATTATTGTTTGAGCCACCAAACACAAAAAAGAAACTGGTCTTAATGAGTTATCTATTTGATTTGGTTACTAATAATTATTTATTTGACAGAGGCATAGAAGAACAAAGTATCATGTAAGTAGGTTAACAAAACAAACAAAAGCTATAAACCATTTTACATCAAGGTTGAAAAAGAAATGTTTCCCCTCAAAGTCTTTCTTTTTTAAGCAAAACTGTTACTGGGTATTTTTAACAAGAGATCTCTGGCCCTACAAATGTAAATTTTTTACTAGAAATAATTGAATCCTGTTGTTCTACTTTCCCTCTCTCTCCCTCATTTGTATAAAGGTAGATGAATCAAACACAAAATAACTGCTTTGAAGTGTCAAAACTAACAAAGAAAGTTAACTGTATCAATCTGCTTTCCCAGTAGATAAAAAACAGAATCTCTTATTAAAAGCAGCAAACACATGTAAATTAATCCAATACTAAAGCTCCTCAGAAGAGTTGGTATCATAGATTCAGAGGCACTCCGTCTTTCAAATACATACATTCACTGAAAAACAAAGCAAAAGAATCTGATTTACTTAGCTGTACCTGTTCATCTCTTTGTCTCCACTCTTGCCAATTTTCTTCTCGTGAATCCTTCTGTACTGGGTTTGGTAATGAAAGCTCATGCTGAACATTAGAAATGGCATGGGAGGATTTCTGGGGAATTTTCTTAAAAGCAAGATTCCTGAGCTATGAAACAAATGAAGAATATATAAAATTCAGTAAATCAATCCTGAGACACTAATGATTTTTTAGAAGAAATTAACAATACTTTTATACTTCTAAATCCAAAGTTGCTATTTGTGTTTTTTGTAATCTTTGTAGAATATTCATTTCACCAGCATTTGAGGTAATGTTGGTGAACTTCTGGATAAAATGATTAATAAGCAGAAATGAAATGTACTCTATTATACCATTATTTGGACTATGGAAAGAAGTTTATAGGAGTAGAAAACAGGATAACAAATGTGTACCTTTAAAATGCAAAACAACAGGGTTCAAAAAGATTAAAGATTAATAGCTTAAAATTTAAAAGTTTAAATAGTGAGAGAAGATAGCTTATGTGATTCTAACAACTATTTTGCTAGTCCTGAAAAATACAGGGGCTACTCCTCAAAACTGTACTGGCCAAATTCTTCCCAACATTAAGAATAATCTGAGATGCAGAAATTGAAATGAGAGAAAAATATTGAGAGGCTGTTATGAATTGAATTGTATTCCCCCAAAAGATATGCTGTAGCCCTAACCCTTGGTGTCACAGAAGGTGACCTTATTTGGAAACAGGGTCTTTGCAGATGTAATCAAGTTAAGATAGAGACAGATGGGTAGGCCCTAATCCAATATAACTGTTATCCTTATAAGAAGTGAAGACAAAGCTACAAAGAGAAGACCATGTAACAACAGAGGCAAAGATTGGAGTGATGTAGCTGCAAGCCAAGGGCTGATGGCCACCACAAGAAACTAAGAAAAGACAAGGAAGGATTCTACTCAGAGACTCAGAGAGAACATGGCCCTTGTTGACACCCTGGTTTGGACTACTGGACTCTGGAACCATTAGAGAATAAATTTCTGTTTTTTAGCCATTGAGTTTGTGGTACTTCATTATGATAGCCTCAGGAAACTGATAAAGAGGATTTAAATTGAGGATCAATGATTTAACTGATAATATGTTGTTCCATAAAAGAGACTGATGAAATACTCATACAAACTCCTCTTTAAGTACCTAGTTTCTGTTGTGGAAAGGACATACAGAAGGAGATGCTACTGGAGATGAAGCACTAGCAAACAGACTATTGCTATACTTTACAGAAAGTAAAGACTGACAGAACTACAGCCATGGTAGTGAAAAGGGAGGATCCTCAGGCTCATTCTCAGTTACATGTTTTCTTATAATCTAATGTAAACTCTATTTTCACGTTATCTTCTGTTCCCCTACATCATCAATTCCAAAGACAAAATGGTGGGCTATCAGAAGTTTTAAAGACTGGACTTCTGAAAGGTTATGTGATAGAGAAATACCTTTTGTCTTAAAGTTACTCTCTTTGTGGCAGCATTTTAAAGAGCTATTTAGAAAGCAATCATAAAAAAGTTATAGAAACAAACTGAGTTGTGGGACATTAGAAAATTAATATAGGGAGAAAAAAACACTTTTACTGCTTCTCTCATTTAATCATACTGAAAAAGTCCCTATAGTCCCAACTGCTCTTTCTAAAACACAGACTGGAGCTGTCTTTCAGCACTTCTTTTTAAAAACAAATGGTGGGAGTTCCCTGATGGTGTAGTGGCTTAAGGCTTCGGCGCTGGCGCTGTCAGCGCTGCGGCCTGGGTTCGATTCCCAGTCAGGGAGCTACCCACATACCAAAAAGCAAAAAAAAAAAAAAAAAAAAAAAAAAAAAAAAAAAAAAAAAAAAAAAGATCAAATACATCAAATATTTATTTAAAAAAAAAAAAAATAAAAACAAATGGTCACATTAAATGCTAGTCATATAACTCATGCTAAGAATGTCTAGGGAAGAGGGGTCTGCCATATACTTATTACCCTAAAGAAAGAGATTATCATAAGTATAAAAATGTATGATCAGGCTAGTGCTGAGATTACTGTCCATAATAGTAAAAAAAGGTGGGGGGAGGGGAGAAAGAACCTAAATGTTTATCACAAGGGTTCGAAAGTATGATATCCCTGGCCAGGGAACCAACCAAAAAAAAAAAAAAAAAAAAAAAGGTATGATATAGCCATATAATTAAATAATGTGGAGTCATTTAAAATAATGTAGATCTTTATTTATTCATGTGGAAAACTGCCTATGGCTATAGAAAAAAAGGCCAGTATAAAAGTGTATTAAGTAATCTCATTTTGTTTAAATATGAATATAGATATATGTGTATATACATCTCTACATATTCATATAAACTTACACACATATACAGAAGACACATACCAAAATATTAATTGGTTATCTCTAATTGTATTTTTAAATAGTATTTGTTCCCTTTTAAGAATTCCTTCCCTTTTGCAATGAGCATCTAAGTTTCCTTAGTCAGAAAAAAAGGGCATTTTAAAAATGTTTATTACATTTGAGTTGAAATAAACACAAATTGACATCCATTCATTCAAATATTTTCCAAGTACCTATGGACCAGGTATTATGGATACATCCAGTCAGTAAGATAGTACCTGTCCATCCTCATGAGGATTAGTCTATTGGGAAAGCAAACACAAATAATTATAATTGTTACCTCATTTGCTTCACTCTGTTGCTGTTCCTTCTTTTTTCTTCTCTTCTCTCTCTTTTTCTCATTTGTAGTTGATTTGCTTGTTTGAGATTTTCCGGTGTTCCGACCTTTGCCTTTTCCAGGCTCAGAATCAGAACCACTACCACTATCTACTTGCAACAGGGCAAAACGAGAAGCAGTAGTGGGTACAGAACTAAGAACTGCTGAAGCCATTGTAAAGAGTTTTCTTTTAAAATACTTCTATCAAGAACAATTCCTACAGAGGGAGAAGAAGAGACAGATGAGTAAACATACTCAGTAAAATTTGTTGAAGATCCTAGAACAATAATATATATTCTCATATATACAAAGATATACATACATTTCTCTTGAGACTGGATTTTGTAATATTTGGATTCATACCACAGTCCTACTGGCAAAAACACACTTTTTAACTTAAGTAAATAACTTAAAATTACATAATAGAAAATAGAAAAATAATATATTGAAATTTCACAACTAGGACAAGACTACCACCAATATATTTTTCCATTTACAGATTTCAATAATTCATGACTTTCCTCTATCTTTTAAATATACTGCTGTAATATACATTATATTTTTGGAGAACATCCTAAATCACTATGATTTACAACAGAAAAGTATCTACCTGTTTATTCCCAACTTCTAAGACAGGAGAAAAAGGACTACAAAAGAAAACAGTCTTACATATAATACAAAATGCCACTTTAAATTTTATTCTAGAGACTGCTCGTAAGTCAAAGAACTGACAGCAAAATAGAAAACTTAAATTCCACCAATCAAAGAAAACTTTTCTAAATCACCTTCCACATTATCTTTATTTCACTAGCTTCAGTGCACCCTACTATTCCAGGTATAGGTGGGAATGGTTTCATTTGGTTTTCTTTCAGCTTTTTAAGAACCTTTTAGATTTAGGATATTGAAGGTCCTCTAGTAATTTCTAACCCAATTTGTTTAACTTTACAGATGAGGTAACTGGTGCTTAGGTTGGTTAAGTGACCTGCCTCAAGTCATTTTGCAAATTAGTGGCAAAGTCAGGACCTGAACCTAGATATTCTAAACCTTACTGTGCAGGTTCACAGAAGCCTTATAACTATTAGAAAACTAAGTACTCTTTCAATTTAAAAGGAAAAAAATTTCTTCATAGATTGTGAAACTCAGAAATTTGTTTATTTCTATTTTGAAATGTATTGGGTACACAAATAAATAAACCATTAAGTTAAAAAAAATTATTGAACACTCCCAGTACCTAGCTAAGATGAACAGTATGTTAACCCACCCCGTGCTGTGCCTCACCCCAGTAGAATCTCCCCATCTCCCCCATGCAAAGATAACTACTATGCTTATTTTTGTGCTATGTATTCCTCTGTTCTTCTTTACAGTTTTACCATGTCTATCTCAAGTCGCAGTGGTCATATCTAAACAAGCTAGAGTCATTTCCACAATATCCTACTGTTTACACAGGTCCAACCAATTCACTGCAGGAGGGAACTGTGCTAAAGTGTAAATACTAGGCAATGGGGATCATTAAGGTCCATTCTGAAAGCTAAAACACACTATAGCAGCAGTGTCCAACTTTTTTACTTTCTTGGACCACATTGGTAGAAGAATTGCCTTGGGCCACACATCAAATATACTAACACCAGCAATAGCTGATGAGCTGAAAAATAAAAAAGGTCACAAAAAAAAAAAATCTCATGATGTCTTAAGAATTTGCGTTGGGCTGCATTCAAAGCCATCCTGGGCCACAGGTTGTACATACCTGTGCTATAGTTTCTATGTTTTCAGGAAGGAACAAAAATGAGAAGCATGTCTTCAATTTTCCTAAGAATCCAGAAAATTATTTGGAAATCTTTCCATTTTTTTTTTGTTGAACAATGAAGAAAAATCAAGAGTTGATATTTGAACATATCTAGTAGTTAGTAAATCAAGTATTTTTATTATAACACCATGTTAAGACCTATTGCTCCTGTGCTTAGAAATATACAAATCAATATAAAATACCAGGATATACAGAAATGACATAATACTGATAAACCATGACATATTTTTGGCTTAAATTTTTCCTGTGAGCACAAGAATTGAGGCTTTGTAAGTTATTACTAGGAAGAAAGTATTACAAAATGAAAAAGAAATTGCAGATGCAAAAATAATGTGCAAAACATTAATTCAGCTTAAAATTCAAAATGCCATGTTAAAATCCTATAAATTTTTGTTGCTTTGAATAATTTTAGGTACAATAATGGAACAAAGTTGTTCAACAACCATTATTATATTTAACTGTTGAGACTATAAATTGCATGTAGTAGCTGTTCACAAATATTCACTGCCCCTCCCTGAAACAGAATTATGTATCACTCTTCTACTGAGTACAGGCATGACCATGTGACTGACTTTGGCCAGCGAAACGTAAGTTTTAAAAAAGCTTTAAAAGCCAGAATATGGTTAACCATGTTCTCTTTTCCCTGATTCTGTGACTAAAGAAGCAAATGTTGAGACAGAGTCTCCATCAGTCAGGTATGATGGAGTCTGAAACCACAGTGAACAAAGTCTCCTTACTAGCCTATGATGGACATGTAGCTTGAGCAAGAAAGCAACTTAGCTGCTTTAAGCTGCTGCAATTTTCAGGTTGTTACTGCAGTATAACCTAGCTTTACCATGACTGCTCAATTACTGCTTCTCAATTCTTAACAACTTTTTCCTTTCCTTTCAAAGATAAAAACTTTAGCTTTTAGAAGAATTGAGTGTTGATTTAAGTTTCAAAACACTTTTTGCAATGGAGTTAGACATGCTTTGCCAAATTTTTAAATAGCTTGTGCTTTTCTTTCTGTGGCAGGAGACAGAGCTTCCTTAGCAGTGTATCCTAAGATAAAGTTTCCCTCAGTCCTTGGGGCAGCCAAGAAAACCCTGAAGAATTCAGACTCTGGGCCAGTCACCAGCACATGCAAGGAGCCTCATCTGATGCTCCCCAGAAGACAATTAATGCACATGCTGCTCTGTAGTTGTCAACTGTGACAAAAGAAGTGTTCAAGCCCCTAGAAATCTACTTCATCAGACAGCTGAAGAATGCACCGCTGCCCATCATGGTACACAGGCCCTCGGAACTGTTAGAAGAGTTTGTGTCCAAGATGTCCAGAATGCAAGGTATGCAGTACAGGGAGCAGCAGCTGGTGTCAGGAGTGGGGAAGTAAAAATCTCCTAATGAGCAACTTTCCAAGCAATGGCCCAAAATCTCCATATTCAGAAATAGAATTTCCCCCCACGGTCCAGTGACAGTCCTTTCTAATGGCATAAAATCTAATTGCAAGGTGGTGACTGCTCAAACAATGGATATTCTTTCCGCAAATTAGAGCATCATCATGCTTAAACATTTCAAGTTTAAAAAGTCCAACTAAATATGAATGAACTCTTCATTTTATCAGAAGAAATTCTGTATTGCATTTTCTTTTTTCTTATTTATTTTTCAATTACATTTGACATACAATATTATATTGGTTTCAGATATACAGCATAGTGACATTTATATAAGTTACAAAATCCTTATTCCAATACTTCTGGTTCCCATGTGACATCACATATAGTTTATTACAATGTTATTGACTATATGCCCCATGCTGCACTTCACATACTCATGACCATTCTGTGACCTGGAACCTGTACCTCTTGACTTCTTTCCCCTATTCACTCACCCCTCTCACCCTCCTCCCATCACCACAACAAATCCAGCACCCATCTGATGCCACCCATATTTCCTGCAACACTACTGACTATATTCCCATCATACTCCATATGCCCACAACTATTACTTTGTAACCACCAAACTAAACTTCCCAATCTCTTCCCCTTATTTCACCCCTCCCCCAACCCCCTTCCTCTAAGCAACCAAATGTTCACTATATCTATGAAGCTGTTCCTGTTCCACCAGTTTATTTTCTTCTTTGTTTTTTGCCTATAAGCAAGGTCAGCTTGCCATCTGTCTTCCTCTGTCTGACACTCAACTCAGTGCAATACCCTTCTTTTGACTGTAGCTTTTAATCCACTTAAAGGTAATTGTTGATGTGTACGTATTGCTATTTTATTGTTCATAATTGTCCCCCCACCCCTTCCACCCACTCATCTTAAAGCAGTCCCTCTAACGTTCCCTGTAATACTGGTTTGGTGGTGATGAACTCCTTTAGCTTTTTCTTGTCTGAGAAACTCTTTATCTGTCCTTTGATTTTGAATGATAGCCTTGCTGGATAGTGTAATCTTGGTTGTAGGTCTTTGCTTTTCATCACATTGAATATTTTCCGCCACTCCCTTCTGGCCTGAAAAGTTTCTGTTGAGAAATCAGCTGACAGTCTTACGGGAGCTCCCTTATAAGTAATTAGTTGCTTTTCTCTTGCTGCTCTTAGTATTCAGTCTTCAATCGTTGCCATTTTAATTATAATGTGACTTCATGTGAGCCTATTTGGGTTTATTTTGTTTGGAACTCTCTGTGCTTCCCGGGCTTGTATGTTTGTTTCCTTCGCCAGGTTAGGGAAGTTTTTAGTCATTATTTTTTCAAATAGGTTCTCAATTCCTTGCTTACTCTCTTCTCCTTCTGATACTCCTATGATGTGAATGTTGCTGTGCTTGATGTTGTTTCAGAGGCTCTTTAAACTATCCTCATTTAGGATAGTTCTGACTGGATGCTGTCACCCTGTCTTCCAATTCACTGATTCGATTCTCTGCTCCATCGAGTCCACTGGTGATTCCTTCTATTGCATTCTGAATTTCAGTTATAGTATTCTTTTTTTACTGGTCTTTTTTTATGGTTTCTATGTCCTTCTTTATGCTTGCTAACTCTCTGTTGAAACTTCTACCAAGTTCCTTAAGTATCCTTAAAATCATCATTTTGAGTTCCATATCTGATAGGTTGCTTGCCTCCATCTTGAGTTCTTCTACTGGAACTCTCTGCTATTCTTTTATTTGAGACGTATTTTTTGTTTCCTCGTTTTGGACATCTGTCTGTATCTGCTTCTGTATATTAGGTAGATCTGGTATGTCTCCCAGTATAGCTGAATAGCCTAATGTAGTAGGTGCCCTCTGTGGCCCTGGCAGTGTCTCCCTGGTCACCTGCACTTGATGCCACCTGTAGATTCTGGTTTGATGCCAGTACTGTCCTTGGAGCTACTCATCAAGTCTCAGGGCACATTAATGCTGGGTGCTGCCAGCCAGCGGTCTTTGGACTTAGAACAGTTTTCCAAGGAAGACTGCAAAGTGGGTGGGGCTGGCTGCTCACCTGAGAAAGTGCTTCTGATGTTGATGGAGTTGGGTGAGATGGGGTCCCAGTGATTCAGCAGGGCAGAGCAAAGCTCAATAATCAATCAAGTTCAGATTTGGCCATGTGGGGGTGGGTGCAACACAGGAAAAACTCGCCCACCAGCAGGCTGCATGGGAGGAGGGTGCAGCCAGGAAACACAGCAACTGTCCTCCAGCCCTTGCTCTAAAGCCGCACACCTCAATCTGTCCCCCATAGGCCTCCAATGCCCCAAGTCACTGTCTCTCTGCTGGAGCTCAGGGTGAGTACCCATGAGTAACTGAGTCTACACAGGCACTTTAAGAGGACATCTGTGTTTCTTGGAGCCTTCCTTCCCAACTGGACAGTCGGAATCCCCAATGTTCTTCACAGATGTTGTGGGGTTCCATTTCCCAGTACCAGTGCCCTGGGCTCAGGAGCCTGGTATGGGGCTGGGGTCCCTCACTCCTCCGAGGTTGGGGGGGCAAACCTCAGCAGTTGAGATATTCCTCCTGATTCTCTATTGCCACCAGAGCTTTGGCTCCTTTCGTGTCTGCACCCCTCTTACCAGTCTTGCTGTGGCCTCCTCCTATCTGTATCCTTAGTTATAAGGCTTCTGTTCAGCCAGACTTCAGATGGCTCTCCATGCTGGTTGTTCAATAATTTAGTTATAATTTTAATGTGGTCATGGAATGAAGCAGGCAGTGTGTCCACGCAGTCCACCATCTTGGATCTCTCTTATATTACATTTTCGATGAGAAAAGGTTTTAGATTCTTTAAGATAATTTCAACTGTTATAAATTATTGAATGGTTATACAACAAAAATAATTCTTGTTACCTACTCATTTCCAAACAAAACTTCAAAGGAAATTCAATTAGAAGAAAGCACCATTTAAAATTCTGGATCAGGAACTATATATTCTTATTTCATGGATAAATTTTATTTAAAATTTTATGTTCATGGAAGCAAGCACAATCTTCTCATTATAAACCCTGAAAAGATTTTCAAGTTTTATAGAAATTCAACATTTAGTACCTTTCCTCATATACTTTATATTGTTTTATCTATCCTAAATATTTACTATAAAGAAAATGTAAAACATTTTTCCCACCCAGTTCTATGTAGACACCATAGCTCTCCACCCAGTTTGGGGACAATGAGATGCCTCTAGTACTTCATGTTAGCACCCCAAAAGTCACATGGCAGAAAAGCATTGAGTGCTGCCCTGGAGCAACGACGTCTGGTCAAATTTAACTTGCTGCTTACGTGAGCCCCTGAGGAACCTACTTAATCTCTCAGTTTCCTTATCTGTGAAGCAGAGACAAGAATGCCTACCTCCCTGAGTTGTTGTTTAGACTAAATAAGTTAATATTCGTAAAGTGGTTAAAACAGTAGCCAGAACAGCAGAAGTACTCAAATATAAACAAACATCTACTGGTGTTCTTACCATGACTAAATAAAATGTCTTGAAATTCTTTGAGACATAGGAGAACTGGCACAAACTATTTAAAAATTTGGCAAAGCATGTCTGACTTCATTGCAAAAAGTGTTTTGAAACTTAAATCAACATCTGGCCATTCTAAAAGCTAAGGTTTTTATCTTTGAAATGAAAGGAAAAAGTAGTTAGACATTGAGAAGTTATAGTTGAGCAGTGACCCACTGAAAAGAGTCAAAGACCTAAAGTTATACCTAATATACTACACAAGAAAAACACCAATCTACCTGTAACCCAAGAATCAGAGTAAGGAGTATATGGGCACACAGAAAACAATAAATGTTTCCTGAATGAATAAAAAGAAATAATAAAAGAAAAACAAAGTGAAAATAAAGCGTTAGAATAAATAATGTTAAACTGAGAAAAGAAATTAATGATAAACACTCAAAAGACAAAGTAATTATTTTTCTGAGAAGGCAGCTACCTATGCTATGAATACGTAACGGCAACCTATGAGTTAAAATAGCTTTTTACCTCATGAAATGGTAGCATGGATGGGGCAAATGCTTACCTATAATTATCCCTTGTTTGGTTAGGACTAGGAGTACAAAAATGAGAACAGGATAGTGGAAGCCACTTATACTATACTTTACGTAATAGTTAATATTAAAGAATAGCTCTACTTAGCAGCTGAGGAAGTAAGGAAATGCAACAACTAGAAGGGTTCAGTCATCTGTGCTAGGTATTGTACATGATAATATCCATCACATCATCTACCTCCAAAGTCATGAAAGAAATCTACGTACCATGTCAAAAGGCACAATAACCAGCACTTTAGAAGTAAAGGAGAAATGTTTATTTTAAATGAAAGAATAAAATTTAAATTTAAAAAAAATTCCCAATCTGTAAATACGTGTATTATTTATATACACACCAAAAAGAAGAAAATGTATGGGTCTACTCATTATGCTCATTTTCCTTTCCATAGTTTTCACTATTTCCTCCAAAATTCTATAATGACTATATTTGTTCTATAAGAAAAAAAAATCTCATCTTGAAAAAGGTCATCTATACTTAAAAGGTAAACATGATCAAATCAATGCAATGTTGATTTTTTTTTTTTTTTCAAACTTAGAAAGGGTAACTACAGGTCTTTAGTTCTTCATGTTAGTTATGCAGAAGATAAACGAAAGACAGCAATTGTCAAAGATTGTGTTACGTGTTTTTGAGAACATTAACTTCATTAACACATTTTTCAGATTCTGCAAAAAGATACTCATGTTATACCGTCCAGGAATTCATTTGTTAATGTTTTTTTTAAAACCCCGAAGAGAAAAAGGAATAACTAGGCAGATTTCAGAGAATGGCTAGGGTTAGTATTCCTTCAGTCTTATGCCCTAAACTTCTGCATCTCCATCTATAGCCATACAGATATTAGGATAAATAGATTTCAAATAGAGCTCTTTTCCCTCCCTCTACTATTTTCCCTTTCTTTCTCTCTCACACAGTACACAGTCTTTAACATCTCCAACATTTATATACACTTAAATGACAGAGATGTAAGGTATATAATGCAAAAAATTACGTTATAGTGAACATCCACTAAGCTGTCCACATTAATCAGTCTCTGAATGTGGTGGCTAGAATGACATATTAAACTGACATGTAGGGGGTTCCCTGGTGGTGTAGTAGATAGGCTTCCGCACGCTCAACGATTCCCAGCCAGGGAACTACCTACCCCCCCGCAAAAAAAAGATGCACATAAAGAGGGACACCCTGAAAATAAACTGACATTTACATACTGAAGTACTACACAAATTAGGTTTTTAGTCCAGAAATTTAACGATGACTTCATATTTTCCTCCCTCTTCCCTTTGTGTCTACTTTTAAAAATAATTCAAAGGCTAATTTGAGTAGTTGAAGGCAGACAAAAAAAATTCATAAGATAATTAAAATACATATGATTCAGGTCAAAATGCACAAGAAACACAAATCAGTTCACAAATATAAATATGTAGGTAGCTCATCAATTATAATAGTCTACCATTTCTTAATGAGTACCATTAGTAAAAACTATTAATTCCTCTACACTTGACACTCAACAATGTCAAATTATAGTGAAATCTCCATTTTATATACACTCAGTAAACCAATTATTCAACTTATTAAATATTATACCATATGTTAGAGTTTTTTATAACTGTCCTTCCTCAGATTTTGCTCCAGCAAAAACAAACTACCTAAATTTTTCTGAACACACATTTAGTTTTACTTGTTCATATCTTTATGCTATATCCCTTTGCCTAAAATGCCCTCCATCTCTTCCACTTAAAACTTGTATTCATTCTTCAAAATTCTGTTCATGTGTTATAGCATCTCTATGACCCTTTCTCTGACCTGCTTCTCAAATTAGTCATTACCTCCTCTGTAATATTTCTGAACTTTATATTTACTTTTGTTATTCAATAGATTCATTTAAAATTATCTGTTTTCACATGTGCCTAGCCCCCTATTATCCTGATTTCAACATCCTGAAAGGGCTGCTTCTTTCTATCCTTAACAAATACCACAGGACTTGGTACGCAAAAAGATAAACGAATTAAATTTGGATTTTTAAAATATTTACATTCTCAAAGTACAAAGCTATACATAGAGAGATGTGCTCTAAAGAAAATTCAAAATGCACTACAGATAATCCCCAATTCCCATAATGCAAATATGAATTCAAGATTATTAGCAGTTCAAAGTTGTTTCATTTTAAGTGTCATTCTACCAAGTGATCATCAAAACTAATTTTGTTTAGGAAACATTTGTTTAGAAAAGCATAACTGGATTTAAAGTTTTGATTAAAAAGAATTAGTAGGCTATATCAGGTGCTTAAATTAATCTACTTCTATAAATGAATAGCCTAAACTACAAGCAACAGGATTTCAAAATGGCTGGAACTATTGCTCTCCTCTACCAAAGTTCTGAGGACCACTGCTACTATGACCTCATCCCTCCTTCTCTAGATGGTAGCAGTGGCCATACCTCAGTCCTGAGAATCAAAACTGTAACATATGTTAGGACACTTCAAAACTAATATATGTGTAAAATTTTCAATCAAGGACAACCAAATTTATTCCTTTTTATAAAATAACAGTCATCTTCCATTAATACTATCAACCAGTTAGTCCGATAAAAAAGGAAATACAATTAAGATGCCAATTAGTGTGATCTCGTTGAAATGTAACTTACATTCAGAAAACAGCATAAAATGAAATGGTACTGAGCATTAGTGACTTACTGCCTGGCGAAATTAAAAAATCATATTATTTTATGTTCTGTTTATTAATTAACACAACTAAGCAGTTATCTCTTATTTTAGCTTCTTATAAATTAAGATTCACAACAAGTGCCAAATGTGTAACAAAACTTTGCTCCCAACATAGTGCAAATAAATGACAAACTTAATGGGTTTGTCTTAAATTCAATTTTTTCTTCATAAATCCTGCCTCCCCTCTCCAAGAAGCAACATTTAATTTTCCATGGGCTGAAAAATCTTAGGAAAAAGTACAAGCAGGTACAGAGTGAGGACCTTAGGGATTCTCCCGTGAATAAAGCACATGTATTTTCGTTGCCCTAATGTTCTTTTGGTTAACTTCTAGGTTCATGCTTTTGGTCTACAGAGTGAAGTCACTGTTTGGTATCTTATAAATAAGTTTGTTGTTAACATTTATGACAATTAAAAATATCTTCCATTGATCAGGATTTGACTAATACCAGTTATAGTGTTACAAACCTGTTGAGAAAAAACCCCGTATTTCCATAGATTAAAGATTTTTAATATTTCAATTTTCCATAGTTTCTCTGATATTCTTATAGCTTCAAGTCAAATTTATTAAACTGATGATTCAGGTTAGAACCACAAGCACAGGTTATTACATAAATAGACAATAGTGAATGGTTTTTAAAAATTCACTGGATTTTCAGTAAAATAAGGATATCTTTCATTAGTATTTCTAATCAAAGTTGTAGCACCTACTCAATTGTAAAATCTGGGTAAGAGTAAAGAAAATCTAAAAGAAGCTGGGAAAAAAGACAATAGGCCATTTTTCTCACTACTGTTCAGTATCTAGTAAGCACCCTAAAACGCTGGAGATTTAACAATTCTGATGGACTGTTCCAAACAACAGCAAAATACAAACAAAAACAAAATTAAACAGCCTCCTCATTTACTTTTCAACAGCTCACCGGGAGGAGGAGGAGCACTTTATTCAAAAAGTAATGCACTATACCTCATTCATGAATGAGAGCCAAATTTCACCCATAAGCTGTTAACCGATGCTCCAAAACTTATTCGCACAAAGTACGAAGAGAAAGAAATGGGGCTAGGCGAGACCTAACTCGAGCAAAGAAGCGGCTACAAAACCTGAAAGGGAGAAAACAGCGAGTCAGGTCGTCGCTCCAGAAATTTCCGAGCGCCCGGCTCCCACAGGGAGCGCGAAGCCCGCGACGGGGAGGGGGGCGGCGGCACCTGTCACTTGGCGGCCTCGCGACCGCGGTAGCCCCTTACCCCGGCGAGGTCTCGGGAGGCGCAGCCACGGCCGCGATACCGGGGCCTGAGGTCGGCGCAGGATGCTCTCCGCCGCCCCTGAGTCCTGTGCCGAGCGTCGGGGCCGCGGCCCTTCCCTCACGCGCCCTATGCCCGGCGGCTCCAGCCAAGCGGGCCCATCGCCTCAGGCCGAGTCCCCAAGCGCCGAGTCCCGGACGCACGGAGTAGCGCGGCCGAGCCACCACTGCCACCTCAGGGGCTCCGGAGCGGACCCCCGCGAGACGGGCCCGCCCTCCGAGTACTCACCGAGCCTCCGGGCCGCCGGCTCGGCCCTCCTCAACCTCCTACCCCGCCGCCGCTCCCGCGGCTCCCTGGGCGGCCGCACTGGGCGTTGGGACTGGACTAGGTCAAGGGGCAGGAGTGGGCGTGCGCCGGGCTGGGGTCTCGCGGCGCACTCGCGAGCAAACAGGCACTAACGGGCCCCGGGGCGGCGGGCCAGGCGGGCCGCCGCGGGGAGCGCGGCTGCAGGCTGCGGTGAGGGGCGGGTAGAGCGCGGCTACGAGCCGAGGGCGGGAGGGAAGTCCCGGCGGCGGGGGCGGTGTGAGAGCCGCGGGGCGGGGCGGGGGCGGGGCCTGGCGCGCTCGCCGCCGCGCGCGGGGGTTTGTTTATTTTCTCGGTTGGTTGCGGCGCTGGCGCGTGGGTAGAGGTTCGCCGGTGACGTGAGCGCCCCGAGGTGGGGCAGAGGACCAGAACCACCTGCTGGAGAAGGGGAGCTACGGGGGCCGGGCAGGGTCCAAACGTCTCCTGTAGGCGGTGGTGCCGCAGTCTTCGGGGTACGGGGAAAAGGACTTTCCCAGAGAGGGTGGAAGAAGAGAGTCCTCCTGAGAGACTTGGAGTCCAGGCCAATCCCCTGCAATTCGGTAGCTTCACCTGCATCACGGAGAGCAGTTACAGGGCCCGAGGGTGCAAAAGGGCGTGGGACCTGGTAGCCCGGGTTCCCAACCACTTGGTACTCTATCTCCAGTTAGTGAAGTAGGAATGGTCCTGCAATCAAGCTTTGGTCCTGCAATCAGGTCTTTGTAAGTAACTTGCTCCTTTCTCTGTAAAGTTAACAGAGAAAGCACTGTCACTGTTACTGACTTCGGTGCTACATCAGGCAGTACTACATTCTCATTTTAAAAGTCAAATTAAGTGACTTACCCAAAGCTTTATAGCTAATAAATGGAAGAGCCAGAATCCAACTGTACTGACTTCAAATTCTGTGTGGCTTACCATTGCATCACATTATCTCCCTAAATTACTTTGATTCAGCTAGTAGTAGACACACCATTATGGGCAAGATGCTGCAGTTACAGAGAGTGGAATAATTCTTGCCTTCAGAGAGTAATGAATAAAGCAAAGGTAAAACACTTAATAAAAGACAAACCATGATAGAGGTAATGTGAAGAATACAAACAGTACTACAGAAGATCAAAGAACTTATCTGGGAGATCAGGAAAGGAAGGCATGTAGAAGGCATTTGGGATTGACTGTGAAAGAGATGCGGAAGGTTTTGCACCAATACAGGATAGCTTGAGGACATATGACGGTGAATGAATTAAAGTTATGTTCTGGAAAATGCAAATGGTAAGACTAGGGCATGTTGAGCAGTGGCAGAGACAAAGGAGAATGGAGCCTAAGATACCAAGTAGAAGAATTTGTATTTAGTATTTTTAGTTTTTGTGCTTTAAAAGTTTGGGGGAGAAAAGTACAGCTTTTCTTCAAATTCTCTGTGAATGGATAGAGAAATTAGAGGTGGTAAACACTGTCAGATAGACCTGCAGTAGGCCAGGTGAAAAGTAATGATGAATCTGAACTAAACGTAGGGCAGGAGAAATTTAAAAGAGCATGGTTTAAAGATGATGTAGAAGCAGAAGCTACAGAATTTGGTAATTAATTAATTAATTAATTGGATTTACAGCAAGAGGGGCCAACATGAGAACATATGTGAAGGTTAATATATAAAGGAGGAAGAGAAAAATCAAAGAATGGAGGTTCTGAATTTGTAGATAAGTATAGAAGGTAGAAAAGAGACAATTGGAGATGTAGCAACTGCCTTTTGAGAGATCAGTTATAGATTTTAAAGGTTTCAGAGGTTGTCCAGACAGGCAGATAGAGGTGGGCACTAAGAAGTTAGACATAAAAGTTTTGAAATATGGGAAAGTGGATTGAACTAGAAAATAGATTGGGAAGTTATTAGCAGTGAGAGAAAAGAAGAACAGGGCAGAATCCGGAGAACATCTTCTCTAGAAATTTGCTACTCAAAAGTATAGTCAGTAGCCCAGTACCACTGGCATCACTGAGTTTGTTAGAAAGGTGAAATCTCAGCCCTGTCCACCACAGACCTGCTAAATTAGCATTTTCAATTTCATCAGAACCCCAAATAATATGTATCACATTAAAGTCTGAGAAGCTCTGACCTAGATGAGAGAAGCCAACAAAGAAGGATCTAATCTAGATAAGAGAAGCCAGCAAAGAGGGAGGAGGAAGTGGGAGGAAAGCCAAGGTAAGCAAAAGGCCCAAAGCAAGGTAAATTGGAGTTTCACAAAGGCAGGGGTAGGAAGGAGCATTGATCAACAATATCCAAAGCTACAGAGGTTGTAAAGTGCAAGGAAGGAAGATATGCTTGAATTAGATGGTGTGGTCATTATGATCATGTTGTTCTAACTGAAAGCTGGATAGCTGCCCCTTTTTGATCAGACACAGCCTAGGAATCTAATCCCCACCCCTGCCCACTCCAATGCTTTCCACCACCCCACCACCCTCCAATCCCCAAAGTAGAAGTTCTTTTCTAGTTGCTTCTATTTTCTCAGTGAAATAAGAAACAAAATCATTTTGTCACATTGCTAATTGTCCTTCACAATTTACTCTCTTCCCTTCTTCCTGGGCACACAGATTATTTCTCTCAGCCTCTCCTCAGTTAGGTATGGTCAAGTCTTATGTTGTTACTAGTGGAATGTGAGCAGAAATGATGTGTGCGCCACTGTCAGGCCAGTGTGTCTGCTTCATGGGTTTTTCCTTGCTGCCTGCTAGATTATGCAGATGACTACAAACACCTGCAGTTGAGAGAGCCACAAGAAAGAAGGTGCCTGGATGAGGTACAGCTGCCCACTGACTTGGAACACCCACTTTGGATTATTATGTGAGCAAGACATAAATTTATATTGTGTTGGAACCATAACATTTGGGGGTCTATTTGTTATAGAAGTTTAGCCTACTCTAGCCAAAGTAGTCATTAACTGAAAGTAAGGAGAGGGAGGTTTGAGAGCTGGGAGGAGAGAGGCAGAGAGGTGAAATGGTAGTCTATGAATATGGGAGGGAATTGATTAGGGAAACATAGTAAGGTTTCCAGGCACTAAGGGCCTGCCTGAGTGAGTGGTCATGAATTTACAGTGAGACCAGTCAATATGGTTGTGCAATTTCCTCCAGCCATTTTCAGTTACTTATGTGCAGGCACCTAGTAGGCTGTTTTGGATTAACCAGGGTTGAGATTTGACCAGGCAAGTGTGATGGGGAGAGATGGGCAAAGTAATTGGGGGTAGAAGCAAAGGAGGCATTATAATTTCAGATGTGATAAGAAGTAAGACTCTGAGAGGAGTGGGGAACTAGAAAAGATGATAGGGTGAATAGATTGATGTTTCTGATCAGGCTGAAAAATTGTTGGAGTTAAGGTGCTATAAAGAATGACCTGAAAAGATAAGAGAGAGGTTGGCAAGTAGGAGATTTTGAAGTTAAAATTGGAAGAAGGGTTGTAGTTGTCAGTAATGTCAAGGTGTAGGGAATGATTATGAGAGTGGGGAGCTGAGATTGCAGAGGGCACATGATCATCGAAGAGTTGTAGTTAAGGAATTGAGAGGCAGTAATTGTTTGAAGTGGAGATTACATACAGGTGTATCTATGTACAGATATAGAGATATTTATATTTATATAGAGATATATATCACAAAGGATCATCCACAAGAACAATAGTAGTGTTGGAATTGTGAGTAGCCTTGGAGTGAGTAATAATGAGTTTAGTACTAAAATCGTAAAATAATGAGGGGTTGAATTCTCTAAATTAAAGTGTTTAAGGCCATCAGTGATTTACTATGTTCAACTCTTACAGATATGTTTTCATTTAAATAGCTGCTTTAAAGTTTTGTTACTAATGTGGGATTTCTAATTGCTTCTCTTTGACCTCTCAGATTACAGATGAGAACTGCTTCTTTAAGAGAAAATGCCCATCTGTCTATTATAAAACAAACACACGCCAAGCTTCCCAGTTTAAATGACTATGCCTCAAAATGTGTCATAGATTACTCTGTTCTACCTCCAACATGTATCCTCAAATAGATATGTCAAGTGTTGCTAGCTTTGCCACATCAAATACTGCACTGTAAATGTTCAAAACTATATGAAAAACTTAAGGTATAGCTTAATACGGATTGACTAAAGACCTGACAAATTAAAAATCATGAGATTACTGTTAGCTTAGAAAGTGATATACAATGTTTTATAACATGGGGGCTCTGGAGTCAGACTGGTAGGGGTTGAATCAAAGCATTCATCTTGTGGGGTTATTGTGAGGATAAATATGTAATATATAATACATATAAGCATTTAAAAGACTACTTAGCACATATAAGCACTCAATACAGTTAGCTATAGTTTTTCTATTACTGTACTTATATCTAATTCTTATGGAATTGCCTATAACTATATGTGGACTTTCCCTTAGAAAATATGTTCATTACATCTATATACAGGTTAAGGCCTAATAGGAAGGAGACTTCTGGTTAAACATAGTACATTGAACATATGTTTTTTTTCCACTCACCCCAGATCCCTCACTAAAATGACAATGAAGGAGTAAAAAACATATAAACCCATAAAGACAAAGCAAACAAGAAAAGAAATCCTTACTGAAGAAGGATGTTGACAAAACTTAGGAACATAGAAAGCAGATGGATGAGTGACCACTGCCTTACCAAAACTGAGAAAGTGAATACTTAAGTTTTTGGGAATGGTGGAACCAGCCAGAGTGAGCTTTTTCACATCATAGACCCTGGAAAGCCTTTGAAACAAGAGCTGCCATGCTTCTGAAAGCAGAGGTAGAGTGGAACTGCAAACCAAAATTCACTATGAAAGTTTTATAAGGAATAGTAGGGTTCTTTCTCCCCCTAACCCCTGCTACATTCCATGCTGCCTTAACTCAGCAGAAGATGGGAAGTTTGCTTTCTGGAGTGGTGGACTCAGAGCTACTCTGGAAACCAGGCAGAGCTGAGAACGGGGATGACTCACCCCACAGAAATGCAGAATTAAATGAAGTTGTATATATTATGAGACATATTCCTCCAGCTTCATCCCCAAATTCGGATTCTAAAATGCTGGGATCCTATAAGGAAATTCAAAGCTTCCTCTTGGGCAAAAATCAGCTGGTATGAGAGGAAAGGCCTACAAATATTGACTTTGGGGATTCTATAATGGAGACTGTGGCTTGTCATCTGTCTCTTTACAGTGAAGCCCAACGGTAGACAAGCGCTGCCCATACCAATAGAAGTTCTAATCAACTTTTTAACATCTCATTATTTTTTATTTTTATTAAATTTATTGAAGTGACATTGGTTAGTAAAATTATATAGGTGTATAATTCTATAATACATCATCTATATATTGCATTGTGTGTTCACCACCCAGAGTTAGTTCTCCTTTCATCACCATATGAGGTCAGGCAATTAATTTTGCAAACTCATCTTAAAGTACCACATACCTCATTGCTGAGTATCACTACGGTCACCTTCAAAGTACTCCCCTTGAGGAGCTATGAACCAATGCCAGCACCTACTCAACCCTTCAAAGCAATTTTGGAACCCTTTCTCTGGAATGGCCATCAGAGCTGTTATCGTGCCCAAAATCTGACAATTAAGTTCACAAACTGGCCACTGTGCGCTTATGTTGGCAGCACTGCACAAACAACTTAACCTTGGCAACTGACTTGTTTGTGCAGTGCTGCCAACATAAGTGCACGGTGGCCAGTTTGTGAACTTAATTGTCAGATTTTGGGCACGATGACAGCTGTGATGGCCATTCCAGAAAAAGTTTCAAAATTGCTTTGCAGGGTGGACTAGGCTCTGGCATTGGTGCATAGCTCCCCAAGGGGAGTATTTTGAAGGTGACCTTAATGATACTCAGCAATGAGGTATGTGGTACTTTTTCTAGGGTGAGTTCGTGAAATTTAATTGTTCAATCTTGTATATTTCACCCCTTTTCCCTCTTCTACCACCCACCCTGCCTCCCTCCTTGCCCTCTTATATTCACTAAACTGTTATCTGTCTGCTTTTTTATGTCTTTGTCTTGTTTCTTGCTTTCAGTTTTTTCCATGTCTTGGCCATCATGAATAATGCTGCAATGAACATCGGTGTTCACATATCTTTATGGAAAATAGTTTTCAGATTTGTTGGGTAGATACCCAGAAGAGGGATTGCTGGATCATATGGTAACTCATTTTAATATTTTGAGGAACCTCTATATTGTTTTCCATAGTAGCTGTACCAACTTACATTCCCACCAGCAATGTGTGAAGGTTCCTTTTTTCCCCACAGCCTCTCCAACACTTGTTATTGCTTGTCCTGTTGCTAACAGTCATTTTCACAGGTGTGAAGTGGTACCCTATTGCTGTTTTGATTTGCATTTCCCTAACAGCTTGTGAAATTGAGCATTTTTTTCCTGTATCTTTGGCCATTTATATGTATTCTTGAGAGAATTGTCTATTCAGGTCCTCTGCCCATTTTTAAAAATTAGATTTTTTTTTGTTGAGTTATATGAGGTCTTTATATATTTTGGATATTAGCCCCTTATCAGATGCATTGTTTGCAAATATCTTCTCCCATTCAGTTGGTTACCTCTTTGTTTTGTTGACGGTTTCTTTTGCTGTGCAGAAGCTTTTTGGTTTAATATAGTCTCATTCATTTATTTTTGCTTTTACTTCTCTTACCTTTGAAGTCTAATTTATAAAATCCTGTCTAAACCCAAGGTCTATAAGTTTAATACTTATGCTTTCTTCTATGTAATTTATTGTTTCAGGTCTTATGTTTAAATCTTTGATCCATTTTGAGTTTATTTTGGTGTACGGTGACAGGTAACTGTCTAGTTATTCTTTTGCATGTGGTTTTCCAATTATCCCAGCACCATTTATTGAAGAGACTTCCTTTTCTCTACTACATGTTTTTGGCTCTTTTGATGCAAATTACCAGTCCATGTATATATATGTAGGTTTATTTCTAGGTTCTCAATTCTATTCCATTGGTCTGGTTTCTGTTTTTCTGCCAATATCATGCTGTTTTGATTACTGTTGCTTTGTACTATAAAAGTCAGGGAGAGTGATGCCTCTGGCCTTTATTATTTTTTTTTTCCTTAGGATTGCTTTAACTATCTGGAGTCTTTTGATTCCATACAAATCTGATGATAGTTCCTTCTTTTTTTTTTTTTAATTTATTGGGATGACATTGATTAGTAAAAATTACATAGGTCCCAGATGTACAATTCTACATTACATCTTCTACGTGTTGTATTATGTGTTCATCACCCAGAATCAGTTCTCTTTCTATCACCATATATTTGTGCCCCTGTCCCTTCTCCCTGACCCACCTCCCCCTTACCCTTAATAACCACTAAATTATTGACTGTGTCCATGAGTTTTGTTTCTTTGTTGCTTTAGATTTTCTGTCAACAATTAAACTAAATTTCTCCATTCCTTTTACTTATTTGACCCACTCTCCCATTCCTCCTCTCATCTTAAAGAAGTCCCTCTAACATTCTTTGTAGTGCTGGTTTGGTGGTGATGTATTTCTTTAACTTTTCCTTATCTGAGAAGCTCTTTATCTGTCCTTCAATTTTGAATGCTAGCCTTGCTGGATACATTATTCTTGGTTGTAGATTTATGGTTTTCATCACGTTGAATATTTTCTGCCAATCCCTTCTGGCCTGTAAGGTTTCTGGTGAGAAATCAGCTGAGAGTTAAGTGGGTGTCCCTTTATATGTTACTACTTGCATTTCTCTTGCTCTTTTTAGAATTTTCTCTTATTTATTTATTTATTTATTTTGGTAGTTCCCAGCTGGGAATCAAACCAAGGCCGCGACACTGAGAGTGCTGAAGCCTAGGCACTACACCACCAGGGAACCCTCTCTTTTTCTTTAACTTTTGCCATTTTAATTATGATGTGTCTTGAGTGTGTTCTTGTTTGAAATCATCTTGTTTGAGATTCTCTGTGGATCCTGGACTTGTATGTATTTCCTTCACCAGGTTAGGAAAATTTTCAGTTATTATTTCTTCAAATAATTTGATCCCATGCTTTTCCTCTGTCCCTTCTGGTACACCTATGCTTCTGATATTCTTTCACTTAAAATTGTCCCAGAGGAATCTCAAACCATCCTCATTTTTCTGGATTCTCATATTTATCTGTTCTAAATGGGTGTTTTTTGCTGGCTTTTCCTGCAAATCACTGCTTTGCGCTCCTATTTTATCTAGTTTGGTGACTTTTATTCCATTCTTCATTTCAGTTAATGTCATTATCTCTCTCTGAGATAATGGTTTGTAAGTCTTTAATGCTTGCTATCTCTCTGTTGAAATGATCATTCAGTTGCTTAAGCATTTTTATAATCATTGCTTTGGGCCCTGTTTCTGATGGGTCATCTGTCCCTATCTCTTTAATTCTCTGGTTTCTCATATTCACAACCTCTCTGGACCCTACCAGCTGTAGTTTCTTTGATGTTCATTGTTGATACTGGGTGGGCAGAGGTCTGTGGGGGAGGGGCATTTGTGGCTTTGTTTTCTTCCTGTGGCTTCAGGGGTCATGCAGGGAGTTTGGGTGTGATTGTGCCTTTCTGTTCTCGGTTTGCCACATGCACAGATTCTACCCTGAGCCTTCAGGTCAGTCCTATATGCTGGTCTTTCAAACCATCCTGGTCGTGGCCCGAGAAACATGCAGCCCCCTCTCTCCTTCTCCTTCCCAGCCAGAGCATATGCGCTGTAATTCCTCACTTCTCAGTTGCTCCTCCCTCCTCTGGGAACCAGAGTGAAGTCTGGCTGCCGTGGTTTGCAGACTGGTCTGCACCTCCTGGGGCCAAAGTGAGGTGAGTGCAGTATCTCAACCCCCTCCTGTGGGCCTCCTTTCCTCTGTCCCGCGGACCAAGTGAGATCCCCAGTGCTCTCCTGCCTCCTTCTTACTCCTCCCTTCCCAGCAGTAGAGTTCCAAGTGGAGATTCATGCAGCCATGTCCCTGCTCTTCTTTTTATTTCTCTTTTGTTTAATCCTCTGTCCACCTACAGATACCTTAATGCGACCAGTGGGTTTCTTAGTTGTGGTGGCGCATTGTGTAAAGAGTCCTTGGTTGAGGTATAGGTATTTTATTAGTTGTAATCTCCAGAGGAGTTTTTTGGAGGTCCCTGTCACACCATTTTGTTGCATCTCTTTCTTCTATTTATTTAAAAAATATCATTGATATTTTTATAATCTCATTCGTAAATGTGGGTAAATAGCCAAGGATCTTCAGATATTTGAAGAAACCATCTTACATGAAAGAGCTTCACATAAACAGAAGACAGAGGGAAGGAAAAAGGGATGGAGGGAGGGGAAGTAAAGACCAACAAACAAACAAACAAACAAACAAACAAACAAACAAAACCAGCAACAAAACAAGGAAGTAGAGCCAATACAAGGAGCAGAAAAAGATGTCAATGAAAAAAAATTTCAAAAGTTTTAACTCACATATGCTCAAGGAAGCTACTGGAGGGATATATTCCACCAAAATAAGGCTATAAACCAAGAAATAGAAACACATAGGGCCTGGTAAACAGTTCCAACAGAGAAAACAAAGAGCATTCCCAGGATAAAGGTGAAGGGAAGTTCCAAAATGATAGCTGTGTAGCATACCTGCAGAACAACCAGTCCATTCTGACACAGGAGGATGGAGGGCTCCCAAGGGATGTCTTCAAAAGGAAAAAAAAATCCAAATTGATTGCTAATCTAATGTGTTTGAGCCTTATGAAGAAAACTTCACAGCTTTGGTGAAACACACAAAAATGAAATAGTGATAAGCATAGAGAAAACTAAGCAACCCAAGAAGAGGGGATTATAAATTCAGGGAAAACAAAGTATTTGTGGTGGACTGTATGATTGTTTGAGAATCACCTGAAGGAGAATTATATGAGGGCTGTCTGGAAAGTATCCAGCCATGTAATATGAAAAATAGAGGCATTTATGGCTGGATTATTTTCCAGATAGCCCTTGTACTTTCCTGCCCTATTGATGTTAGACCTGGCAGTGTGAGTTGCAGTGGCCAATGAAATAGGGGCACAAGTGAATATGGTACTTTCAAGCAGAAGCTATGAGCCATGTCTCTGCCTCTGCCATAAGATGGTCACTGTTCAGACAGGGGCTGCCTCTGGTGATAAGAGCCCTGAGTGAAGATACCGTACAGTGGAATTGCAGCTACCTGTCACTGGACATGCAGCATGAAAGCGAAGTAAACCTTTATTGCTATAGGTTGCTGAGATTTTTGGTGGTCATTTGTTAATGTGGCATAATTAACCTCTCCTGACTGATATAACATGGGATGCTGTGGACACTATCTAATGGGATTAAAATATATACAATAAATACTGAACAACATGATATAAACATATTAGGAAATTTGTAAATAGCATAAAATGGCTATAACTGAAAAACTAAAACATGGCGGTTGAAATGTGCTCTTTAGAAATGTGGAATTAAGTAGAACACCAGTTTTCCTTTGGGAAGTAGGCATCGGATTGACAACAGATGGAGCACAGTCTGTTTATTATGAGCATACAGTTATTTGAGTCTTAGACCATATACATTGTCACTGTGAAAAAAATAAAAATTGCCTATCTTTAAAAAGAAATTAATGGTGACAGGATGGAAAATTGTAGTATTGTTTTTAATTCAGCCAACTTAATAGAATGACTATCAATCATCCCATAGTAATGTTAAGATGTAAGTAGAAATGATACTTGATTAGTACTTTAAAAACGCCTTTTTTCAAGGAAATTGAATAAATCAAAGCTAAACTTTTTCATTTTACCTTCATACTGTCCACTGCAAAATAAAAATGTTAATGTTGCTTTTCTAATATTTTGACTCAGCTACTTCCTTCTTTCCCTTGCCCTTACTGTGGTATTATTTATAGTGTACTATTTATATGAAGTCATGTGTCACTAACTTGAATTTGAAAAATGACCTACATGAATATGGAATTATGTTATGAAAGGTTATTTTATCCTTTCAAAAATAATTGTTTTTAAAATAGGCTCTCACACTAGACAAAAAAAAAGTATTTCCCTCAGGAGACTTGCCATGACTGAAACTGATATTACATATAGAAGACAGATACGTATATAGATAAAGATACCAGTAAACTATATGCAAATAATTATTTCTATTTAATGGGTTTTTCCCTCTCTTCTAGTATTCTGTACATCTTTTGGACTACTATGTCCAAAGAATAAGGATTTGGGGCAGTAAAAATAAATCAGTCCAATTGCTATATTAATTATACAGACTAAATGCATTAGGCTCTTCATAGGTTTTAGGTTCATTAGTGTGGCCCTTTTGTGATCTGAGCCACCTTCCTATCTTCATCTCCAGCCATCCCTTACACACCAGCACTAATTCAGTCATTCAGCAGATACTTATTTGCAGTCCCCAATGCACTAAGCCTGTTATTAAACTGCTTGTAGTTCCCTGAGTATGTGATGTTATATCCCACTTCTAGCCTTTGCAATGGTTTCTTGATTTAAAATGCTATTCCTCATTCCTAAAGCTTCTGAAAGCCAACTTGTCCATTAAGACATGGGGTGGGGTGGAAGGGAAGTCTTCCCTTACTCCTAAAAGTTAAAACCCTTCCTCCATATTCCCATAGTACCCTCTATATGTTTACCAGAGCCATTATATTCTCTTTTATACTATAAGCCCCATTAAAGCAGAAACTTGGCCTGTTTTATTCACTGGCATGTCACTTCTGTGCCAGGCTCATTGTATGCATTCAGATGGTCAAAATGTTATTTGTCTTTCATCACCCTACTCTATGCTTCTTGGTAAATGGGTCTGTGATTTATTAAACTTCTTTTCCTTTAGTATTTAGCATAAGACCTAGAAATTTGTTGAATAGTTTTTACTGCATTACCATTAATCTTCAAAATATAGAGCATTGAGGAAAATAGAGAAAAGTATCCTCATAATACAGAGAGATGAGGTACTGTGGATAGTTTCTTTTGTGTTTCACTTAAATAGGTAAAAAAAAAATACATGTGAAAGACCTAAGACTATAAACTACAAATGCCAAATTATGTACCTAATCTCTATGCTTGTACCACCGTTAAGCTAGAAATAATAAACACAGAAATAATTAATGAAGGCATAATTTTAAAGTAACCAGCTAAAAATTTATCAACAACAAAAAAGTTGGGATTTCTGCTCATTAAGTCAGCTTGTATGGGTAAACATTACCTAAGTTCCTTGATTCATGGTATGGTGTATTCTAGCCCAAACTTCCTATCCACCAGAACCAAATTGTGATTAATACACAAAAATTAATTGTATTTCTATACACTAGCAATGAATAATCTAAAAATAAAATTACAAAAACAAGTCCACTTACAATAGCATCTAAAGGAATAAAATAGAAATAAGTTTAATTAAAGAAGTGTTACGACTTGTACATTGAAAACTAAAAAGCATGGTTATAAGACATTAAAGAAGATCTAAATAAATGGAAAGACATTCCATATTCATGGTTTGGAAGACTTAATATTGCTAAGATAGCAATACACTCCAAAGAGAGTTACAAATTCAGTACAATTTCTGTCAATAGGTTCTTGAACAGAAATGGGTAAGTTGTTCCTAAAATTCATATGGAAACTCAAGGGACCCCAAAAAACAATATTAGAAGGAACAACAAGGCTGATAGACTGACATTTTCCAACTTCAAAATTTACTACAAAGCTACAGCAATCAAGACAGTGCTTATGCTCATCCACACTCGGTACTGGCATAAGGACAGACATAAGCCAATGGAATAGAGTCAAGAGTCCAGAAACAAACCCAAACATCTATGGTCAACTCATTTTCAAAAAGGGTGCCAAAACAATTTAATAAGAAAAACATTGTTTTTTATTTTTTCTCCCCAACAAATACTGCTGGGACAATTGGATACCCACATACAAAAGAATGCAGTTAAACCCCTACCTCACACCATAAACAAAAACTAATTCAAAATGGACCCAAGACATCAACATAAGAGCTAAGACTATAAAACTCTTAGAAAACATCATTGGTGTAAACTGCATGATCTTGGATTAAGCAATGATTTCTTAGATATGACAACTAAAGCACAACCAACCAAAAGAGAAAAAAATAGACTTCATCAAAAATAAAAACTTGCAATGCAAAGAACTCCATAAAAAAAAAAATGAGAAGATGAGAGTGCAACAAAATGATGGTATGAAATGGACCTCTGAAAAACTATGGAGATTACAACTAATAAAACACCAATACCTCAACCAAAGCCCCTCTACATAACACAATCACAGCTAAAAAAATAGCTCATTGCATTAAGGTACCTGCAGGTGGGCAGAGGGTTAAACAAAGGAGAAATAAAATGGGAAGAACAGGGATGCGGCCACGCATGGATCCCCACTTGGAAGTCTACCGTGGAGGGGAGGAGGAGGAAGAAAGCGGTGGGAGAGCATCTGGGACTTCACTCAGTCCACAGGACAGATGAAAGGAGGCCCAGAGGCAGGGGCATGAGACACCGCCAAACTTCACTTTGGCCCCAGGAGGTGCAGACCAATCCACAAAACGCAGTAGCTGGGCTTCACTCAGGTTCCCAGAGGAGGGGGAGTGACTAGGTGACAAGGAGCTGCAGCGTAAATGCTCCAACCAGAAAGGAGAGAGGGAGCTGTTCATGCATGTCTTGGCTCACAACCAGCATGGTCTGAAAGACCAGCATACAGGACAGCTGACCCCAAGGCTCAGGGCAGAATCTGTGCACAGGGCAAACCAAGAACAGAAAGTCGCAATCATGCCCTAACTGCCTACACAACACCTGGAGCCACAGCAAGAGAACAAAACCGCAAATGCTCCTCCCCCACGGACCCCCGCCCACCCAGTATCAGTAGTGAACACCAAAGAAATTGCAGCAGCAAGGGTCCAGAGTGGTGTCCAAAATGAAAAACGAGAGAAAGGGAGCTAAAAATAAATCCAAACAGACAAAAAAAGTAGAAGAGATGATTCAGAAACAGAGCTCAAAGCAAGGATTATAAAAATGCTTAAGGAACTGAATAATCAGTTCAACAGAGAGATAGCAAGCATTAAAGAAGACTTATAAACCATTATAAGGACCAGAGAGAGATAATGACTACATTAACTGAAATGAAGAACAGAATAAAAGTCACCAAACTAGATAAAATAGAAGTGCAAAGCAGTGATTTGCAGGAAAAGCCAGCAGAAAACACCCAACCAGAACAGATAGAAACTAGGATCCAAAAAAATGAGGTTGCATTGAGATTTCTCTGGGACAATATTAAACATAAAAATACTCAAATCATAGGTGTACCAGAAGGGACAGAAGAAAAGGAAGGGATCACAAAATTATTTGAAGAAATAATAACTGAAAATTTTCCTAACCTGGTGAAGGAAATAGACATACCAGTCCAGAATGCACAGAGTCCCAAATAAGATGATCCCAAACAGAAACATATTGAGACACATCATCATTAAAATGGCAAAAGTTAAAGAAAAAAATTCTAAAAATAGCAAGAAAAATACAAGTAGTAACTTATAAAGGGACACCCATTTGACTCTTAACTGCTTTGTCAGCAGAAACTTTACAGGCCAGAAGGGATTGGCAGAAAATATTCAACGTGATGAAAACCATGGATCTACAACCAAGAATAATATATCCAGCAAGGCTAGCATTCAAAATTGAAGGACAGATAAAGAGCTTCTCAGATAAGAAGAAGCTAAAGGAATTCATCACCACCAAACCAGTACCGCAAAGAATGTTAGAGGGGCTTCCTTAAGATGGGAGGAGGGATGGGAGAGTGAGTCAAATAAGGGAAAGGGATGGAGAAATTGTTAACATAAAATTGAAAGCAACAAAGAAACAAAACTCATGGACACAGTCAATAAATTAGTTACCTGAGGTAAGAGGGAAGGTGGGTAGGGGAGAAGGGACAAGGACACAAATATATGGTGATGGAAAGAGAACTGACTCCGGGTGATGAACACAAAATACAACACATAGAAGATATAATGTAGAACTTTACACTTGGGACCTATGTAGTTTTTACTTATCCATGTCACCACAATAAATTTAACAATAAAAAAAATGAAAAGATAACACACAGAATGGGAGAAAATATTTGCAAATAATGTACCTGATAAGGAACTTGTATCTGGAATATAAAAAGAACTACTATAACTCCACTTTGACCTGGCCAATTAAACTGATGCAATCAGGTCTTTACATATAGTTTCCCTTCTTATGGGAGATAGTGAACTTTGTAATAAAATTTAATAAGAGGACCTCACAGAAGGTAACTCTTCCAGGAAACTGTTAGTATTCTTCCTCTCTGATTTATTTGTTCACAATCCAGTAGAATACTTATGATTATAGGTTCCATTACTCCTAGTCTTGGCCTTCTCTTTGATTCCTTGGCTGCCTAGGTTATGGGTGATTTGATCTAAACAGAGACAAATTATTTCTTAACATTGGCAGATACCTGCAAACTAGGGGAAATGAGCTTGCCTCAGAATGCCTGTAAAGGGGAGACCACCAGGTAATGTCAGATTTAATTCTAATATGCTTCTTATACACAGTAGCTAAGAGAGTCAAATGCCACACAAAGACTTGTGTTAATTCGATCATATAACTGTACATGTACCAAAAAATTAACTTATTGTTTTACAATTTCCTTGAGGGAAACAGAATTTTAAATATCTTTTTGATTACCAAATGTAAAGTATTCTTCTCAGTTTTAAGAAAATTTGTTTTCTAGTCAGTGTTAACCAATAACTCACAAATATAATCATTACTAAGGAAGTAACAAATAGCCAAAAACTGGTTAAAAATCCAGTGAAAACAAATTTTCATTCCTAAATCAAAGGAATAGTCATGAAGTACTTCTTATGCCTCTAAAAATAAATTCAGTCAAGTTTTTGAAACATTTTCTTCTGAGAATAGAGTTCACATGAAACTTCCCAGAGAATACTATTATTTCTACTTTTGCTGACATATGTAACTAAAACTCTGAGAATTCGTTTTAAAGTTTTTGAGATACATACATATATATATGTATATATATATGTGTATATATATATACACACACACACACACACACACACACACAGTGCAACAACATATTTGCTAAAAGGTTATCCCATTTTGATATCCAACCCTCTGGAAAACCTACTTATAATTCCATCATAAACATATATGATACTTTAATTTTCAAAGTGCTTTCAGTATTTATGTGATAAGGCAACAAGCTATTTACCATATAATAAAAATAAATTTCCCTCTCAATATGTTAAATAATTACTTGTGTTACATTTTAAAAATAAGATTTTGATTTTAAATGCAAAGGAGTGATTCATAACTTGCTTTTTAAAAAAAGTCTGCTAGGTATTTTAGAAAATATTAATGTATTGCATTAATAAGATTATAACCCGGTCATTCCGGTTATATTCCAGTCATGTCTTACAACCAGTGACACCTGATGTTAGCTGGGAAGTATTTCAGTGAAAGAGCTAGGCTTAGTTTCAGGCTTCAAATGGAACAATTCAGATGCTGCCCAACTCCCAGGTAATGGGAATTTCAAAACAAGATTGATCCCTCAGTATAATAACACTTTGCCCTGTTTCCACTCTTCTCATCTAGAAAAAAGAAATCATGCTAGAAAGGAACAAAAAAACTTTGACAATTTTTATACTTATAAATTATCAGAATTATAAATCAACTTATAAATCAGCTGAATTCAAATTTAGTCCTCATTCCTTTTCAGAGTGGATAATGAAATACCACTGCAGGCCACAGAAATGAATAACATCAATTCAGCTTCTCAAGGCAGGCCAGTAGCTGCTGGTTTGTAATCATGAATGGAAGCCTTTTATCCAGAGGTATTTCAGTAGAAAAATTCAGGGATACTTTACTAAAGAGAAAAACTAAGCAAAATGGTTAAGTATTGTTTTATAAAGATAAATCCTGTCAATTAATGCCCACAGTGTTTGTTTTGGCATGTTATTCTTGATTCCTCAATGGTAAAATCACTTAAATCCTATTTCCTTTGGTTTATGTTATGGGTATTGGATTTTATCCAAAACTACTGTTTCTCAAAATTCTCTATTGAATGGCTCCACAATTTCCATTCAAATTCTGTCTAGAGCAGCTTCTTTTCATATAATCCTGAATTAATAGTAATCATAGGAAGAACCAGTATTGAAACTGGAATGTATATTTTCAAATGGCAAAATCAATACTAACTAGAAGTATTCTTTAAGGTTCAGAGATAACCAAAGATTGAAATTGTTGAGTGCTGTTGCCAGAGAACAAAAATTGTTTGAAAATTCTTTGGTATCTATGGAATGCTTTAAAATAAACTTTTCACCTTCTCTTCTTATTAGAACTATTTGAATCCTGGAACACTATGGGGAGTGAGGGGTAAGTAAAGCTATAATTTGCCAACATTTGTTGTTGGTAATTGGAGAAGGGGTCAAGGTAAAAAAAAAAAAAAAGGTTCTCTTAAAAGGCCCCTCAGATTAAATAAATTCTAACATTTACCACTTTGGACTTGAAAAATTATACCTTGCTTTGTATATACTATAAGCTTGAAAAAATACCATAATAGAGTGTATGAATGTTGTTTCAAAATACATTTCTTTTGTTCTAATTTAATTACACAAGTATTAATAAAGTTTTAAATTTCTAACAATGCTAAGTATAAATTTTTTTCATGTTTAGTTTTCTATTCTTTTGTTGTGAATGGCTTTGTTCCTTGGGCATATAAAGATCTTGCTCATTATGACAAAGTCTGTGAAATTGTTGTACTTTTCTTTTAAAGTACTATAAAAATAACTCAGTAGAGCTGTGTCTAATAATTTACCAGTAGAACCTAGTATCTAAGTCTGTCAATATATTCAATTAAATTACACTGCTAGCATTTCAAATAATGACAATTCTGTTATTTCACTGCGGAAATTCCTAAAAATATATATAAAGAGAAGGGAACTATATAGTGAATGAAAAGCCAATATTATAACATCAAGTTTTTCTGAACTTTCCATAATTTATCTTGTTCTAATTACCTCCACGTTGGGGTATGGTTGGGGTCAACAAGATGGTCATTATAAAAAATCAAATACCATTGTAATATGTGGTACTATGTGTGCATTGCATTCCAAGAGCATCACTCCTGGTATAGGCAAGAGGGGTGCACTGTTTGTACAGAATTTAAAGACAATCAAAATTATGAAGTCATATGCTTTATATTTTTGGCATCAAGGTAAACAATGACAGTGATAAGATATTCCTCCCCATTGGTCAGATTCTCCCACTACCCTTTGAACACTACTGCCCATATAGGCTCAACTACAAGGGAGGACCCTCGTAGGACAGGCTTCCTCCGCTATGTGAGTGTTCCAGGAAATCATTTACATCAGTGTAGCAACAGGCATTGTTGCAAGAGGCTGCATTAGGTTGCAGTGAATTTTCTTTCAAATCTTTCATCCGTGCATTTACCCATTTCATGATGGGTGAGTTACACAAACAACATGCAGCTTGCCAATGCACCTGCCCACACCGCGCTGAGTGTTCAGCAGTTTTTGACCAAAAGTGGCCTGACCTCCATGCCCCACCCTTCCTATTCAGCTGATCTCACCCTGTGTGTTCCCCTGAAAAGGAAATGTTTTGCTGATGTAGAAGAAGTGCAACAAAAAGGCCGAAGCACTAAAAGGGATCAACATCAGCGAGTTCCAAAACTGTTTTGAGCAGTGGACAAAGCATCTCAATAGATATATTGAATCAAATGGAGAGTACTTTGTAGATGACTGAAGTTTAAACATTTAAGAATACACAACTTTTTATAAATAAATTCCGGGATTTTTTGCATCCCCCTTCATATACTTCATACCTAATGTATTTGAGATATTTATTGTACAACAGAAGAGTCTCATTCACACACCTTTATTTTCAATTTTTAAAAGTGTAACTGTAGAAGAATGTGTTATCAGTACTAATGAAGGTAGCCCACAGCCTGTTACAAGTTTAAATATAAAGTATACATAATGTGTATTTTAATTCCAGCTAAGAGAGGAATTGTGGAGATGAGAGCTCACAAATTCTGTAGTCATTGAGCTTTCAGATCGTGCTATCCCAGTGTTTAAAAGTCACAAGTATGTGGGTAAGGAAATAACTGAAAGAGCAGAATATGTCACACTTGCATTTAATGCATGCGAATTTGTGTTGGCTATAGAAACAAATTCCCACTAAGGATTCATTCTAAAATAACTTTTATTATTTTTTTTCATATAAGACACCAATCTACATATGGATTTATCACTTTATTGACCTGGACTAATACAAACAAACCAAATGCTAGTGGCAATAATGTCTAATGTATTTTAGCTGACTACTTGGACCTTGAATTCATGAAGAATAGAGGGTCCAAAAAATCCCAAAACAAAACCCAAACAAAACAACAACAAAAAACGCCCAAAGAACAAAACACCAGTAGCAAAGAAAACAAACATTAAAGCATAAAAGCACATTCACTCATGTTCTCATTACCCATAGCTGCATATACTGATAGAATTCTTCACCACTGTGATCTATAATACTCTGGAATTAGGGAAGGAACTAGTACTCTTCAGAGGTAAGCATGTTTCCTTTCAAATGCTATTATAGAAAAAAAAGAAACCCATAATGTACAAAAAAATAAAAAGAGAAAATCACAAACATTTTATAAACATGCAAAAAGGCAGATACGATGACAAAATGTTTAGTAGACTAAGGAAAGCATGTGAAAGAGTAAAATTTATTAGTTGTATTTGTAAAAAAAAAAGTTTTACTTACCTTGAGGAGATGCCTTAATTTCTCTTTTATTTTGTGAGAGCACTGGCTAAACTAGAATGGTAAGAGGTTCACTTCTAGAATATGATATTCAGGATATTATTTGCGGGGGTTCCCTAGTGGTGTAATGGCTAGGCTTTGGCACTCTCAGCGCCATAGCCTGGTTTCGATTCCCAGCCAGGGAACTACCCCGCTCCCAAAAAAAGGATATTATTTGTGTGTGCATGTATGTATATGAAATCTATCATACATTCATTAAAGGATATATATTTAACAAGAATAAAAAAAAACTTCATCTGTTATTTAGAAGTCAATTCACATTTGCATTATCAAATCTAATTGTTGGTTTGATATAAATTTTCTTGCTTTGTTAGCTATCTTTCAGAAATGTGTTTATATTTCCACAGGTAGAACAAATATGTGTCAGTTTCCTGGGCAAGCAGGATTCCACTGTCAGAATACATTCTTGAATTATTTCTAAATTATTGCTTGCTCTATAAGGAATATGCAATTAAAACATTCATTAATAAATTAAAACATTTATTAATAAATATGTATTTATTACATAATAAATACGCAATTGCTGTGCTTTGTTAAGGCACTGGCCTTTTGCCATTATGTATTTATATACACATTATATATGATATACTGTATTTTTCTGTGTATAAGATGATACTTTTGTCTAAAATTGTTAGACCAAAAATTGGGGATCATCTTACACACAGAATAACTGGTTGAGAGGGTTTCTTAATGTTGGGTAGAAAAGTAGGGGTCATCTTCTACATGGGGGCATCTTATACACACAAAAAATACAGTACATTAAATACATATACAAACCGAAGGCAAAAAAGAGGATCTGACTTCAAACAGTCCCTGTTAAAAATTAAATTTCCAATGTAGTTTGTAAATAGATTATTTGAAGCAGTTTCTCATTGGGCCAATGTTAAAAATGGTGGTTCAGATCCCAGATAGATCCACAGAAGTCTATTTAACCCATAATTTAAATGAATTTTAGTACCATGTGTAAGAGATATTCACCAATTTAGAAGTCTGTTTTGGTTTGGTTTTTCTTTTCCTGTAAGAACTGGTTTTTAGCAGTGGGACTGAGGAACCCTACTCCCTAGGGGCTAGAAACTAGAAAACTGGTTTTTAGCAGTGGGACTGAGGAACCCTACTCCCTAGGGGCTAGAAACTAGAAAAAGGAAACATTAGGTCTTTGAGCACAGGGTGACAGTTTGGGTGTTAGGTAAGAAGGTCAGAGTCAATGGCAATAGAGAAAAGGACAAAAGAAAGAATTTGTAGCAGCATCAGGTAAGAAAAAATGGAGTCAGCAAGAAAGTGGGTGACTCAAATTGAGTAGGCATCTGTTAAGTCAGGGTGGGTTTGCTATTAGCCCCACACAAACATTAATTAATTTAAGAAACAACTTCATTTTATAAGTGAAAGTTTGGAAAAAAGAAAAACAAAACCCAAAACTTGTTTGAAAAGTAACAAAATACCTCCAGTCATTGTAAGAGGATGTTTTCCGTGATTGCCAAAATGATGCAAAAATACAAACTGTATATGTTGGGCAAGTCAATGTTTAGTTCTTAATTCCAAATAAAGTTTATATTATATAACACAATTTAGAGCAAAAAAAAACCTTGAAGAAAATTTTTTAATTACATACCGGGTGCCAAAAAATGTATATACATTTAAAGTGATGTTATCTATGTACTGGTTTTCCAAGTTGAATTATAGTAGCAATGTGTAGTATGTTTGCTCAAAAGATGGTGTTAATCACCATGCGACAGGCAGGACAGTCAAAGAAAATGGTGGAAGCATGGTTTTCCTTTGAGGAGCACAAGACCAATTTGAAGTGGTATTTGAAATTTGAGAACATTGTTTGAGTTTCCCCCACATTCTCCTGACTTAACAACCCTTTGACTTCTCCCTTAAAGGATGTGGTGTACCGTAGAAAACCGGCTACACTGATGGTACTTTGGGAAGAAACTGAAACAGCATGAACAGCAATACAAGTGGATACTTTGGTCAACGTTACTCAAGCAGTAGTTTGCTGTAATCACAAGTGTCTGGATGTTGATGGTAACCACTCTGAGCACCTCTTGTAATTGCAGAAGTCAAACATGACTTGTATTCATCATTGTTATCAGTATATATTATTACAATTTTAATAGGTTTTTTTTTTTTTAATGTGTATACATTTTTTTGGCACCACCTGTGTTTACAGCCCCAGTGTAATCTGGCTTACCTGTGTGTGAAGCCTAGCCAAGCAGGTTGTAAAAAAAAGGAATCTCAGATTAAACCCATCAAATTATTAGCTAAAGATCCTCTGGCTACACTTCAAGCTTCAGAGGCGTTCTCCATGTGGCCATGTATCTTTTCCTTGAAATGTTAGAATGCTTTAGTATTATTCTAATTATTGCTTCCCTGTTCCATAGAACTGCATCAATTTCTCCCATTTTTATTAGCATAAGAGAGAGATAGGGCAGGAAAACAATGAAAACTTATAGCCCATAATATTAGCAAACCAATAATGTAACATTCTAAAAACAATTCCAGAAAAAGAGCAGAGACCATGTTTAAAAAATCAAGACTGATTGATTGCTCAACCTCTGTGGGCTCTGAGGATCATATACCTTAACTCGTAAACTTAGCTAGATGCCTCAGCCCACAGACTGCATTTTGGCACAAATTTTCAGCTGTGTCAAAACATGCAGCGGTGACTTCCCCCCTGACATAAGCAATATTTTACTGGATCTTTTAAAAATAACAACATACTTTATTTGAAAATAACAATAACATACACTTGTTATTTATATTAATAATATTATTAATAATAATAAGATATAATTATTACATTATTACATATGGGATTGGACAGTTAATTTCATGAACTCATCCTAGAAGTGCTATATATCTCATTGCTGCATATCACTACGGTCACCTTCAAAGTACTCCCCTTGAGAAGTTATGTACCCACAGCAGCGCAGAGTCCATGCTTCAAAGCAATTTTAGAACTCTTTTTCTGGAATGGTTATCAGAGCTGTTGTACCCAAAATGTGACAATAAAGTTCATGAACTTGCCACCTGGCCAAGGTTATGACACTTACCAAGTTGTTTGTACAATACTGCCAATATAAGTGCATGGTAGCCAGTTTGCGAACTTAATTGTAAGATTTTGGGGATGACAACAGCTCTGATGGCCATTCCAGAAAAAGAGTTCCAAAACAGCTTTGAAGGGTGGACTAGACACTGATATTGGTACATAGCTTCCCAAGGGGAGTACTTCGAAGGTGACCGTAGTGATACTCAGCAATGATATAAGTAGCACTTTTTCTAGGATGAGTTTGTGAAATTAATTGTCTGACCTTGTACTTACGTAATATACTTTTATATTATATAATATATATTTGATGGATATTTTAGTTTACTATTCTACTTTTAATCCTGTTCTTCAAATATGCCTGGAAAAGAATTTGGGGCAAATTTGTAAGTGGAAATATTTAAATGTTCCATTAGTTGATAGTATTGAAAACTGTATTTGGTTATTATGGAAATGCAAATTAAAACTCCCCAAATGTCATATAAAATATATAAACATTTATAATATACAAAAGGATTAGGAATTCCTTCTTCCCTTATTCTGAATGAAGAGCTAGTGAGGTTAAGCTTTAATTTTTAACAGGTTAGAAAAAGGCATCTTACATATGTACTAAACTAAAAAACTTCTATTAGTAACTACCTAAAATTTTAAGTTACTGTTTCCTAGCTACTTCAATGGAATCATCAGTCATAGATACAACCCCAACTCCAAGACTGGAACGTCGTAATGATAATTCCAAGGCAGAAATTTGACGTAACTCTTTGCGACACAACTTTACAGGCGTGACACTGTGAATCTGTCCCACATTTCTCACTAGCTGAATGTGGGGTGGTAGTTGACTGTTAGATTTTGTAAAGTGATTTTCATCTATTTCTGTTTTATCCTTATTGCTTGACAAATGCTCACTAGTGGGTGCTAAAGAGGTGTAAATTGGAGGTAATTCTGGGCCATCTTCCCAGAGCTTCTGAGGATTGAGTTGTGTTCTTAAGCTACTTGCTGATCTGTCTAATTCTCTTTCCCTTCCATTTAATTTTATACTTTGAGTTGTAGATGCCAATTTTAATTCTTCTGAAACCATGCCTGCTTCTTCTGTGTTCAGGACTCCATCTCCAGCATCACGATCTAAAAATAATCCAAAAAGCAAAAAAAATTAGAGGTTTCCTCAAAAGCAGGTATTTTAATCATGATATCCTAACACACCTATATTATCACTTGACATAAATTATGTCTTTCTGCTTTTGTTAAATGACTTCTTTTAGACAACTACAAGTATGAATATGAATTAATCTTATTTTACTTAGAGGCATCTTGCATGTGAATAACTGAGAACTTTTCATTCCTGGAACAAAGTTGAGAAATAGTGTTCCAGTGATTTTGGTACTCCTTGGAAACAAAGGAATGCTTTGGGCCTCCCGAGTGCTCTTCCACGCCCCCCACCCCCCACCAGGCTTGCCACTGGTGAATCACATTCCAAATCCTGGCTAAGCGAAGCCAGCACTAGAAAATATCAGCTCTGCCCCGTATCTCCAGTGACTTCTGGGACTTGGCATTGTATGTGTGAAAATCTGATCTTGGTTAACACTTCCAGTATGACCGCAGGGTTCTTTCTGCTCTCTGAATGTACCCTGCAGTTCAACCATCAGCATGGAGATGGGAGCATACGTCTCAGTGGGGGACATTGTGCTGGAACAAAGCTTAAGGTCCTTAAATTATAGAACCATCTAGAGGTAACTCCATATAACACAGCACTTCTATAACACAGTCCCACTCTAACATGGTTCGAGAATTGGGGGAAACACTTGCACAACATGGCATCCTAGAACTCAGTTTCACTCTAACATAGTTTCAGATTTAGAGAAATCTCTAAACAATATGAAGTGTTAATAAGAGCTTTTAAGAGCAAAAGATATTTAATACATATTAATATGTATACCTACAGTCCTACAAGTACCAAGTTTAAAAACAGAAGTTGCACAATGGCTGCTCCCAAGCCAAATCTAGCCCACAGACTGGTTTTTACTTAGTCTGGTTTACTTAATAAAATAATATATGGTCCCAAATTTAAAAATTGTAAAGTTTCATATAAAAATACAGACTTCCAAAGTTTTTAGAAAAAATGAACGCTGACAATCTCTGCCTGGCAACAGCAACTGGAGCAGTAGCCCTGCCCACAAAGACGAGGGCTGCAGGCCCCACTCTTCTGGCTTCTGCAGGCATTTTAGCTTGTGACCCCTGCTTTAAACACATATTGATTTTCTAGTTTTTAAAATTCTCTCACAAACAAAAAACTAGCAAATGACATAGATCCGCACATAGAACTAGCAGATCCTCACAAAGCTGACCACAAGACAGTGGCTCCCAAAGTGGGCTGCACATTAGTTACTGGGAAGCTTTTAAAAATCCTGATGCGCAGGTAGTAGTGTCTCAGGGAGGGAGCCAGGCAGCTCATTTTTTAAACTTCATATGTGAAAGAGCACAGATGGACTCACTGGAGAGACTCACTCCCAAGCCCTCTTGGATTCTTCACAACATAAAGTTTCCCTCTTAGGGACCATTAGGGACCATTGGAGAAAGATTATTTCACCCAAGGTCACACTGCTAGTAAAAGAAGTTAGGATTCTAACCCAGGTCTTCTCAGTCCAGTATCCACATACAGATTTATAGTGATTTAAATTGATATAAGAATAGAGTTTAAAATGCTTAAGTGCATGGACTGTCTGTCCATATAAACTGATTTTATCCTCACCAAATATGTTAGAAAACAGATGCACTATATCAGAGGCATGGCCAAGAAGTGAGTAAGATATTTTGGTCAAAAGATTAATTTATCTGCAAATGCTAAAAATACTCAAAGAAGATAAATCCAAGTCTGGTAGGCAGACAATGAAAAGACTGTTATAAAAAAAACAAACCAATGTACTGAATACCAAGATAGTTATGTATTAACTAGAATACTGGCTATTAAACATATAATACCTTTTATGAAATTCAGAATTTGATATATTTAAATTTCTGTATTTTATAATTCAGACAAATCTTGTTTAATGTCATTACACAAGAGTAACATTTTTTTTTTTTTTGGTTGGTTCCCTGAGCGGGGATCGAACTCAGGCCATGGTGGTGAGGGTGCCGAAGCCTAGCCACTAGACCACCAGGGAACCCCCCAGCCTTAGAGTAACATTTTGAGATAAGATAAATACAAGCTATATCTCCAATATGATTCCAACTATTTTTCTTTTTTAAAGCATGGGGAAAGTACTGAAAAGAATTATGCTGAATGATAATATAGGTAGGGTTATGGATGATATTTTTTCTATATTTTCAAAATTTTCTACAATGAACATATATTACTTTTTGTAACCAAAAGAAAGTATTTAAGATGTTTCTAGGTGGAACGGCAAATTACCTGAAATAATATCTTCAATATTATTATCAAGACCAGACTTCCCAAGTAAGTTTGTGAGATGGGTGTAATTATTACTTTACACATCTCCAAGATTATTTAACTTCCTTAGAGCTTTTTGTGGTTGTTTTTTTTAAAAAACAGGATGAGGGTCCAGGTTTCTTAAAACTGTATACCACCACACCACACTATCATTTTAACAGATGTCTAGTAGATTCCGTAGAATTTACATGATGCATTTAAACACTAGATAGCTAATTTCAGATACCTCAAATTTGAAAGTGGTTTCATTTAATCTAAACTGGCCTTATACTAATTGTTGTGTTTCCTACTTAATATCTGTTTACATTTTAATTTTTTGCAAGTAGTGTTTCAAGTAAAAGATTCAGCTATATTGCAGGCAGTATTTCAAGTAAATGTTTTAATTATATTAGTAAGTACTTCTGCATTACTATATTGAAACTACAGGTTTAGTCTCTTTGGCTGGATTTGTATGGTTGTATCACATCTCTATCCTAAGCCAATTTCTACTTTGAATACTGGACCAGGAGTTAGAAGACAAAGGAACTTAAACAATGTTCTAATTATTGTTCTGCCACTTGACCTCTCTAAGTTTCAATTCCTTCATCTAAAAATGGGGTTAGCAGACACTGGCCTACCTTGAGTTTGAGGGTTAAATGGAACTACTTGTGAAAATGTCTATTAATTGTAAGTATCATAAATATAGCATTAGACCTACTTTTCTAACTTCTAAAATTTGAAATTATTAATACGTTAATCCTGCTTACTTTATATATTTCATTACACCTACATATAATTTTTCACCGGCCTCTACACTCCTGTTGTACTGACATTTAAGTAGTTTTCTCTACAGGTACAAAATAGGTGTGTTCTGAAAGGATGTAAAGTCAAATTTTTATGAGCCATACTTAAATTATTAGTAGAATATTTTCTCTAAAAGGACAGCTAATTCTTTTATAAAATGCAGTATATATTCTTTTAGAAATATTGATTCCTTTCTAATTGGTGTACTTAAAGAGAGTATATTTTAATCATGGCACTGTTTATTTTTGCAAAGTATTTTGTCATGTTTTAGCATGTAGGAAGGTGCTAGTTCTACAGATTTACATTTAATTAGGCAAGAAAATATCTTTTGCCTCAACATGGGTTTTACTGTATTTTTGAATTTCCAAAGGTCATGATATGAAAAAGACCTGATTGAACTTACAACTACATACAATATTATTTTACCTTTATTTTTACTATTTTCTTATTTATTTTATATTTTTTTATGATCACAAGGTTTAATTTACTATAAAATAGTAAAAAAAGAAAAACAGCTATCTTATATTACAGGGTTATTTTAAATTAGGGAATACAAAAGCCCACATAGCACATAGGAGGCAATCAATACGTACAGTTTCCTTTACAGATATATATTTGTTCATCCACTCACTTCTCCTGTGGTTCTTTCTGTATTATACATACAAGGACTGTCTGGAAAAAACCCAGTCATAAATGCCTCTATTTTCATAGTCCATAGGTGGACACTTTTCAGACAGTGCTCATAGACTACAGAAATATTGTTTACAGAGACAAACAGAAGTTAAATATCCAATCCTAAATAAGCAAATCAATTGGGAAAGGCTAAACTACAAATTAGGCAACACTTCAACAATTGCTAGAGAAATAGTGTTAGCATGACAAGTAGCACTAAATGTCTTACGTTCAGATTGTACCAGTTGCCTCTGAATTGCTTCCCCTAACAGTTCCTTAAGTTTCTTCTTAAGATCTCTGCTAGTTTTCTTATAGAAATAAAGATCTTTTTCCAGTTGTTGGATTTTATCTTCATATGTTTTTAAAGTTTCCACAATGCCTTCCCCATCTTGCTCTATAAAACAGAAATTTACATTTAAAATCAGTTTTAAAAATATGATTGAAAATTATGTTCTAACATAGCCCTCAGACTATATTTAAAGGGTCAGAAGTGTGTTATATGTTATCTGTTACCTGAATAGATCTGTTTTCAGCTACAATTTGGATTCTTTGCCTATAAAATATTTCAAAGTTTAATTGATCCCTTAGTTGCCTTCTCCACCCTACCCCTACCAACTATCTTTATAATACATAAGTACTTTTTGAGTAGCTACTAACTAGATTTATCCTTAGAACATCAGAAATAAGGTGTTTTTTATAAAAAGTTCACATTTGGAATTCTGTCCATCAGCTGCATGTGTGTATGAGGAACAGTAGATACGTGAAAAATCATAAGCCTAAGATTTTATAAGCCCAAGAAATACACAACCAAAAAAACTCACAAAAAAACCAAAATCCTGTCAAAAGAGGCTAGAAAGATTAGATTACAAAGGAAAACACCACAAAAAATGGAGAGAAGGGGAAATAACATAAGTAGAGGTCTAGTTTCTGCTACTACATAACTTAAAGCTTGTATTAATATCTATGAATGTCTAAAACTGTCCCTATTGGATTATGTTCTAACTTCAGAAAATACACAGACCTACTCTTTTGTATTGGTAAATTTATAATATGGTTTTATTGGTTTGTAATTTTTGTTATAATTGGCTGTTTTGTAAAATTTGATCTAAGTATATTTGTATATTTAAAATTAACCCATCATCTTGCTTTTTCATTTCTGTTTTATTTTTATACAATATTATTTAATACAATTCAGTACACTTTAGATTCACTACCATTTTGCTGGCCTTAATCAAATAACTGTTCTTGTCTTTCTATACCACTTTTGCTTTGGTTTGTTTTTAACCAATTTTTCTTATTACGTTTACTGGGGTGACATTGGTCAGCAAAAGTTACATAGGTTCCAGGTGTACAACTCTGCATTGTCCATGTTTGCAATGAGTGCTCTCCACCAAGTCAGTTCTTCTTCCATCACCATATGTTTGATGCCCCCTTGCTCCTCCGTCACCTTTCCATCCCTCTCCCTACTTACTCTCAACCACAGAACTATTGAGAGTGTCCCTGAGATTTTGTTTGTTACTTTCAGTTTTATATTCCACATGTAGTGAAGACAGGATTCTTGATTTTTTCTATCTGACTTATTTCACTTAACAAAATGATCTCAAGTTCCATCCATATTGTCATAAATGGCTATATTTCATCTTTTCTGATGGCTGACTAATATTCCATTGTGTATATGTACCACAATTCTTTATCCAAGGACACTTTGGTTGTTTCCATGACTTGACCACTGTGAACAGTGCTGTGATTAACATTGGGGTACATGTATCTTTGTGGACTAAGGTTTTCAAATTGAGGTCTTTGGTGGTTCCATATGAATCTGATAATTTTAAAAAATCTATCTCTCAAAAGAATGTCTGTGGGATTTTGATGGGAATTGTATTAAATCTGTATATTGCTTTGGGTAATGTGGCCATATTAACTATGATGATTCTTCCAATCCAGGAACATGGGATATCTTTTCATTTCTTTATGTTTTCTTCAATTTCTTTTTTTAAAATTTCTTTTAATAGTGTCTTCTAGTTTTCTGTGTATAAGTCCTTCATGTTCTTTGTTTATTCCTACATATTATTTTTGTTGTGATCACAAAAGGTATTGTTTTTCTCATTTCTTTTTCTGAAATTTCATTCATATATAAAAACACAACAGATTTTTGTACATTGAATTTGTATCCTGCAACTTTACTGTAATTGTTTATTATTTTTAATAGTTTTTTCCATTGTTTTGTTTTAAAAATACTTCAAATTAAATAACATCATGAATCAGAATCCTCTGGACATCAAATAAATCAACTTAATTTTATGTCCCATATTCAGTTGAAATTAGAAAATTCTTAAATAGTTAACATTTTTCAGTTACAACTTTATGAAAAACTTGTCCCAGTTTTAGAAATGAGTGATTTTAAAAATGTTCTCTTTTGGCTATAGCGTGAGTTTTTCAGGTACAGTGCCAGTCACTTGAAAAATACATTAAAAATTCTATTAAAATATCTCTTTTACAGACTTAAGACAAAACTAAAATGAGGTAAGCAGAACCCCCTATGAATGAAATGATGTATGGGATCCTGTCAAGAAAATCCTGTCATCAGACAAGTGGATGCTAATTAACTAGTTACAGAATTAACTTAGAGACAAATTGCCTCAACACTCAAATTCATATATTTTCCACTTTTCTGCTTACTCAGGTTGCTTCTTCCAGATCCCTTTTAACCCATTTCCAGCTACAGATTCACAGGAATCAAGACTAAGCAGCTAAGCAGCCTAGACTGAAGCATTTCCAGTATTGCCTGGCAGTGATTTTTTTTTGCCATAGCAATTGTTTGTGTACCAGCCATATGCCCAAGTAATGAAAGGACCAACTGCTGTGATAGCACTTTCCACACCAGAGTTGATGGTTGAACTACTGTGCACTGATAACAGTATGTGCCCATTAATGGTAGACTAATTTTGACCTAAGATATCACCTTAATACATAGAAGTTACAATCAACTAAAAATTATAAGAATACAACTAGAAATCTGATGGAGCCTATCATTTTAATTTTATGAAGAGAAAGTAATTTAAATATCAAGGTACTATATCCTTGAGAGAGAGAAACTTTTTCAACTGTACACCACCACAAAAACAGAAGTCATCCCACATCTCTACATAAAACTACCAGACTAACAACAAACTAATGGGATTGCAGCAGTTCCTTTGTGTGGCATAGGGGCAAGCAGAAGGGATGGCATTTCAAGCATGAACAGCCCTACATCAAAGTCAGCTATCCCAACATGTGGTAATCAAAACATGTAAAGCACAAAAACATATTTAAATAATATTTATACATGATAGGCTTTTAGGTGATCAAATTCTGTCCTATCTTCCTTCCCAAATCACCTTCCTACATATCACCCAGACATCCTTAACAATAGAGCAGGTACCTTGGAAATGATGTAACAGTAACTGCATTTTTTGCTCATGTTCCTTTTGCTGGAGGGTCAGTCTCCGGTCACACTGCAATTTCAGATGTTCCAGTGCAGATTCCAACTCACGAACCATATTATCCTGTTCCAGAACCTTCATTTTAATTTCTTTATTCTGTAACTGTAGTTTCCGTTCAGCTTCTCGCAAATTAACCACCTGGAAAATACATTTTTTGACCTTTTAAGTGTGTTTTAGATAGCCTGATATAGATTAAACTACTTCTGTTATGCTACATAAGATGAACTTCCTTAATCACCATAGTATAACTAGGTAAATGCTTTGTAACATATCTATGAAACAGCCTTTTGAATTCGCTGGGATTCTGAAATGGCAGTAATTTCATTTTAAATATAATGTTGCTTTACTAATCACCCTCCATCATTTCTTAGATACAGTTTATGTAGTTAACATTTATAATCCTGTAACTCTATTTCTCTAGTCTAAGAAGATAATGAGAAGCTAAATACTCTTGTAACATCTAGATAATTCCCAGTGTTGAGTCCAAAATGGATGTTATAAATAAGTGACAACATTTTTAAAACCATAAATACAGAGTTTGGTTTTAGAGCCTATCTTTTAGTCCATTGGGTTCTTCTCTGCACTGACATGAAGTAAAAATACTTCAATGTTTGTGTCACAGAGCATGTTAATAATGTGATAACTTTCTTTTTAGGAAAATACTGATTTCTTTTTTATAGTTAAAATTTATTGGGGTGACATTGGTTAGTAAAAATTAGATAGATTGCAGGTGTACAATTCTACAATACATCATCTATTTGTTTTATTATGTGTTCAGAAATACTCATTTCTATAAATGGTTCTTAGGATCAGAAAATCCACTGACCATGGCCTGGGTACTTTGGGTTAAGAACCCTTGATCTTAGAGCACCAAAAAGAAAGTTATCTATACCAAAGCCTTGAGCAGTACTCCACCATTTTTCTGCCCTCCACACACTCAGTGATAGGATGCACTCTCACCAGTAACAGTAGCTTCTTACCAAGAGTAATTAACTAAAAGGAGGGTTGTGTATAACATTTGCATTAACTTTTCATGTCTATTTCATTTATCTAACAGAATTAGGACTTTATTGTAAAACGTCAGTGTTTTATTTTTCATTAATTGTCTGATATTCCCTTAACTTGCATATACATTTCAGAGAAAAAAAGTTACTTAGTTATTTAACACTTTATAATATATATCTTAGGAGAACACATTTAGAGAAAAGATGGATATCTTTCTCCATGCTATGAAACATCTCTGATTCAATAAATTGTCAAATACATAAAAAATAAAATATCCGATTTAATATTAAGCACATTCAAGTAGTACAAAAATCTATTACTATCTTTGCCATTGATGCTCCACTTCATCTCCATATCAACTCACAGGTTATGATGAGAAAGTATATCTTACAGCAGTGAAGGAAAGGGAACCTGAACTTGGAGGGCCCATGATTTTTCATGAATACTGGGTAGCAACATCCAAATCTAGAAAACATCCAAGAAGTAGTGACTAAGGAATATAGCTTAAATTCTTTGATTTTTAAAAACTCTTTCTAAAGCTCTTCTTTCAAAAGTTTCTTCAACTTTAAGAACCACACAAAGTTAGGCCTATATACTATAACCACAAAGCTTTCAGAGGACAATATTCAGTACTTTAAAGAGAAATCGTGCTTAAATATGGAGGTATACATCAAATGTTTAAGCCTTTCAATTTACTTAAAAAATTCTAAATAAATGATATATAAACATCTTGACCTTTTATAGGAAAATCTATCCCTCAAAACTAACCTTACTGAAATATCTGAAAAGAAGAGCTCTAATCTCAGTGGGATTCAGGCCCACTAGTTTTTCCAAGACATTTGCTTCACTATGAGAGAGGTTTTGGAATGCAGCTCTGAGTGCGTTCTGGCGACTCTGGATACTTTCATTCTTGTACTCAATTGCAGCTTCCAAAGCTTCAATCCCTTCTTCGAGTTGAAAAAGAACATGTTCTTCCTAGATATGGCACAACAGAAATTACTCATTTTAAATAGTATAACCTGGACTTTGTCATACTAAGACCTCTCTATGGTACATAAAGGAAGTCCCCACTTAACACTGTCGATAGGCTCTTGGTAACTGATTTTAAGAGAAACGACCTATAAGGAAACCAATTTTACCATAGGCTAATTGATATACACAAGAGTTAAGTTCCTATAGCATACTTATGGTCACAAAAGTGTCACCAAACTGCTTAATAAAGACCCAAAACACTTCTAATATTAAACATTTGCCATGTATAATATGCACATTTTCCCCCAAATTTGTGAGGGAAAAAAAGGATGCACATTATATATAAGTAGTACTAATTCTATATCTATATAAATGTTTTTAATTTTTAAATTTATGCTTATGAATTAAAAGTGTACCTTAGAAATCAATAATTTAAATGAAAGATTTTTTTTCCCTGAAAGTTTGAGCCCAAAACACGGGTGTGCATTACACATGGCAAAATACGGTAAATATGAGCTATAAAAATATATGTAAGAAAGATGAATTAAAAACAAGTAAGATCATTCTTTTTCAACCCACTGATTCCAGTTTGAGGTCACTGGTGACCAGAGCCTCTCCCAGCAGCTCTGGGTATAAGGCAGGAATGCACCCTGGATGGGTGCCCTTCCATCTCAGGGTCACTCACACACACCCATACTCGTTCAAACTGGGACAATTCTGACACGCCTGCTCACCTCACATGCACACCTTTGGGATGTGGGAGGAAACGAGTTTCTGGAAAAACCTACACAGACATGGGGAGAACATATAAATCCACAGAGACAGTGACCCTGGCCTGGAATCAATTTTTTTCCCATCATCAATATTATAATGAACACAGAATGAGGTTATTCAAGGACCTGCTGTATTTGAGTCTAATGGATATTACCTTCTTCTACCAAATTTTAAGAAAATAATGTTTATTGAAAGCTGGCTGTACTACATAGTATACTGTTTGTGTACACATGTATAACATTTAATCATTGAATCCTTGCAATAAACCTTACAAGTAAAATGGAAGAGGCAGAAGCTTAGGTGAGTTATGAAACATCTCAAGGTCATACCGCAAATACTCATCACCAAGAAACACACTCAGTGCCTCAGCCCACAGGATTAGCAATATTGTCATTTATGTCCCTCCATAGTTCCTAAAGTACATATTATGTGTCACTGAGATCTATAGACCCCTTGATGTCCCTTCAATGATCTATGAAAACAATATGGTGTTAGGAGGAAAAGGAGAAAAAGATTTAGAATAAGGTGTTAAGAACCAGTAATCAGCAAAGAATCTCTAGGGAAAAAACACAGTATCATCTTAAAGAAAGCAGTGAGGATTTAAGGACATAAAAATTTGCGTAAGATTTCTATGAGATGTCATTAGATGGAAAATAATAGGCATTAAAAATAGTGGCAGCATAACATTTTTTTCATAAGCTGGAAAAAATTTCCTTTGTAGGAAAAAAATCTGATAAATCCTTGTCAGAAAACTTAGCAGTTCTTTGAACTATCCAAATAACATGTTATTTGCATGGGAGGTATCCAAATCTATGGTAAGAAATTATTTTGGACTTGCTGAGACTTTGATATATATTATCTGCATACCTATACATGTGGTAGAGGTCACCTCAACTTTAAGTTCCCTAAAGTCAGAGTATCTTGTCTATACTAATAAAGGAAGAAGAAAAAAATATTTTTATATCTTGATTATGTGACCCAAGTATTTCTCTCACTCTTTCTCACCAGCATTTTAAGGAAAATAATGTCAGTATTTCTGATTTACTTAAGAACAGAGTGACTTCCAGAATGCCTTTTCTTCAGGAAAATTGTATGTATGTAATAACCTATTCCAGTGGGAGGTCGAATAATACTTATTTTTAAAAGCCATTTTATAAAATCTACTGAAAGAGCCATTTTGAAAAAAACGTTCTATAGCCATTTTATTTCTCTGTTCAGTCACTAACCATTAAGAAGTTGATGATTTGATAATCATTCCACAAGAAAAAAAATAATATTCACCGTTTTAAGAAAAATAAACTTAAATTCTGAAAAGTGCTCAGGTCAATGAATGAGGAACCAGAAAATAAGTCAGTTATCCAAAGAAAATATTTGACTTTTGAATACATATGGTGATTATATTTTACCAAACATCAATGTGAAAAGAGTTTGCCTTTATATATGGCTGAGAACAAGTTGGTACAAATTTAATTCCTATATTTTTAGATATACTAAGTTAAAGAAGCACCAAGATAATACAATCGACTCTCCAGTAACCGGAACTCAGGGAAGTGGCACTCTCAAGCAAAGGCATTTGCTGGTTGCTTGAGAGTGCCAGTTACTTGAGTTCTGGTTAACAGAGTCTCCTTACATTTATTGGGCATCTACCAATCCCCAAGGATGCCAGTTAACTAAGAGTCTGCTGTATAAGGTAGTATGACTATAGAACTCTGAGACTAGTCTGTTCCAGTGAGCCTGCAGCATATCATATTTGTGGGTCCCTCTAACCCAGCAATAGGTATAGGTAGACAAGATAAGAAGCACTGGGTAACTGCCCCAGGATGAAAATTTGCCACAACTTTTGAGCAAGCACTGCATATGTGTATATTTCTCATAAATTATATGCAACTTCTATCTTAAAACATGAAATTGAAAGTTTAAAAGATGAAATAAACAGACATAATAGTTCTTATATTTTCTTCTATACGTCACTTATTAGGAAACTCTGCTCTATAATTACAAAAATAGAGTTAAAATAATTTTTTTAAAAACTTAGTTTCTAGACCTTATTCCCCAAAAAGGTGATTTGCTTATATTAAATTGTTGGGTAATCCTGTACTGGTATATTGATTTAAAACTTATCATTTCCCATGAAGTAATATAATTAGGAAAATAGTTTAACTTACCATGGAAAAAGAAAATAATTCTAAGCAAGTTCAAAAATATCAAACAGCAAACTATTCCACCTAGATTTTATTGATGTCTTGTATCACATCAGCCATCTCATATTCCTGGGCATCTGCTATTGGCAGATCGATTTGTTAATATTAATCTTGGCTTGAAAACAGTAGGTAGAGCAGAGCACACTTGAAAACTACATTAAGAAGAACCAACCATTGTGGAAGAAGTGTGCACAGAAGCTCACATAACTAAATAGAACCCCATCAACTGCAGGAGGCTTATCACTCAAACCAATCCATAGTGGCTACTACATAGGTAGCATGCACAGTGCTCTATTTTCACTACAAAACTCTACATGTTTTTAGTTACAGAATTCCACATGAAATAATAACTGTTTCTTGATGATAATATTGAATCCTCTCCCCTTCTGCAAATATAATTTACTCATCCCCATCTCTATGCCCTATTTAATGGTGTTTTATCTAAAATGGCCTCTTTATCAATCAATATGCATCATGTTTTTCATAATACAGCTCAAGATTCCACTCCACCAAGTCTGTCTTAATAATCTTCTCCCAAAATAATCATTGCATTAATTTGTATAAATAATGCAATAAGCATAGGTTCATTATATTATCTGTAACTTGCTTATTTATATTCTTCAGGTTTAGAGTTTTATTATCCTTCTCTTTTCTCCAGATAGAGTATGAATGTCTCAAGAGAAGCATAATGCTTTTCACAAAGCTGGCAAGAATTCCTTAAATACTTGTATATTTTACTCTATCTTAGGCTTTCATAGCTTCAAATTTATAAGCTTGTGGCTCCAATATAAACCATCTCGGGAAGACAGCCTGATTTTGTGATCCTCTGCATAGGTAAATTAAGTTGTAACAACAGGGCAGTAGAGGCTTTCAATGTCATAAAGCCTCCAGTCAACTTAATCTTCAATTCCTTTCATTAACTCAATGAGCAATAATCTAATACCATGAAATCCTGTTCCTTATTAACCGACACCCTTAACTTCTTCTCATACTTGCTCCAATGTAAAACACTTTTGGCAAGGTGTGTAATTCCCAGCTACTCACTTTCACTTAGCAATTTTCTCTTGCTTTAGTAATGACAGGACATCAACAACAAATATTCGTAGAGAAAATTCAGGCTCAAAAATTTGTCTTTGATAAAGTAAGATACAGGTACCATTGCCAAATGAGGTAAAATTCTGAAAAAAGACTAAAAGACTAAGTATAGGGCAACTTGATAGCCAATAAATGAAATACCTTTTATATATGAACTTAAAAAAATAAAGGTGAGAGGAGCATTGTGCTCCCTTAAATGAAAACTCTAAAAGGAATTTTTATTAGGATTTGGATTTTATGCATCTACTTGGCTAGAATCTAGTGTGGAATATGCTCCTGAACATTAGGCCTTTCTAAGCCAAGGTAACACCAAAGAACCCTTAATGCCCCAGGCATCCATTGGATGTAATGAATTACCTACTATCACTTAAGAAAGATACACAGAAAGAAGGAAGGTGTCCTCTTTGGAAGAAATGAGAGACTCTCTCAAATCATTTTCTGTGTTCTGTGAGTTCACTGGAGAAACCCAGCTAAGAAAGGCCAGACTCTAGGAAAGTGTTAGTCTCCCAACCCCTGGCAATGCCAGAAAGGGGCCATGGTGATGGATCTCTCTCTCTACATGAGGACACTGAAGTCTGTTGTCAAGTGTGGCTTATGGTATCAGGTAAACTTGTTACATCTGACGAAGTTTCAAGGAAACAAAGTTCACCAGATTTATCATTTTTATGTTTAAGTGACAAAGGTAGAGGAAATCATCTAAGTGATCCATCATACAGCACTTCCAGTTCCAAAGAATACTGACTTACTTCAGGTGATAACACGCTACCATTTTTAAGTTTTTCATCCACACTGTTTCTTCGTCTCTGTAGCTGATCTTTTTCTTTTTGGAGGGCCTGAACTTGTTCTGAAATCTTTATTTTCTCCTCAGCTGTGCTGCTCTGGAGCTGTATATTCTTTTCAGACAGCTCTTGGTCCAACAAGTTCAGGCGATTTGATATTTTCAAACTATCTGTGTTTAAGGCCTAAAAAGACACAATCAATCAGACACCCCCCAAAAAGTTAAGAGAAATCCAGATGACCTATAAATAAGGAAGAACACAGAGAAAATTACTAAATGAATATATTTTGGCTTCCACATTACTGTCTTCTCCCAGATTTTTTTCTATTTGAGGGGGAAAGGGGATTTCATTTTCTAAAATCTTCAGCTGAGTGACTTTTTAAAAAAAATGGAAATTCAAACAATGAATTTACTACCAAGTATTGTTTGGGAATACCAGACTATACAACATAGGTTTTGAGAGGTAGTATTTTTCTTTTTTATTATATTCTACATTGAACCTTTCTTCTTTGGCCTGGTTACACAGAATTAATTACGTTATAATTTCCTAGAGGTTGAGATTTGGTTTGTTGTTGTTTGAACATAAAATTTGTTTCTATTCATTTCATTCTGGTTGGAAAATATGGCCCATTAGATTTATGGAGATCTTAATTATGGATCAATTTAAGATAATTTTAAAAATATTTTTTGTCAAAATAATTATATGTACATACTATCATAAGGTTTATAATTCTTTAAAAAGCTGTCCCCTACCCCACGCTTTCACCTGAGTTCTGTTCCCCAGAAACAACCATCTTCAGCATTTCAGCTATTTCTTCTGGTGTTTATTATGTTCAGTTTCTAAACAATATTATCAATTTTAGATACTGTCTATTGACTATTATGGAAGATAAGGATTTAGCACTTGTATGCTTTCATTTTCCTACTTCTCCTCCCTCCATTCTCCCAATATGTATTACAGTTTTTCATTAAATCAATATTCAGTTTATATGACTGAATATATAGGTTTATCCGTGTATTATTCATATCTGAACAATCTAGTCTAAAATGACCATACCTACAGCAGATGTTTTTTGTACCTTATAACTAATTCTTCTCTAATAGAATTATAAAATTCCTCTCAACACTATTTTTTTCATTTGATCAAACTTAAATCAGGAAATCTTTTCATTCTCTTCTTTTCTGGAAACATTTTTCCTGGAGCCTCCATATTCCTGCTCCATACTGGACAAGTATTTCTGGGACTTCCCTTTCATACTATCCTAGGCATTTCTGTGTTCAATCACATTTTCAGGATCCTGAGTCTTTTTTATAGTTTATACCTCCTTTTTTGTGAAGTACATCCTCTAGTAGTTTTCTGAGACAGATCACGTGGGAGATAATTTTTTCACCTGAAAATGCCCTTATACTATGTGTACGTTCACATACAATATGTGGTCTTTTGTGACTGGTTTCTCTCACTTAACATAATGTTTTCAAGGTTTATCCGTGTTGTAACATGTATCACTACTTCATTCCTCTCTATTACTGAACAATATTGTATGGGTCTACGACATTTTGTTTATCCATTCATTTGCTGATGGACATTTGGGTTGTTACCATTTTTTGGCTATTATGAATAATGCTGTTATGAACATTTATGTACAAGTTAGTGTGTAGACATATGTTTTCACTTGTCTTCAAAAAATACCTATGAGTAGAATTGTTGGGTCACGTGGTAATTCTATGTTTAATCTTTTGAGGAACTGGTAGATAATTACCCAAAGCAACTGAATCATTTTATAATCCCACAAGAAGGTTATGAAAGTTTCGATTCCTTCAGATCTTCACCAACATTTATCTATTTTTCTGATTATAGCCATTCTAGTGGGTGTGCAGTGGTAGTTGAATGATGTTTTGAATTTGTTTTACTGTTAGATTTACTGGGGTGACACTGATTAGTAAAAATTACATAGGTTCCAGGTGTACAATTTTACAATACATCATCTATGTGTTGTATTATGTGTTCATCATCCAGAGTCAGTTCTTTTTCCATCACTATATATTTGTGTCCCTGTCCCTTCTCCCCCACTCTGAAATTTTTATTTTAATTTCCCTGATAGTTAAGGATGTTGAACATCTCTCCATATGCTTATTCGTCATCTATACAGGGGCTAGTCAGAAAAAATCCAGTCATAAGTGCCTCTATTTTTCATATTACATGGCTGGATACTTTCCGGACAGCCCTTGTATATCTCCTTTGGAGAAATGGCTATTAGATATTTTGCCAATTTTTAATTGGCTTTTCTTTTTATTATTGAGTTGTAAGAGTTCTTTATATACTCTAGATACATACAAGTCCCTCATCAGCCATATGATTTGCAAATATTTTCTCTCCATCTGTGGGTTGTTGTTTTACTTTTTTTGTTTGTTTTACTTTTTTAATGGTGTCCGTTGCATCACAAATGTTTTTAATTTTGATGAAGCACAAAGTAATGTTTCTTTTGTTGCTTGTGCTTTAGGTGTAATATCCAAAAGAAACCACTGCTTAACCCAAGGTCACATAGATTTATGTTTGTTTTCTTTTAAGAGTTTTAGCTCTTACATTTAGATCTCTGATTTATTTTGATTTAAATTTGTATATGGTATGATTCTAGTTTTTTTAATATCATGTGCCTTGTCTGAAATGCATATGATCAAATCTTATAAGTATGTCTTAAACACTGAAAAAAGACTTTGTCTTTTTATGCCTTTTGTTCAGAAAACCCAGCAGTGTAAAAGTCTTAAGTTTTTCTTCTGTTTCATTAAAACAATCTTCAAAGAATCAATTTTGCTTTGATCTACTGTGGGTTTTGTTTATTTGTACTCTCTACTTATCTCAGTATGTTCTTGCTCCCAAATAATACATCTTGTTGAAATGAGAAAACTGCTGTTTTCATTTTCTTTCTGCATCATGAAGTAAATTTATTTCGGGTAAAAGGTTTTCCTCTTCATTCCTTTTTATATTTTCCTCTTTTCTCTTCTTTAGTGATATAGAACATATCATTAAAGGTCCCAGGTTTTCTTCTATTTACTCACTTAATATTTTAATTTGTTAATCTCTGTTATTTACATATTTTGAGGGGCAACTTGACCCTGACAGCTAGTGTGAGCAAACTACCTGGATATAGTACCTGTAACTAGAGTGGTGGGAGGAGGTACCCCTACCCCTATGTTTAGTAGCCTGGTGCTAACAGCTATTTAAATATGTTTAAGGATTGGAGGACAGAACAGAGGTTAACAACAGGTCCCCATCCCTGTCTACGTGATATACTGAAGTAGACAGGTTAAGAACACACCACTGTCAACTCAAAGCCAACTGGTCTAGATTTTGGATGAAAGGCAGATCTAATAAACAGGCAGGTCACTGATCCTCTCTGTTTTATGACTCAGTGTATAGACTGACTTTGGACTCAACGCCTACTGGAGGCAGGGTTTTAGGTAGAAAGTCCTTTTCAAGTCTGGAACAAGCCAGCCTCACTTTTAGACGCTGCTATTATTGTTTAAAGTGTGTGTATGTGTGTGTGTGTGTGTGTGTCTCCTGGTCCCTCTAGTCCAAGTTTATCCACGCTGCTATTATTGTTTAAAGTGTGTGTATGTGTGTGTGTGTGTGTGTGTGTGTGTGTGTGTGTCTCCTGGTCCCTCTAGTCCAAGTTTATCCAACCCACAGACCAGGATGGCTTTAAATGAAGCTCAACACAAATTCATAAACTTTCTTAAAACATTACTAAAATTATGCATGGACCTTTTTTTAGCTCATCCTTGGTGTTAGTGTATTTTATGTGTGGCTCAAGACAATTCTTCTTCCAATGTGGCCTAGAAAGTCAAAAGGCTGGACATTCCTGTTCTAGTCCCTTCACAATCATTCTTTTTTCAAAACTTAAAACTGAGACAAATTGCTTTATAAAACCACTTCTTGGACTGGTTCATAAAATCCAAGGCCTCCAGCAAAAATTTTTGTAAAGGTCTCCAAGTCTTTATAATTTAGAAAACAAACAAGGCTTCATTACACCAAATCTTTTTTCTTTTATAGGAATCCTTGCAGACTTTGGGTAGTAGTAATAGCTACATTATATTCAAGTCATTTTTCCAAATTACCATTGTTCACATCAAGAAGTATAACTTATTTTTAAAATATCTACTAAAGTTAATAATAGAAGTCGCCAGGGGGAGCAGGGAGTTAATGCTTAATGGTTATAGAGTTTCAGGTTGTGGTTAAAAAAAGCTTTGGAAACAGACAGTGGTGACTGTTGTACAACACTGTGAAAGTAATTAAAGCCACTGATTTGTACCCTTAAAAATGGTCAAAATGAAAAAAAAAGTCAAAATGGTAAATTTTATGTTATGTATATTTTACCACAACTTAAAAAATACCAAAAAGCTAATAATGAATAAATTGTATTTAGCAGAACAATGAACATTTTACTTCAAAATTGCAATAGATTTTAGTGATGGTCATTAAATAAGCAGTAATAAGCAAAACACACTCAAAACCAGAAGCATTTTCTTTTGATTTCTTACTTCACAATGGTTTACGTTTTAGAGAAAATAATTCTAGTTTGTATGACTTACAACCATAATGAAACAGTGAATTAAATAGAATACCTGACTAGATCTCAACTTCTTATTCTCCAGGTGGCTCTTCTCCTGTAACAGGGTCCCCTTCTTAGAAACTATGGCCTCCTGTTTCTTTAAGTCTTCTTCCAGCTCCTCTAATTCTTGGCGTTGGCTCAGAACTTTCTCTACTTCTTCATCTAACCATTTCTTTTGCTCATCCAATACCTACATTCAAATTCCAAAGAAATATTATTTGGTTTTTTCCTGCCATAAAATTTATATGGTAATAATTTAATTTTAGATTGGCTGAAACATGTTAAATGAACATTTTAAAACTACCAGTGAGAATAACAGTATAGTGTTGCTGTCTAAAACTGTCAAGAAGTAGCTGATTCCAGTTAACATCCTGCTGTGTTGCTTTATATGCAATTAAATTTACTCTCCAAATATGTTTAAGCCTGCGATTTTTTAGCCTAACCAAAAAGGGGCTGACATGGATGAAGAATTAGTTCTGAGAATACACTGGGAATCTTTTTCTCTATCATAGAGGTGCATACTTCCATCACAACACTTACACTGCTGGTTGCTCTACAATCTGTCTCCCCAACTTGAACTCCTTGATTGATTGTGGAACTGTACGTTTCACCTTTCTATCCCCAATGGGGTAGTATACTGCCTGACCCACAACTGGCCTTCAGTGAAATAGTAAATGAATGACTGAATGACTGCCTGACTCAATACATTAACCAATGAAGTGAAAAAATGAATACACACAGTGGAAGACACAGATAATAGAGCATGAAAATTCACTCCGCACTATCTCCTGTCAACATCAAATGATTATAAAATAAAGTCAGAAAGATTTCCAAAACAAGCATCTTAGTACTCTCTTGAATTAAGGAAACCCAGAAACAAGTACAAACAAAAATATGAATGGAATATGACTGCAAAATGAACTCAACCAAGGGCCTATTTGCACTGTGGACATAGTAATTAATGAAGGAAAGTCAACTAAACAACAAATAGTAAGAAAACAAATCAATATAGTACTATTTTCCAGTTCTTCTCAAAGCTGATAAAAACGGCTCCTAGAAATCTACAATGAGATAGTTAATATGCATGAGAAATAAAAAAGAGCAAAAGCCATGGAAAAGTAGAGCTATGCAGTCTCCCATCCAGACCTAGATAGTATGGTCCTATATCACTGTTACATGCAATTATTATGGAAACCCCAAACAGTAGTTCTACAATTTTTAGGAACAGAAAAGATATTCTAGAGCAACTAGAAATACATTAATTTTTTATATCCAGCTATAATTGTAGAAAGTCCATATGAGACCATATGAAGTCTATAAATTAAAACATATTCTCCATTGCTTGACTGTGAGTGGGGTTTGAAAGATGAACAGATATTTTGAAAGCTCCATTCCAACAGGAGAGAAACCAAAAAAATATATGATTGCTGATAATAAATGCTAACTCCTAGTTACCATGTAAACAAAAGTGGAGGGATTGGTTCTGTCTGGGAAAAGGAAGAAATGTCAGTGCTAAGCCCCACAAAATGTAATATTTTGGCTGTTTTGAAGTATGTGTAAAAGTCTGCTGATACAGGTTTTTTAGGGAAACAATAATAAATCAACTATTCTACATTAGATGAAATAAGAATTATGATTTGTTTAACTCACTGCATCTTAGTAAATTTTCTGAAAATTTCTTGATTTCTCTTTGGTCTCTTAGAGCAAAAGTTCTAATTTTAAATGCTTTCTTTTTATAAAGGAACTTCATATCAAATCAATGTCCTATTATAAGCTCTCTGGATACTCATATTGATTAACTTATAATCTTGTCTTTGCTTAGAGTCAAATTCTGGAAAATGGGTTTTCACTTAGTAACATTAAAAAACATGAAGCATTTTTAAAACATTCAACAGTCAGTGCAAGCTGCAGAAATTTATTACTGTATTTAAAATTTAGATCCTAAACATTCTGAAAAACAGGTCTCACTATTCTGTGCATTCTTACCTCTCCTACTCCTCCACCCACCCTTTCCACCCAGAAATGTTCTTTAACCAATTTCTAAAATACACTAGTAAAATAAATAACTGGGAATATAGTGAGCCCTCACTTAACATCATCAGTAGGTTCTATGACTTTAAGAAAAACTATGCGTAACAAAACCAATTTTACCATAGGGTATTTGATATAAAAAAGAGTTAAATTCATACAGCATTTCATCAGTATTATTATGAAACAATGTTGAATTATTTTAGGACCTGCTATACATTCATGTCCTAAAATTTAGGAAGACAGAACAAATACATTTTTCAGAATTAAGGTGATGTATTTGCATTAGAGTGTAATTACAATTTTAAATGCAGTATTTTTTTTCTGTAACATTTTTAGAACTGCCATTTTGAATTTACGTAAAATTAAATTTTGTTTCTTTGAATTTATAGATTACTTTATGAATTTTTTTTAAATGTGGCACTAAAAGAATAGTTTTTTAATACAGTGCATATACAATTTGGTTATGTTTGAATGGAGAGCTCTGATTTTTAGAAATACATATTTCCATGAGAATAAACCTGTTTGACACAGTAATAAATACAGGGGTGCCAAAAAAATGTATACACATTTTAAGCAATGTTATCTACAAAGTTGAATTGAATTACAGTAGCCAATGTATAGTAATGATGTTCGCTCAAAAATAGCATTAATCAAATGAATGCTAACATCACTATGAGACAGGCAGGACAGTCAAAGAAAACAGAGGAACATGGTTGTTACTTGAGGAGTGTAAGACCATTTTGAAGTGGTATTTGAAATTTGAGAACATTGTTTGAGTTTCCCCCACATTCTTTTGACTTAACACCTCTTGACTTCTTCCTTGGGGGACCTTAAAGGATGTGGTATACTGTAGAAAACTGGCTATACTGGCAGTACTTTGGGGAAAAATTGAAATGGCACGTGCGGCGATACAAGTGAACACTTTGGTCAATGTTGCTCAAGCAGTAGTTTGCCATAATCAGAAATGTTTGGATGCTGATGGTAACCACTTTGAGCACCTCTTGTATTTGCAGAAGTCAGATGTCACTTGTATTCATCTTTTGGTATTGGTTATTTTTACAATTTGTTATTATTACAATTTTAATAGTTTTTTCCTTTCTTAAAAAATGTATAATTTTTTTGGCATCCTCTGTATAATCTAGTGAACATGGACTTCATGTTTACATTCCACAGCAGTCAAATAAACCCATTTCCACTGAAATAAAAATACAGCACATTTCAGGATGATAAAGTAATTTTTATTAACATAAATATTTCAGAACATTAGAAATTTTGTGCTCAAGTGGCAAAATCTAGTGTTTAAAGATTTTATTCACAGTTCACCACTTATTACCTCTCTTTAGACAATCATCAAATAAAGGAAAAACCAGAAAACACTAAAGATAACTGACAAACCTGGAGTGGGTTTATACTTCCAAATGAATCTTTTCTCCTATTCATCTTCAGTGCATCAAGGTCCTCAGCTTTCAGTTTTAGACCTTCTTCTGATTCTGTTTTTAACTTTAGTTCCTATAGAAAACAGAAATCAGAAACACCTTATGGCTTTTACTATGTAGGCATCACTAAATCTTTATGAAATATTCATTTTCCTAAAATTTCCTTTCTTATTAATAGTTACCAAAAGAAAGATAATGAGTAGATGAAATTGAGGCTATTTGAGAAGAATAACATTAGCTCCTAATTGAAGGAGTACCATTTCACAGCAAAAATCAGGGTTTACTAACAAAACTAATCATTTCATTCTTTTCCAGTGTTATAAGTTGGTGTAACAGGACTAAGAGTCTGAAAATTATAAATGTGCTTTTCTTTTCTGCCTATTTAATCTCATTACCTTCTGTTAGTCAACCCAAGGTACCATCTGCCAAGGGGATTTAGAATGTATGAGGTCTGGCAATTAAGTTTGTGAATTTGCCACTGTGCACTTACATTGGGAGCACCGTATATACAGCTTGGTAAGGTTTCATAACCTTGGTATATCTGTGTCTCACAGCTGAGTTCATGTTGACATGTGGCGGTATCTTGTTGAGTGGCATTCATTATTATTGTTGTGTGTTTCAGTGTGCCATCGCAAGAATGTCAGAACTTGAATTAGAGCAACAAATACACATTAAATTTGTTAAACCTGGCACAAGTGGAAGTAAAATCAGGGACATGTTAGTCCAAATTTATGGGGATAACCCTATGAAGAAAATGGCAGTATACAAATGGATTAAACATTTTTCTGAGGGGAGAAAAAGTGTCACTGATGCAGAGAGTTCAGGGCAGCCAGTAACAAGCAGAAGTGATGAAAACATTACAAAAATTCAGGGAATTGTATGTCAAAATTGTTGGCCGACTATGAGAAGCATAGCAGACCAAGTAAACACCCAGAGAGAAACAGTTGGGAAAACCTTCACTGAAAATCTTGGCGTGGAAAGGTGTGTGCAGATATGGTCCTAAAGAAGCTTACCAATGAACAAAAGCAAAGGAGAGTCAAAGTTTGCCAAGACCTTTTGGAGAGGCAAGACAATGTTTTAGGCCATGTTATAACTGGTGATGAAACATGGATGTACCCATACAACCCTGAAACGAAGAGTCAAAGTGCACAATGGAAGTCAGCCAATTGTCTATGACCAAAGAAGTTTGTCAGTGCAAATCAAGAGTCCAAACGATGTTGCTAACCTTTTTTGATATTAGATGGATTGTTCGTTACGAATTTGTACCAACTGGACAAACAGCCAACCAAGTTAACTATTTGGAAGTGTTGAAAGGCTTTGTGAAAAAGACAAAAACAACCTGAACTTTTCACTAACAATTCATGGCTCCTGCATCATGACACTGCACCAGCTCACACGGCATTGTCCGTGAGGGAGTTATTAGCCGGTACACAAATAACTGTATTAGAACACTTCTTACTTGATCTGGTCCCCAGTGACTTTTTTCTTTACTCAAAGATAAATGAAATGTTATAAGGAAGATATTTTTTGATGACATCCATGACATCAAGGGTCATACGATAACAGCTCTGATGGCTGTTTCAGAAAAAGAATTCCAAAATTGCTTTGAAGGGTAACTAGGCACTGGTGTCAGTGCATAGCTTCCCAAGAGGTGTAGTTTTAAGATAACTGTAGTGATATTCAACAATGAGGTATGTAGCACTTTTTCTAGGATGAGTTCACAGACTTAACTGTCAGACCTCATATAACAGCAGAAATGTAAAAAAAAAAAGTAGTATTTCATTTCTGGCATTCAAAAATCAGATTCTGAGAATAGCATTGCAGAAGAGATTATGGTCCTTTAGCTTCCATCCACATCTAGAGTCCAGAGGCCCAGTGCTCATGGTGCTCTCCTGCAGTTTAGAGATGCCACCATCGCTACTAAAGTTTAGCAAGAACCAGGAAAGAGGCCATAAATCAAAGTGGGCCAGTCCACATACTCTTACTGGTCCATGATGGATGAGTACACAAATTGAGAGTGTTTAGAAATTTTTATAGCAATTTTACAGAATAATTTTACATCTGTTGAATCTAACAAAAGATGGACTTTTATAGTATATTTTTATTTTTTATTTCATTTTTCTACTGGATCATTTTTTTAAGTATAGGGATGTAACAAATTTTAATAAAATTAAAATTGTACCTTTCCCACAGGTAATTTCAGAAGTACTGGTATAAAGAAAATAGAAAGTCTACCATTATCTAGCCCTGAGAACAGCAGAAAGGAGAGAAGAGACAAAAAGATGTGTGTCCCAATTTATCACTCCAAAAGGGAGTGATAAGTGGAGGTATCACTGAGGGCAGAGGGAGAGAACACAGACTGCAGTGCAGAGGCTCCGCCCCACACAGGACCACCCAGCCTTGATGAAAGAGCAGAGAAGTACTACATTCAGGAAAGAAAGAAAAATTGAACCCCTCAGCCTCAGGTGATGTGGAAATTCTGAGTTGAGAGCCAATGGGGATCAGTTAGTGTGAAGAACTGACCCCAAAACTAAAGATAAGGATAGGCCACAAGATTAGCAAGCTAGATGGAAGTCCCAGTAACCCCAACAGGGATTTCTAATGCCATTAGGAGATGAGATAAAGTCAAAGCATCTCCATGCTCTAAGCTGAAAGCAAGACCAGAGTATGAGTTATGCCAGCCACGGGTTACATCATCAGGAGCCAGTAGGGCAAGGTGGACAGGGGGAGCAGATTCCAGCCAGTCAAATCCACGGTCCACCTGAAACTTGGGGGGGCCACTTCCCCATCAACTCCACAGTATACAACAAAAGCTACACATCTGACCACCACACATACTGGATTCCATTTTAGGAAGAGAAGCATAGGGAAGAAAAGGCTAAGAGACTCTTGAATATTCTTATTCAAGACAGCTGAGAATTATTTAAAGGAAATGTTTATCAGACTAGGTTTAAACAGACTGGGCATATGGTTGGTTCTCACATTTCCAGCAAATATCATGACATGGGTTGGGCAGGGTGGAGGGTATCATAAAGAATATAGGTCTGCTACAGATGAAATAGAAGTTCTGTGTCCACCTAAGATGCATTATGAATAAATCTGGATCCTATTATTTTTACTACCCATCAATTTTCATGCTTCCCTAGATCTAGTGTTCACAGTTACTATAATTTAGCCCCTTTGATAGTCACAGCACTTCAGAATGCTGAAATAAAGGTACCTTATACTTGGAGCTGACTTAACTATTCCTATTATTTCACATATGCTCTAAAAGAATACTACAGTAGGTCTAATTCCCTCTTCTATATGTTGCGGTAGACATTACTGCCTTTAGTTTGTATTGTCATCCCTGTTATATTAAAGTAACTGCCAGGCACTGTGCAGTATCCTATTTTAATCCTCACAATAATCCTATGAGACAGGATTATTATAAACTCCATTTTATAGATAAGGAAATTGGTGATCAGAGAAGTAAAAAGCCCAAGATCATACTATGTCCCACAATTGCAAGGGTTCCCATACATTTTCTTTATAGCTCATTCACAATTTCAGTTAAGAACTGCTGCTCTAAGGAAAACCTATGCAGAATTCATAGTATTCTCTGGGATACTGGAAATAGCTTACTTAGTTGAGTGGAAAATGGACAAACATCAAGTTAGTTCCAGAGGGCAAGATGACCTTTAGGAGTGTGAACAGGTTTTCTGTTATTCTGCATGAAGTACTACAAAGTTCAGTACAGCTTTGTAACAGACTATACCCTTTTCTGGAATACTCATTCTCCTCCTTAAACAGGTCATTTTCCTACAATGTGAAATATAGCTAAAGGAAAAAAATTGTCCTACATAAGAACGTAAAAAGTTTACGTTGGCAGAGTTGCATTTCAGCAGTCTAAACACTCTCACCAAAAGAGTTTTTTTCTCTTCCCTAAGCATAGATTTAAAGAGTCCTATGTCTTGCTGGTTTAAGCCACAGCCTATGATAGATGAGAAGCTGAGACCCAAAGACCACAAGACTGATAGCCAGGCCCTATCCTCACATTGGAAGAAGGACTGTAACAAATAGACTAAGTTGTTGGCAGTAGAGATGAAACTTGAACAGATTTAAGACATTTAGAAGATATAATCTACAGTACTTAGTGGTTCATTGAATAGGAGTGATGAGAAAGTAGACAGAGTCAAGGAGGACTGCCAAAATTTCTAGCTTACCCAGCTGAATACATTGAGATATCATGTAAGGCACATTGAAAAACTATACATTCTCTTCCCCATGAAAGGAGCACCAAGGGGGAATAGTGTGGAAGTAAGTAAGGACAATCATAAATTCATCTATAGGACAACCTAGTAAAGATATCAATAGTTATGAATATGAGTCTAGAGCTCAAAGAGCAACCTGAGATTAAGAATAAATTTGAGAGTTGCCAGAGTTTCACTGCAGCCATGGAAAAAGATGAGGTGACCCAGACCAGAGTATAAACAATAAGAAGGCACAGGCTAGAGCCTTGGAATTTCCATATGTGAAGGACTGATAGTGTAGGATGAGCTAGTCAAGACAGAAAACGGCAATTAGAAAGCGTGTATGTGTGTGTGTGGGGGGGGGAGGGACAAGAAGTAAAATTTCACAAAGGCAAAGGGGAAAATATTTCAAGATGGAGGGACTGGTGAACTGTGCTAGATGTAAGTTGTTAAGATAAGGACATTAGTCACACACGGAGTCCTAGTAAACTTCTCAGAGCTTTGAAATGGATGGTAGAGCCAAGAACCAGAAACCAGAGTGGAGAGGATAAGAGGATGAACAGAAGCAGAAAAACAGAAACAAATGTAATCAACTTTTCCAAGAAGTCTGGTTACAAAAGGGAGAACAGAGTAGTATAAGGCTGAAGGAGTATAATTTTAGGATGATAAAAAAAATCTAAGATGTTTAAAGAAAGATTCTAGGAGAAAAGTGAAAGTTTAAAATATAGGAGAAAAAAGAATTTAAATGAGATAAAGGACATGAGTGCTTAGCATAGTAATGACTGAAGATATTCAACATAACTACTACAATAATAATAATAATTATTATTATTATTGAGTAACTCAACGAAATTAAGAAAGCAATTCCATTTACAGTAACATCTAAAAGAATAAAATATATGGGAATAAATTTAACCAAGGAATACTAATACACTGAAAATTATAAAACACTGCTGAAAGAAATTAAAGAAGACCCAAATAAATGGAAAGACACTCCATGGTCATGGATAGGAAGACTTATTGTCATGATGTCAGTCCTACTCTAAGGGACCCACCATTTCAATGCAATTCATAATAAAATTCCAATGGCCTTTTTTGCAGAAATGAAAAAGTTGATCCTAAAATTCATATGGAATTGCAAAGGACCTCAAATAGCCAAAGCAATCTTGAAAAGAAAGAACAAAGTTGGAAGACTTCCTAATTTCAAAACTTACTACAAAGTCATGGTAATCAAAACAGTGTGATACTGGCATAAGGGCAGGCATATAGAAAAAGGGAAGAGAATTGAGTTTTTAAAAATAAATCCATAAATCTGTAGCCAAAGTGATTTTTGACAATGGTACCAAGTCCATTCAGTGGGAAAAAAAATAGTCTCTTCAACGGATGGTGGGTGCTAGAACAACTAGATTTCCACATGCAAAAGAATGAAGTTGGACCTCTACCTCACACCATAATACAAAAACTAAATAAATATGGATCAATGACCTATTAAATATAAGAATTAAAGCCATAAAATTCTTTTTAAAAATAGGGATAAGTCTTCATGATTTTAGATTTGGCAATGGATTCTTGGACAAGATACCAAATGCACAAGTAACAAAAGCGAAAATAGATAAATGTGACTTCATGAAAATTGAAAACTTTGGTGCATCTAAGAATATTATCAAGAAAAGTTTAAAGCTAACCTATGGAATGGAATAACATATTTGGAAGTCATGTATCTAACAGAGTTTAATGTCCAGAACATATAAAGAACTCCTATAATATAACTCAACAACAAAAAGAATACCAATCAATTAAAAAGTAGACAACTAGAATAGACATTTCTCCAAAGAAGATACATAAATGGCCAATAAGCACATGAAACAATGCTCAACATCATTAGTCATCAGGGAAGTGCAAATTAAAACAACAGTGAAATACCATTTCACGTGTACTTGAATCACTACAATGAAAAAATAATAAGTATTGGTGAAGATGTGAAAAAATTGGAACCCTCATACATTGCTGGTGAGAATGTAAAATGGTGCTGCTGCTATCCAAACCAGTGTCCCCTCAGAAAGATAAACACAGAATTACCATATGACCCAGCAATTACACTCCTAGGTATTACAATTCCAAAGGAATTGAAAGCAGGGAATTGAACAAATACGATTACTTGTATGCCAATGTTTATAAAAGTATTATTCACAATAGTCAAAAGGCAGAAACCAAGTGTCTATCAACAAATGAACAGATAAACAAAATGTGGTATATGCATACAATGGAATATTATTCAGCCATAAAATGAAATGAAGTTCTGATACATGCTACAATGTAGATGAACCTTAAAAAAATTATGCTAAGGGAAATAAGTGAGACACAGGACAATTATATGATTCCACTTTTATAAAACATCTAGACTAGGCAAATTCATAGAGACATAATCTGTTTATGTCATAGGGGACAAGGAAGGATTAGGGAGCTCTTGCTTAATGGTTACAAAGTGCATGTTTAGGGTGATGAAACATTTTAGAAATAGGTAGTCATGACAGTTGCAAAATATTGTGAATGTAATTAATGCCAATGAACTGTACAATTAAACATGGTTAAAATGATATATTTTACCACAATTTATAGAAATAATGTAATATACCAAAACCCAATGAACTGTACACTTTAAATGGGTGAAGTATATCTCATAAAGCTGTTTAAAGAAAAGAATAAGTAATATGGCTTAAATGCTTTTCAAGTTCCCTTCCATTATTAAATTCTATGTTTTTTAAGGTCTGAAAACTGATTATATTCCAAAATTAAGTATCTAGGAAATGTCCAATTATGTTCCAAGCTTTGAGTTTGGATTAACATTTCAACAGAAGAACTGATATGTAGTGCTAAATAAGTGTTCATTACTGTTGTTATTATGATCATTATCCTACTCTTCCTTCAAAACAGCCCTGTGAGGCAAGTATGATTAAGGCCATTATAGATATGAATAAACAGACTCAGGGAGGGTAAGTGATTTTCTCAATTAATGATCTACCTAGGAACTGAGAGAGCTGGGATTTGAACCTCCAGAGCCCAGGCTGACCCACTAGTTCCTCCCCATCCAAATCCATTCTCTAAAACTGCTAGGCGTACAGGTCTGATCACTCTTGTGGTCACGATTAATGAAATGGTACCATTTCACTTTGTACTTTTCTCCATGCTACCACATAGACTATGCATTCCAAAGCACTCTGAAAATGGGAAATCCTATTCAAATGATAGATATTATTTAGAAAGTTGGCTTTAAATATTTGTTTTTGTCAGCCACGACTAAAGTTAAGGCCTAGTTTAAGAAATCACATTACTGAACTTTTCTGTGTGAAGTCAAAGCCTTCAAGACAGTACTCAGAATTCAATAAATGTGTTTTACTACATAGATGAACAAAGCTTTAAAGTGACAGGCCAAATGAATCAAGACAACTTTCTTAGTTTTGAGCCATTTAACATTCCACATTATGCTTAGCAGGAAAGTACGACAATATTACTTTGATTTTTTGTTGATCCCGCTTAATTTCTGTATCCAGTTGCTTTCTTTTTTCATTTTCTTCTCGAAGTCTTTTTTGCAGCTGTACCTTTTGATATTTCATGTGATCTACACTCTGCTCTAGTTCATTAGCACGTTTCTCATTTAGGATCGAAAGTGATGCCAATTTCTTACTATTTTGTTGCTTCTTCTGTAAAACCTGGGATCATATGGAATATTTCAAAATGAAAAATTGCATCTCTTGCAAACCTCAAGTAAACTTAAACTTTTCATTCAATAGAAAGTGTATCATTTTGCCTAGATTTTAATTAATTTTTGATAGATTCACAGTTATTTTCTACATTTCTATTTTTTAGAATTGGGCATACACCCAATTGTAATTTTCACCAGATATAAGAATAGTAAGACTTCCGTATGTTGACAATTAAACAGAACAAAACTGATCTCTTTGCTTTTATTAATGAGTGTCTAAATTTAAAATATTATATGTACATGGTCAAAATTAAAACAATGTAAAAATGAACTATTTTGACAGTAATTGCAATACTGGAATAAAATGGTAATAACTAGCACTTTAATGTCTTCTCCATGTAATACTGAAAGTACCAGTATAAGTAATGAAAATCTTACTTGAAAGTGAGATAGGCTGTGTTTTGCACTTATGCTACAGGTACTTAAAAGTATGCATGTTAGCAGTAAAATATTAATGCAACATGCAATTATATATATATCTAAAGACAAAAAGAATACAGATTTTATATTTTTCAAGTTAAAAAAATTTGTTTTACAAATAATTTTTTTGTACAAAAACACTAAAAAAAGATACAAAAGTAAAAAAACAAAAACACTAGTATTTCAATATTTAAAATGGTATATGTTAGAATACTGAAAACAGTTATTGTCATCACAACTTTGTAACTCTGAACATGTTATTTTGCCTTTCTAGACCTTAGCTTCCTCATTTATAAAATAAGGTTAAAAAATACCCACTTCAAAGGATTAAATAATGATTAGGTAATAAATACAAAACACCTGGTATGTCTATACCTTTGTATACATATGCACTTTGTAGACACTTAACAACTGATAACTGTCATCCTCCTTATCCTCACCATCATTCTCATCATTTTTATCATCCCCATCAGTTGTGTATGGATAGGTCAAAGGCACAGAAATTTTTAAAACTACATGGGAATCTTGTGTCAGTCCTCTCCTTTATGATGTTTCCTTTGAATTTAACTAAATTCTGTGTCTTCTTTCCTTTCCTTATTAGTACCCTTAGCAGAAAAGGATGTGCAGCAAGAATCATGGAAAACAACAAGAACATGGTAATTCACAAACCCTATTAATAATCCTCCAATCTCAATCATTTTAGTTGTGTGAGCTACAGAATATTTAAAAACAATCTCTGCTAAATCCATAAACAAGGCTTAAGCAGTAAATGGCAGAGGATAAATATAATAACCTCCTTGGAAAAACAATAATTCTGGTTATTACTTATTAAGATGGAATATAAGAATTATAATCAGAATTGAAGCTAGCATATAAAACTTATGAAATTATACATAAAATTTCATAATAAAGACAATAGTTACTTTATTCTACCAATGTTTTGCTAAAATGAGTACTTGGTTCTCATTTAAAGGTGAAAAATAATTGATCTCAGGACTCTTGAGGTGAATATTGCTAAGTGAAAGTAAGTATTCTGAAGTGAAGTGGAAGGTATGACGTGACACACAGAACTACCTTGTTCTCTGTAATCAGTTCAAACATATTATTTTTAACTTGGTTGTTGACTTGATAGGCTACTGAGGTAAAAAATTTTGGTGGAGATATATAGATGCTTGAGTTGTCATTATAAAACCCTAGGAGAAGAGACTTCTTTGGTCTCTTCACTTCTGCATTTCCATGTAGAATAGGACCTGACATACAGGAGGTATGCAGTGAATACTTAACCTGGTGGAAAGAAAGTAACTGTGGAACAGTTTCAAAATTAAATAAATAATGCTCTTAATAGGTTACCTACAAGTCTATTCTACCTATGGTGGAACACTATGAAAGCAATAAATTCTAAAGGAAAGGAAATGAAAAGAGATTCTAGGAAATTCATTATAATTAGACTAACAAAGCACTCAGATCAAGCATTTGCAAATGACTTCATTACACAAAATATCTCTATAATAGCCTTTTTAACTGGTAGCTATTTCTGAGATTATATAAATCTAGCATTAAGAATTTAAGAATGAGAAATAGTACTCAAAGTTATTAACCTTTCTTAATCTAGTTATGGTTTCAGAAAACTGAAAGTTATCATTTCTGAGTTTGTACAGGCCATGTATGTACCACATGTTTTAGATGTGTTACTTAATCATTAATTTTTTGTCCTTCAGAAAAGGATACTATTTCTGTGGTTATTTTTATTTCTTACCATATGGTTTTTAATAAAAAAGATTAAAATATTTCTTAAATGCAGAAATATACTACCCAGATTGAAGTTATGTAAACCTACCAGTACTCTAAAAAAGAAAAATGGTCATGCAGTTTGTCTTGCTGGTAAAAGCTGAATCCTACATTCTTCCCTAACTGGGTACAAAAACACTCAAAAGCAGAAAGTTTTAACAGTTTTCTCAATTACGTTTTTTAAATTACCTGGACTTTTAGCTTTGCGGCATCCATCTTTTTACGGAACTCCCTCTGTAATTTTACTTTCAAAGCAACATCAGAAAGATCTTTATTTTCCAGTTCTTGTAGCTGCTTTTCTGTTTCAATTAATTCCACTTTCGCCTGTTCTGCTTCCTGTGCAAGTTTTGTTACTTTCAGAGAATACTGTTTGCTTACAGACTTGGCATCATTACCTTCACCGTAATAATAATAGTAATAAAATTATAAATTATGTAACACCATAATAATAATAGTAATAACAATTATAAATTATGTTAAAAAAACACTAAGTAAAACATCTAAAAGATAAAAATGCTCTACTCTTAAAAATCTAGCTGGGCAGTGTAACTATTTCGAAGGCATCACATTAAAAACTCAGCTGCCCCACCCATCCTCATCAGAACAACTTGCCACCTGGCCTCCTAATAATTAGTTCCTTAATGAGTGTTTACCATTTGGGGACATTCAGTCTTCACACGTTTTTGTGTGTGTTTTAGCGTGACATTGCTTATCTTCTGAGTATACAGTTTAGCACCAACTTGGAGTTACTCTTTGGCCTCTAGCTTACAACACTTCAGCTCCCTGCTACCTGTGTTGTCTCTCTCTGAATTTTTATTTTTCACTATTATGAAATATTTTCAACATACCAAAAGTAGGGAAATAATATAATGAACCCTCATCAACCAGATTAAAGAGTTAAGATTTTGCCACAGTTGCTTCATCTATGCCCTTTTGTTTCGTTTTACTTTGCTTAAAAATTGTAAAGCAACCCCAACTGTCATATCATCTTACCTATACATACTGCAATAACTATCTATAAAATATCATTTTCACACCTAACAATATTAACATGATCTAGTCCCTATTCGGACTTCCTCAATGATCTCAAACTGTCTTTTACAGCTGGTTTATTTTAATTACTATCCAGACAAGGTCCATGACACATCTGACTGTCTGTTAAGATTCTTAATCTAGAGCTGGCCCTCTCCTTTTTCTTCCATTCAACTTCTCAAAGATGAATTCCTTTTAAATGCTTTTCTTATGAATGTTTTGAACACAGAAAAACAATAGAGTAAGATATTTCTATATTCCTCTCATTCTAAGCCCAGCTACTGACCCTAAAAACTCAGTTTTGATTGTTTCTGAAGAGTCAACTATCCCTGAATTAGATTAGCAAACTGGTGGTAGTGGACATAAGAGTGCAGAGGTCATGGATGAATAATCAACAAGGACAGTTTGTCATACTGCTATACTGAAAATCTCTTAATTTTTTTTAATAAAAAGGAGTTATTGAACTAAATGAACTGTGAATTGTCTTCTGGCTCAACAACTCGGATTGTCTGACTAACTTTAAAATACATACAACTATTATATTTTAATGAACCTAAGACCCCATAAAGTGTTCAACGTACCAATATTTCATGAACCACTAAGAAAAAAGGTACAGGGCCAGCTATACCAATGATACGATAAAAATGCTAAGATGCCATTGATTGTAAGGTGCATCCTGGTTACAGAGATATTAAAATGTGAAATATGTGTATTAGAATTGATGAAATACAATATATTTGTCACTATTCTTATTGTTGCCTGAAGTACCGCTATTCAGGAGAAATTTTCATTGAGGCAGCTTTGAAACGTAAGCGCACATTGACCCTTTTGCTAGTCACCATCTCTAAGCATCCTTAGGAAAGCTCCAAAATGCCCTTTGTTGTAATGAGTAAGAAGAGGACCTTCTATGTGTAAGTTCAGGTATCTTCTATTTTAAGGCAACGAGGATATGTATGCCAGGCTACAAAAGTGAACTTGTTTCGTGAGATATCCCATGGTGGGCTAACCCATCTGAAAGAAAAACAGGCAATACCCTGAACTTTAGGAAATGGAGAAGCTATAAACCCCTAAATCAGTTCCTGGATACTCTTAAGAGAGGTTTACTGGCATGGATCTTGCCTCTGAGGAAGGAGCATGGCCAAATTGAAACATCTGGGACACTGGAACTGGGATGATGCACAGCACACGTTATAGGAATGAGGAAGGAAAACGCTGTGGGACAGCAGCTAAAGAGACGAGGTTGAGAAAGGAGGACCAACAGCCAGAAAGCAAGCTCGCAGAAAAGATGAGAGGAGTGGAAAGGCAGGTTTCCCCGGGTTGGCAGAGGAGTTGGGACTCACCATAATTCATGTAATCTGGGTATGATACTAGCCTTGGGCTTGAAGAAAATGAAGGTATTTCCTTCAGTTCCCCTAAATGTGATCCATTCATTGGAGGTGGGGAAAATGAATGATAGTATCTCTTATTCTTCCAATTCTTAACTGAATTTCAAAGTTGTCAAGGCTTACAATTTTTAAGTATATTGGGGGGGACCCAAAAAGCTTGAGGTGTGCTTTTTAGGGCAAGCCTAAGGCAGCTAAGGGTGAAGACAGGATATGGTGCATACACTCAATCCGACAGAATTTCAGACTAAGGGCAAGAGCTAAAAGCTTGGCTCACTCAGGAGAATAGCTCTCATGAACAAATCCTTACATCTTTAGAGAAATAAAAATTAATTACATTTAAAATATAAAGTTTATGATTAATGTTGAAAATGAACTATCCAAAAAAATTAAGACTAATAACTTAAAATAAATAATTATTAAAATAAGTTAGAAAAAATCTCAGACATATTCCCAGATGCCTAGTATGTTTCTTTTTTCTTTTTTATATTTTTATTTATTTTTATTAAATTTGTTGGGGTGACATTGCCAACAAAATTACATAGGTTCCAGGTGTACAGTTCTTTATTGTCTACATGTTGCACTGTGTTCTCACCGCCCAGAGTAATTTTTTTTCCATCATTGTATATTTGAATCCACCGCCCTCCTTCCCCATCCCCCTCCTAACTTTCCCTCTGGCCCTAGTATGTTTCTTAAAGTGGCAAAAACATTAAGTGCCACAGAGTTTCAACACAGCACAGAGCTCACACTGGTTAGAACAATTCATAGATGAATCCCAATATAACAAAGTTCTTAATAACTAACCTCCACATATTGGCTCTAGAACATACCTTGTTATACCAAAAGCTAAAATAAATGTCATTAACATCAGAAACAATTTTAGAAGTGTTTCTTTCTTATATTATAAGCTGGTTCTTAGGATATTATTACCTGTTCTCATTAATTCTTTAATCAGATCTTCCTTCATCTTGATGTTAATTGTAAGTTCTCTCATTTTTTGTTTAACTTCAGTAAGTATAAGTTCTGAATTCCTTAACTTTTGCAAATTAAATTCTTGACTCTCCTGAAGACATTCAATCTTCAAATCTTTAAACAAAAGAAAAATAGAGCTATCTACTCAAAAAATGTTCAACAGAACTAGAGCTCAAAAAGAAATGCAGACAGAGCAGCAGTCTAGAAGTAGTAGAGGAAGTGACAGAGACAGGGAAAGAAAGAAAGAAAAATATGCACAGCAATGGAACATTAGTTTTCCAGCTTACAGTAAGTTTTCCTTTCCTTAAAAAAATACACACACACACACACACACACACACACACACACACATAGATCATATTCCCTAGGTTCTGATACAGTTTTTCATTGCCCTTATATTTTCTGCAGTTTGAGTTAACTTGAGTTATTTAACAAAGGTCTAAAATCTCCAAGTTAGTAGAGGGTTGAATTTTTTTTCCTATTAACTTCTAGTTTTATTGTAATCTTAGAATGTAGTCTCGAGCAGACTAATCAGAGTGTGGGTAGCACTATTTCTTACTATCCTACACTAGAATGTAAATCAACTATGACACTTTTGGTTCAGCGACCTTTTTTCCTCAGAGAGACTTCCTCAGTGAGACTTCCTCAGTATAGTGCACCAATTTACATTCTGAATTAAGTTTCTTAACAGGCTATAGACCAGTAACAAACAGTTCAAGAATGGCTACTTGACTTGAACTTATCTATACTATTTATATATTTTAGAATTTATTTGTTTTATTTGTGACATGTAGTCAATTTTTTGGTAAATACTTCATGCACAGGCTCTTAAAAATGTTCCCTATTTTCACAGTATTATATTAGGACTTATCATGTTATTTATGTACTCTGTACTCTTTTTGTGCTTTTACCACTCCTAGACCAAGATAAATGAGTTAAAAATCTCCTACTATAGTTTTTGCAACATAAACATTTTATGCTGTTATTTGATGCATAAAAATTCTCAGTTGGGTATTGGAACATTACAAACACCCATATGCTAATTTTACTTCAATGTCAAAAACATCATTAATGATAGGCATGTGTGCCAGTGAAGCAGGAAAGCAGACACCTAGTAAATTACTTAAGTGAAATTTAAAGTAGCAAGAGTACAATGTATACCAACGTAGGTTTGAATGTAAAAATCTCTACTTTGAGAGATTTAACCTATAACTCTAGCCAAAATTGATAGGTGGAAAATTTTTTTTATTAAGGAGTAAAAAAGAGTGAAAAATTAGAGGTAGGACAGAGAACATAAAGGAAAGCATTTTTACCATGTTCCCATGTTTGAGATTTCCTAGATGCTTAAGTTACTGACTTAAGAAAAAGATGCATGTCTTACAAACATTACATCTAAATTACTTAAGAAAGTCTATGTACCTTCATTCCTCAAACTTGACTTTTGTGTTTGGTCATGAATATCATTCGATTCAACAAGAGGACAAACAGAGTCTGACTTCTGAATCCATGAATGATTTCTACATTTAAAAAAAAAAAGATCAGGATCAAAGGTAACTTGTCTACCAGTGTTTGCCAATCTGCCCTCAAATTAGCTTCCTCAAAAAGTGACAGTAATGCTAAAACAATTATATAAAAATAAACAGAATTTTACTAATATTCCCAGCTATGTTGGACCCAGTGAAAAATTCATTATGTTTGTTGTCACGGTGGCAGCAGAATCAGGAAATCCCAAAACATTTTCTCTGAGAATTAAAATCCAACAATTTATGGCTCTAAGAGCAATTGTAAGACCGATGACTTCTGTTCAAACATTAGTTGTGTTCATAATACATTAGTTGACAGTACATTTAGTAAAAACTACCTATTGTTATAGTAAATGGAAAACATACTTTAATGAAAAAACCTACATCTGTATGCATTTATTGCATCATAAAATTATATTTACTAAATCATAATTATTAATGTATTTAACATACCTAATTTCAGATTTCTCTTGGCCTTCTGATTCTTCATCATCACTGTTATCAGAAAATTGGCAGTGGAGGACTTTATCTTGTTCTTCTAGGTGACCCACCAGCATCTGACTTCGTGTTCGAAATCCAGCGACTACTTGATCCAGAGAGTACGCAGAAGGACTTGTGCGTACCTTACAAGTGATTCCCCCACCCAACAACCAAAAAAATGATTTTTAAAATGTCTGTTTTTAATCCTATTACTCAATACGTTTTTAAGAGGTTATTTGATAGGTATTCTTAGAATATGCACCACACCTCCCAAAAAATGTCAAAAGCCACTTCATAATGCTACTATGCTTCACGGACACACGTATCATTCACAATCTACAAAGCTCTTCCTTTTCTAGAAATCTCTTCTATCTTCAACTATAGTTGCAGGGAAAATAGTATTCAACAACAAAACTGAGGCGCTGCATCAGTGAGAACATCACAGCTTTTAAAACAGCACAGGCACTCGTTCCCCGATGAATGTGAAGCTCATACACAGAGTACAGGAGGCAACAGTGGGAAACAGTTCTGAACCCTTGGGAGAACTGTGGTGCTGCTGCTAAGGGTCTGCATCCTCCTCCCACCCAAATCCACCAAATGAAGAAATCCAGAGCCATCACTACTCCCTCTGCTAAGGCAAAATATTTTCAATTTGGAAATCCAAATGTATTTACTCACACCTTACAGGTGGTGGTTAGGGATAGCTGAATTAATGTAAATGACATACTTGGTATGTATCATAGGATAGTTATTATGTTCATGGGCTAGTCTGGGCATTTTCTAGATTATAATATGCTTCTATTGGCAATGTACCTTAAATTCTCAAAAACAAGTTTGGTAAACAACAGCAATGAATTAGAAATTGCCTTTTTACTTTCATTCTAGTTTCTGTTACCAAATACTTCTTTTCACCACCTCTCTGTAAACAAATCTCAGGGTAATTCCTCAAAAAAAGGTAAATAATACATCTTAGAGATGATACTCAATTTACTAATATAAATCATAGTAAGCTATTAAAATTATAACATATAGTGAAATGTGTATATCACATGATGTTCAAGATTCAATTAACATAGGTCCCTCATGAACACTCTCCCAAAAAAGGCTGATTCTATGACATCTGATTTTTGTGCCTCCACTGTTGTTCATTTAATAAGACCATCTGTCACATTAGCACCATGATGGAATGGGGGTCAAGTTTTCTAAGTGGCCTCCCAATTCTGGGGTTTGAGGGAAGGGGAGGGGGAGGGGAAATATTTACAGAAGAACCAATTCAAGAAATATTTATCTAACAAGCACAATGTACCCAGAATGGCCATTTGCCCTATGACTGTTAGGCATCAAGGTTTTTCTTTGTTAGGGAGGTGGAAATTATTTCAGGAGCAAATAAAATTTTTTTATTCAGAGTCAAACTTTGTTTTCTGGGATTGTGATATGCTTTCAAAATTTTACAAAGAAAATGAAATGATCTAGTTTAATAATGAACACCAAAGAGTTCTGCCACAATAAGTAACATTTAGAAAATCAATTCTTTAACAGTCATTCCACCCAACACAATGCATCTTTGCTCTTTCCAGACTTGTAAAAGCCTTTTATAATCCAGCCCCTTTCTTCCTAGGTATTGGGTCCTGCTTCCCTCAGTTGCTTCTGAATTCCATAGCTCCCCAATAGGGATATTTTAACATTTTCAACCATATTCCAAACAGTACTGATCACTATAAGTATTCAAATAAACTGACTAATAATTCAGATAACTGAGTTATATCCAATTAGAAGCCATTTTTTTTTTATTTTAACCATTTCTTTTCCTAGAATTACATAGCCACAAGGCTAGAGAGAACTTTAAATATTACTGAGTTCAACTATACACCCCATGTTTGACTCTCTTCTATAACATTGCAAATTATCATTTAACCTCTACCGAAACACATTCACTGTGTGGCAGTTCTCACTAGTAAGCCCTTCTTTATATTCCCTTAGCACTTTTCTCACTGATCCCAATTCTAGAGAAAAAGTCTAACAATAATGATAACCTTCAAATATTTGAAAACAGTTATCAGACTAAATTTTAAGGTACTTCAGATTTTCTCTGAGATCTTTCAGCAACTTGGTTTTTCCTCTGAAAATAATCTAATTTGACTTAAAGTATTGTACCCAGATATAAATGCAATATTCTAAATTATCTAAATATGATAAGATAATCTCCTCTCATTAGTGATGCATTTGATTTTGTTTCATCAGATGTGCTACAATTTTGCTTAACTCATTCCCCAAAGATTGTGGCTTCCACATATTTAAATTTCCAGTTTCAACTGAGAGTTCTGCAAAGGTTCATGAGATTTAATCTGTCATTTTGCTACTGCGAAGTTGGTGTGTTCTGCTGGAATGAATTGCTTAGATGGCAAGGGAACCTGGTCAAAGCTCAGCAGACATATCTTCTCTGTGCTGTGTTGTGTTTGCTCTTCACCATAAACAACTATGTACGCAAAGAACTAATTAAGAAACCACACAACAAATTAATTATTATGTGAAGAAAAAAGTGGCCTTTATGTGAGACATAAAATCTTACCGAAAACTGAAGAGAACTGTGGTGTTGCTGCTAAGGGTATAACCCTATAGTGAAGGGGTTATACACAGGGTTTTTGTGACAAAATAAAAATGTAATTCATTCAAGAAAAAAAAAGAACATTTTACAAATATTGTTCTTCTGTGAATTTGGAGATTCCAAAAGGTTTTTAAAAATATATCTCTCAGAATATTTCACTGGCTTTCTTAGTATACAATTATGTCAAGTACTACAAGTGATATTGTGTACCTATAGCTTTTATTTCTTTTTCATGATACCATACTTTATCTAATCAAATCTAAAATGCCATCAACTGTAAGGCACACCATTATTTTTATACCACCAAGAAGAAAAAAGCTGTCAAACTATGACATACCATCAATTTTAAAACATATCCTGCCATCATAAATGATAAAACATGAAAAAAAATTAGGTGAGTCTTACAATAAGTGAAATATGGTATATTTTCATTAGCATTTGTGGTATTATACTAAAACTATATGAAGACTGGAATCACCTATGTAATTTTTTTTTCCAAAGTGTCTTTTTAGTATGCATAGCTCTTGGCTTTAATTTTGTCACAGTCACCATGCTAAGAAAGTAGAAATTTCTGTTATATTTTTTTCTTTAAGTTCAAATCAAGATTCAATTTTGCATTTTATTAGGTGAGTTTTTGGTATCTATTGAGATAAATGAGTTTTTCTCTTTTTCATATTAACTTGATAAATAATATTAATACTTTTTATTTACCTGTATACTATTTAGTTGTGAGGGACAATTTATTTAGGATTTCTGCATAAGTAAATATGTCCTGTAATTCCATTTTGGTGTTTAACTTTTCAGTTTAAGTGACAGTTAAAAACCAATGTGCAACAATAAGAAAAGGTACACAATGGATCCCCTTGGGATAAATATTATTTAGCTGTTAAAAATCGTGATATAGGAGTTCCCTGATGGTGTAGTGTTTTAAGGCTTCGGCGTTGGCACTGTCGGTGCTGCGGCCTGGGTTCAATTCCCAGCCAGGGAGCTACCCACATACCAAAAAGCAAAAATAAATAAATAAAATGATTTTTAAAAAATTGTGATATATTATAGAAGAATATATATTAAGTGAGAAAAGCTAGTAACAAAAGTATATGTATAAATATAACATAAATAAAATACTTTTAAAATAAATAAGATCTTTTTACTTTTTCTTTCCAATATGTATAAACAAGCATATAAGAAATAAAATCAAACTCTCCGTAATCAATTTAAAAATTGATTAAGCTATACTTCCCTATTTCTTTTAAAAGTATTTTAAGAAAGTATTTCTCTTATTAGACTATTTTTACTTCAAGGAAATATTAGGGCTGGAAAATATAATCTAGACTTACGTACTCCATGGAAACAGAAATCCAGGGGAAAACAAAAAAATATTTCAAATGTCCTCATTGGCTTAATTTAGCTAGTTTTGGTATTCATTCTGAGACTGCTTAGAACAAGGGAACGGCAAATAGGACTTGAACAAGGCTTGCCATACTGTGTCTTCATGTGCAAGCCTATCTTTTCATGTCTGCTGTAATAACCAGGTCAAGCAAGAGAGGTGGCCAACTCCTGGACACACAGTAAGAGCAAGAAAACTCTTAAAACTTCTGATCATATCACCTTTGTATCTTCCTTATTTTTCCCTTCTTTTAGTGGCTACCAGGGTTCTTTTGAAGTATAAGAAGAATTTTTAAAACAAAACTAAGAATTTGCTAGTTCAAAACAGTAACTGTGGAAGTTTTTATTGTAGTAATGTCTGTTTCAGATCTGCTCAAACAACTAGACGTAAGAACAGAAACATATAACCTGTTGCTAGAGCCCACAGACCTCTATTTCCTCAGAGTCCATGTGTGCGTGTGCATGTGAATGTCTAATAATTAAAAAGATAAAAAAGAGACCAAGAGAGAATAAATATGTGTAACTTTTGTAATCAGGTAAGTACCAAATGTTACTTTTAAAAAATAAAAGAATGCCCAGCCAGGGAACTACCCACATAAAAAATAAATAAATAAATAAATAAATAAATAAATAAATAAATTAAAAAAAGAAAGAAAAGTAAAAAAAATAAAATAAAAGAATGGATAGAAACAGGAAACTCTTTCATATACTAGCCAACAGAAAAAAAATTAAACATTGGAAGACTTGACATGAATATTAAGTTGAAATAACAGACACCAAATTTGACTCTCTCTTCCTAAATGCTCTAAGTAAATTTATCATGTATTCAACCATAAGAAAAATGTCAATAACTCTACAAAATAAAACTGAAATTAACAGTAGCAATAGTTTAAATTTTAAAAATTAACCACTCAAAATTGAAAAACATTTCAGGTAAGGATAACATCTGGCTTACTCTGAGGCAATGAGGCTGGGATATAGTAGAGGCACCCAATGGACATGTATTGAGGACGCAGTGTGAAGGCACTTTTGGTGTCCCCATCTCATGTACATCTTCCATATACTCCCATTTCTCCCTCCTTCTGACAGGTAAGGAACCTAGTGCTCATGGGTTTAGTCATATGTGGACCCTTACAATAGAGCTGATGTTCACACCCAAGCCTGCCTGACTGCAAAGTCTATGATACCTCACATATTTCTTATCCTTTTGACTATAACCATCACATAGATCTTAAATCATTTCCCTTCTACAATTAATAAAACCCAAAATTCATGAATCCACTAATTAATCTTTTCCATAGTAAGATTACCTGCTGATTTTTTTAAGAGAAATGTATGTGCATATATTTACTACCCCCGAAATTATTCATAAATAAGTAAAAATTAAAACAAAAATTACACTGATCTTTATATATTCTTGATTATTTCAGCTTGGCAAGACTGAGTAATACATAAATGTCATTTTGAAAATAATAAGACAGACCAAATAAGTCAAAATAAATACCCTCCAACCGCATCTTAATTGGTGTGGTTAAAGAAAAAAAAAAAAAAAAACTCATGAAGATATCAGACTTAGTCGTGCATGAAAATATGATGGCAAAGGATAGCTTTTTCTCCTTGATAAATGTAGACATCTTCAACTATTACTTCTAAATACTTTAACAATACATTCTCCAATTATTAATTTTTTTTTTTTTTTTGGTTGGTTCCCTGGCCAGGAATCAAACCCAGGCCGCGGCGGTGAGAGCGCCGAAGTCTAGCTAGTACACCACCTGGGAACTGCTCCACCCTTTTTTGGTTACTAATTTTTTATTGAAAAGAAAAATGACTAAAAGAATACACAAAAGTCCATGAAACCAAACAGAAACCAAACCATTCCTGCTGAGACTGTACAAATACACCGTGATATTATATTACACATAATATTTTTAAAATCTCAAAATAAGAAAGATATTAATGTTTAGACTTTACCTTCCTGGCATCTGATCTTGCTGGGATATAAATATAATGCCCCAATTGTCTATCAAACGGTACAGTATATGGTCTCTTTTGAGGTATCCTGGCATCTGGCCCATCTCCACAAGTATCCTTAACTGAAGAAGTCATTGACAGGTTAAGTTTTGTTAGTTCTTCACTCAGTTGATCCACAAGAAGTTGTTGTTCTATTATTTTTTCATTCTTTGAAGAAGAGAGATGAAAATTTGAAAAATAGAGAACCTCAGTACATGTGTAGATAATGATTAAAAATAAATTGTGCATTGACCAAAATCACAACTACCCTAACAGTACAGTAAAACCTTATTTATCCCAAAAATAGTCTTCTAGTGTTCACGAGTATCTAGGACTGTTTTGAATGGTAAAAACTTTGGAATAGCAAGCAGTAACAAACACAGCATAGACTTAAATACAAAAAAAAAAAAAAAGGCCTCATACACTATGATTGGTTGGTTTGCCAACCTGAAGCCCTCTCATTAGCTGATCTTTATAAAAGTTTGGGCTTTCTGAGTGAAATTCAAGAAGTAACAAGAGACAAGAAGGCTGCTGAGTACAGGGGAGAATTGCAAAAGCAGAGGTGGGAGCAAAAGAGACAGAAAGAGGCAATAAGTGCAGTGAAGTGAAAGCCTTTACTCAGTGGAAGAAAAAAAAAAGCCAAAAGCACAGAGATAGAGGATAGGCAATTGATAGTCCTGGGACAAAGGAGAACCTGGAAATCAAAGGCAGAACAAATTGTACAGTGTTGAAAGAGAGAATGAGACTAAGGAAGGAAATGGAGTTTAGCTTTTTATGTATCCACTACAGAAAAATTTTAAAGTATATATCCAATCCAAAAAGCTCTAACACCAATCTTTGTTTTATAAGTACAAAATTATGTAAACAGTCATTCATTCTAATATTTCACAATGTCCTACAATGTTTAAATAGAAGAAAAAACCCCTAAAGTTTCACTGTGTTAATGCTGAGCTATAAAAATATAACCCTATTATAAAGTCATGCATCCATATAATTAAAATATCTAACACAATGGCACATAAGTTGAGGGTGGGAGTTAAATGGAGTCCTTTCATTGTCTGGGAAAGGGTAAAAATACCAATTAATATTACACTTTATTAAGGCAAAGGTGCTTGGTATATTCTCTAGAATAACCACTAAAGAAAAATGGGTAAAAGTACAACTTCTAAGATAATGAAGTAAAAGCTAAAAATAGACAATTCAAAATAAGATAAGAAAGGAGAAAAAAGGGAATATAAAGCAGGCAGGATAAATAAAAAGGACAATGGTGGGATTAAAACTGAAATATAATAATAACAGTGATAAATTCATAAATGAAGTAATCCAGTTAAAAGATAAAGATTGTCAGAGAAGACTGTAAAATTATCAAACCTGCTCCTTATAAGAAACACAAAACAGACACAGAAATATTAAAATAAGATGGAAAAAGAAACACCATGTAAATATTAATAAAAAGAAAGATGGCATTGCTATATTCATATCAAAGTAGATTTTAAGGCAAAAATCATTATAAGAGACAAAAAGAGGTAAAAAATGATAAAAACTTCAACTTACCAGAATGATGTAACAATTCTATATTTCTAGGTACTTAATAACACAACTTCAATATATATAATGCAGAAGGATAAGAAAATGAAAGCCAGAGAGAAAACAGAATTAAACGGCCATCTAGGAGCCATGAAAGAAAACCCTGACAACTGAGAAATCCACGCATTGCAAGAAAACACCTGAAGGTTAGAGAGACAGGGGCAAGTGGGAGAGAAAGGAGGGAGCAGAGACGGATCACCGACAGCACCCCATCGCTGCTAACTAAAGGAACTAGAAAGAAATCAGGGAACAGCACAATAAAGGGAGGGAGGAGGCCAACAGGCGACAAGAGTGAAAGCCAGAGTGGCGGAATGCTGGGAGACGGTGAGAGAGCTGGACCTTAAAGCAGAGTGTCGGGACAAAACTTGGGAGCCAGTCTCTGAAACTCTTAAGCAGTGAGAAAGCTGAATTAGGACTCTAAACAACCACAGGCCAAAATAAAGTCTCAGATATAGCACCTCAGCCTTGGCGCCCTTGTGGCTCACAACACGCATGGGCACATGGCTCCTCCGTAGCATCAGGTCCATGGGCTTTAGACCCATGCTGGCATGCCTGGTGCCTTTGCTTGGTGCTTTCGCATGGCCAGCCATGGTACGTGTGAACCCAGTGATCTCCTAGGGCCTGCGGGTTACAGCCCGCGGAGTGTGTGCACCAGGCACCCTCACCCAGAGCCTTCAGTGCGCATCCGGCCATCTTGTAGGGCCTGCGGGTTTCAGTCAGCGGAGCATGTGTACCTGGCACCCTTGCCCAGTGCCATCACGCACACCTGGTGATCTTGCAGGGCCTGTGGATTCTGGCCCCCCAAGTGTGCGCACCTGGTGCCATCGCACTGAAGACGAGACCTGCATCTCCAGGCCCCTGCTATGCCCGTTCCCAGTGACCTCACTGCAGTGCGCGCTGGCAAACTTACCCCAAGAAGCTGTTGTAGAGAGGAATGGCTGGAACACACTGGGGTAAAGTGCTGGGGAGGGAACAGAGGCACATTGAACAGTGTTTGCCCCAACCAGTGAGAACGGCCTTGGCCTACATCCCATCAGCATCCCTTGTCTCCTCCAGCTTCCACAGAAAAGGGCAGCTTCCCAAGCAAAGCCCCAGCACACATTTTGTTGCCCTCTCCCCTCTCCTACAGTCTCCTGCAGGAAGTGGAGGGACCACTGGGATCTATGTGCCCTGCCTTCAAACACAGCTGGAGACCAGAGATAAGGCTTAATCACCTCCCATCTCTCCCAAAACTTGTCTCCCCAGTGCCACCTAGTGTCTACTCTACAGCAAGACACCACAAAAATACTAATCAGAGGAGGAACCAGAGCTCCTGGGCTCTGATGAATATAAAGTCCTCATGCCTAAAAAGTTAACAGCAGACAATATGAGTACTTCAGGTTTTAAAGCTGCTCAGAAAAAAGATGAAAAATCTCCAGTAAAGGATCTTGTAGACCTAGAAATTGCTAAACTAAGTGACAGAGATTATAACGTAACTGTTCTAAAGACTCTGAGAGAAATGAAACATACTGGCAGAACACCATAGCTGAGATGAATGATCTCAGAAAGGAAATCCGTGAATAAAAGGAAGAATTTAACAAAGAAATTCGAAACATAAGGAAGAATGAGATGGAAATTCGAGAGATAAATAAACAATAAAAGAAGTGAGAAATGAAATAACTGCCATAGGAAACAGGGCCAACCAGATGGAGGAAAGAATTAGTGATACTGAAGATCAGAATGTGGAAACATCTCAGAAAGAGGAAGATAGGGCATATAGAACCAAAAGGATTGAAAGAATTCTGCAAGAACTATCTGACTTCATGAGAAAAAACAACAACAGGATAACAGGATTAGAAGAAGGAGCAGAGCACTCTATAGAGAGCATAAACAAATATAGATGAGAACTTTCCAAAACTATGGAAAGACCTGGAACCAAAAATTCAAGAAGAAAATAGATCTGCAAAACACATACCACTAAAGATACCAAAAACTAAAGGCAAAGAGACAATTCTCAAGGTAGCCAGGAAAAAAAGAACTATAATCTTTAGAGGAAAACTGATCAGGCTGGCATCAGACTTCTCAGCAGAAACTCATCAAGCCAGGAGGGAGTGGAATCAAATACTCAAAACTTTAAAAGAGAGAAACTTGCAGCCAAGAATAAATTGTCCAGCAATTATCTGAAGGAGGAATAAAGACCTTCTCAAACACACAGAAGCTGAGAGAATTGCCAGCAAGAGGCTAGCACTTCAAGAAATACTGATGGAGGCTCTTCGACCAGAAACAAAACATCAGGACAAATGGAATAGAGCTGGGGCAACAAGAAAGAAACAAAAATAAAACAATAACAAAAAAGTAATGGCCACAGGAAATCCCCACATATTGATCATCACACTAAATGTTAATGGACTGAATTCACCAATAAAAAGACACAGAGTAGCAGACAGGATTAAAAAACAAAACTCATCCATATGCTGTCTCCAAAAGACACACCTCAGCCATAAGGACAAACACAGACTCAGAGTGAAAGGATGGGAAACAATACTCCAAGCAAATGGTAACCAGAGAAAAATATGAGTAGCCATACTGATATCTGATGAAATAAACTTCAGGTTAAAGAAGATAACAAGAGACAAAGATGGACATTACATAATGATAAAAGGCACAATACAACAACAACAAGATTTGACACTAATTAATATATATTCTTCCAACCAGGAAGCATCAAAATATACAAAGCAACTACTAATAGATCAGAAAAGAGAAAATGACAAAAGCAAAGTCATTGTGGGAGACTTAAACACCCCCTAAACAGCCATGGACAGATTGTCCAAACAGAAAATAAATAAGGAAATATCAGCTCTAAACAACACATTACAGCAGTTGGACATAATTGACATTTACAGGACATTTCACCCAGCAAAAAGAGACTATACCTCTTTTCTAGTGCACATGGAACATTCTCAAGGATACACCACATGCTGGGACACAAAAGTAGCCTCAGCAAATTCAAGAAGATTGAAATCATACCAAGTGTATTCTCAGACAACAAAGGTTTGAAAATGGAGATCAACTGTAAAGGGAAAGCAGAAAAAATCACATGTACATGGAGATTATGCAACATCTTATTAAAAAATTACTGAATAAAATAAAAGAAGAGATTTTAAAAATATAGAAACTAATGACAATGAAAATACAACATATCAGAATTAGTGGGACAGAGCAAAAGCAGTAATAAGAGGGAAATTTATGTCATTACAGGCCTATCTTAAGAAACAAGAAAAATCACAAGTAAACACCTTAGCATCCTATCTTAAAGAATTAAAAGAAGAAGAGCAGACAAAACCCAAAGTCAGTAGAAGGAAAGAAATAATAAAAATTAAAGCAGAGCTAAATCAATTAGAGAACAGAAGGACAACAGAAAAAGTTAGTATTACAAAAAGCTGGTTCTTTGGGAAAGTCAACAAAATTGACAAACCCCTGGCTAGACTAATCAAAGGACAAAAGGAAAGGACACAAATACTCTAAATTAGAAATGAAATGGGGGAAACTACCAGATACCACAGAAATACAAAGGATTATAAAAAAAATATTATGAAGGCCTTTATGGCACTAAATTTAACAACCTAGAAGAAATGGACAAGTTCCTAGAAACTTATAGCCTACCTAGACTGAACCAAGAAGAACTGGATAATCTAAATAGACCAATCAAGAGTAAAGAAATTGAAATGACTATCCATAATCTCCCTAGAGGCAAAAGCCCCAGACCAGATGGTCTCACCAATGAGTTCTACCAATCATTCAAAGAAGAATTAATGCCTATCCTCCTCAGACTCTTCCAAAAAATTGAGGAGGAAGCAATACTTACTAACTCATTCGATGAGGTCAACATTACCATAATACCAAAGCCTGGTAAAGACAAAACAAAAAAGGAAAATTATAGACCAATATCTCTGATGAACACAGATGCAAAAATCCTAAGCAAAATATTAGCAAATAGAATACAACAATGCATCAAAAAGATTATACATCACAATCAAGTGGGATTCATCCCAGGAGCACAAGGATGGTTTAACATAACAAAATCAATCAATGTGATATACCACATAAACAAAATAAAAGATAAAGACCATATGGTTATATCAATTGGTGCAGAAAAAGCATTCAACAAAATACAACACCCATTTATGATCAAAACACTGAATAAAATAAGTATAGAAGGAAAGTATCTCAACGTAATAAAGGTCATATATGACAAACCCTCAGCTAACATCATACTGAATGGGGAAAAGCTGAAGCCTATTTCCCTAAAATCAGGAACAAGACAGGGACTCCCCGACACCACTGCTATTCAATATAGTACTGGAAGTTCTAGCTATAGCAATCAGGCAAGAGAAAGGAATAAAAGGTATCCAAATTGGGAAAGAAGAGGTCAAATTCTCATTGTTTGCAGATGACATGATCCTCTATATAGAAAATTCCAAAGATGCCACCAGGAAACTATTAGAAACAATAAACAAATACAGTAAAGTTGCAGGATACAAAAATTAATGTACAAAAATCAACAGCATTCCCATATACAAATAACAAATCTTCAGAAAAAGAAATAAGGGAGTCAATTGCTTTTGCTATCACAACAAAAAGAATGAAATACCAGGAAATTAACTTAACAAAGAATGTGGCAGACTTATACATGGAAAACTATAAGACACTTTAGAAAGAAATCGAAGCAGACACACAAAAATGAAAAGATATTCCTTGTTTGTGGATGAAAAGACTTAACGTTGTTAAAATGGCCATTTAGCCCCAAAGCAATCTACAGATTTAATGCAATGCATATCAAAATCCCACAATCATACTTTCACAAAATAGATAAATTATCAGATTTACATAGAACCATAAAGACCTCGAATTGCCAAAGCAATACTACATAAAAAGAGTAAGGCTGGTGGCATTACACTCCCTGACTTCATTTTATATTACAAAGCATCAATAATCAAAACAGCTTGGTACTGACAGAAAAACAGACACACAGAACAATGGAAAAGAACTGGAAACCCAGAAATAAATCCACAAATTTATGGACAAATAATTTTTGATAAAGAAGCAAAAAATATGCAATGGGGAAAAGACAGCCTCTTCAGTAGGCGGTGCTGGGAAAGCTGAAAAATCATAAGCAAAAGAATAAATCTGAGCTGTGAACTCTTACTATATACAAAAATTAACTCAAAATGGATTAAAGACCTTCATATAAGACCCAAAACAATAAACTGTATAGAAGAAAACATTGGTACTAAACTTATAGATCTAGAGCTCAAGGAAGATTTCATGGTTCTGATATCAAAGGGAAGGGAAGTTGGGAGTTCCCTGGTGGTGTAGTGGCTTGGGCCTTCGGCGCTGGCGCTGTTAGCACTGCGGCCTGGGTTCGATTCCCAGCCAGGGAGCTACCCACATACCAAAAAGCAAAAAAAAAAAAAAAAA
>PVJL010002365.1:0-70011 GCA_004026885.1 Lyroderma lyra | reverse complement strand
ACTGGTACAACCATTGTGGAAGATGGTGTGGAGGTTCCTCAGAAAATTGGGAATGTAGTTACCACATGACCCAGCAATTCCCCTTCTGGAGATCCACCCAAAAAACTTGAAAACCTTAGTCCGGAAAGACTTATGTACCCCAATGTTCATTGCAGGGCTGTTCGCAGTGGCCAAAACATGGAAACATCCAAAGTGCCCTGTGACAGATGACTGGATAAAGAAGCTGTGGTACATATACACAATGGAATATTACTCAGCTATAAGAAAAGATGAAATATTGCCATTTGCAACAAAATGGGTGGCCCTAGAAAATAAGTAAAGATATAGATTTGAACAACAGGATTAATAGAATTAATAGCACCTAATGGTTGCAGGATACACATTCTTTTCAAGCACGTATGTATTATCTACAAAAATTGGTCTCATGCTGAGCCATAAAACAACTTTAAACACATTCAAAGAACTAAAATCATAGGGACCACAATGCAATGAAGTTAAAAATTAATAAAAAGAAATCTTCCATGGTTGGAAATAAAATAACTATATAACTGATAGGTCAAATGAAAGTCACAATGCAAATTAGGAAATATTTTTAACTGAATGTGGAGTTGAGGTAAAGATAAGCACAGGAGGAACTATATAATTTAAAATGCATATGTTACAAAATAAGAATTGCCAGAAACTAATGAACTAAGCATCTGTCTCAAGAATTAGAAAGATAGCATAAAGGCCTCTCTCCCACTCCCCAAAACGCACAGAAAAAATTAAATAATAATGATAAGGGCAGAAATTAATAAAATAATAAACGAACATATACTAGAGAAGATCAACAAAGTCAAGAATTGCCTCTTTGAATAGGCTAATAAAATTGATAAACTCCTGGTGAAGTTGATCAAGAAAAAAGAGAGGGAGTTCCCTTGTGGTGTAGTGGCTAGGCTTCGGCACTGTCAACGCTGTGGCCTGCGTTTGATTCCGAGCCAGAGAGCTACCCACATTAAAAAAGCAAAAAAAAAACAAAAAAAGAGAGAGAGAAGGTACAAATAATCAGGAACAAAAAAGGGGCCATCACCAAATATGTAAATACATTAAAGAGATAAGAGGCTATTATAAGCTTATGCCAATAAATATAAAAACTTAAATATAGTAAGGTCAGATTCTTAAGAAAATAAACTTATCAGAATGGGGGCAAAACAAAAATATGATTGAACTCATAATAAAAATATTTCCACAAAAAAAGATTCCAGTCCCAAATATTTCACAGGTGAATTCAACGAAACATTTAAGACAGAAAGAACACTGATTTTTAACATACTCTTCCGAAGAACAAAGAAAAAGAGGCAACACGACCTAATCTAAGAGATGAACCTATGAGGCTAATGTAACTTGTTACAATATCTAACAAGAATATTTTGAGGAAGGAAAATACAGGCCAATCTTACATGTGAATATAGATGCTAAAATCCTAACCAAAATAACAACAAATCAAATCAAGGACATTTATAGAAAGCAGAGCATAGCAGACCTGACTCATTAGAAACACCTGCTTATGAGATAGTCAATTGGCTAGAGTCTGGGAACTTTGATTTTGAGATGGTTCCCAATACCCTAATCAGAAAGAATGGCTCACTGTGCTCAAATTGTGCAGACAATGTGGTCCATGTTGGATACTTGCTTTCCTCTGGTAGTCTGGAACTTTTATACATGCTGGGTGGAGATTGTCTTCATTAACGGACTTCAACAACTGCAGGCACTAAGTCTTTTCTGAGTTTCCCTGGTAGACAGTATTTCACACGTGTTGTCACAATCATTGATGGAGGAATTATGCACATCCATGTGACTCTACTGGGAGACAACTGGGAAACAACTCTTGGAAGTTTGTGCCTGGTTTAGTCCAGACTTCATTCTATGTGCCTCTCTCCCCTTGCCTGATCATTGCTCTCCTTTCACTGTAATAAATCTTAGCCATGATCATGACTATATTCTGAGTCCTCCTACTGCATCTTCCAACCTGCGGGTGGTCTTGAACACCTCTTACAAAACAATACACCATGACCCCCCAAAAGGGTTATTCCAAGAATACAGTGGTGGGGTTCCCTGGTGGTATAATGGCTAGGCTTCGGCACTTTCCCCACGATGGCCTGGGTTTGATTCCCACTCAGGGAACTAACACCCCCCTAGAAAGAAAGAGAAAGAAAGAAAGAAAGAGAGAGAAAGAAAGAAAGAGAGAGAGAGAGAGAGAGAGAGAGAGAAAGAAAGAAAGAGAGAAAGAAAGAAAGAAAGAAAGAAATCCAAGAATAGCCCAGCCGAAATAGCTCAGTTGGGAGAGCATTAGACTGAAGAAATCCAAGAATACAATGGCTTAAAATTAGAAAAATCAACATAATTCACCACCCTAACAGAATAAAAGAGAAAATTCATCATAAGAAAAATCAGTTGATAAAATTCAGTATCAATTCATAATAAAAATTCTGAGCAACGAATTTTTCTTACTTTGATAAAAGGTAAGCAAAAATATCTATAGCAAACACGTTACTTAACAGTAAAATGCTGAAAGCTTTTCCTCTATGACTGGAAACAAGACAAGTATAGTTGCTATCACCACTTATAATCAATATTATATTAAAAATCTCAGCCAATAAAGAAAGGTAAGAAAAAGATATAAAAGGTATAAGCATTATAAAGAAAGAAAGAAAGCTGTCATTTGCAGGTGACAAAACTGTAAATAAAAATCCAAAAGAATTTACACAAATATTAGAATTAAAAAATGAATTCAGTCAGGTTGCTGGGTATAAGATATCACACAGGTGCACAGTATGCCAGGATGCTAAGGAAGCACTGGTGACCACTCCTGCAGCAGAAATTACTTGGCCTAGAAGGGGTATCTAAGATGGCAGCAAGAGAGGAGATCCTTGAAACCTCTCCTGAAAAATACTATTGAACAACTGGGATCCAATGGGGGAACTCCTAGAAGCAGAGCCTCAGTGGAGAGATCCACACATCACAAGAAAACATGTGAAGGTCAGAGAAAGGAAGGTGAACAGGGAGAGGAGTGAAGGGAGGTAAGCAGAGATGGGGCCGCAGAATAGACCTGGGCCTGGCAGAAGAAGTAGTGAGGTGGGGGCCTTGGGACACTAGCCATAGAGCAGCATGGTCCCCATAGGATTAGAGGCCAAGAAACAATAAGAGCAGAGGCATGGGCGGCTGAAACCCTGTGAGACTGTGGGCAAGTTAAAATCCCAACTCAGCTGCAGTGCACTGGGGCCCCAACCAAAGTGCTGTGCCCTGGGCAGGTTAGAGGCTGAAAAAAAGGCTTGGAACTGCCCTGGGCAAGAATAGAGCCCCAGTTACAATAAGTACAGGCACAGCAGCGCTGCTTCCACTACAAATTGGCTCGGGGAGAGTTTGAAACTAAAAGCTAGCTGCCATGGAAATGCTGACCAGAATACAACACAGTCCTGGGTGAAATGCAGGCTCAGGAGAAAACAGAAAGACAGAGCCACCTGGGCATCCCTGACAAACAGGCTTGTGTTAAGGCAGACCTAGCACCCATAGGAGCAACCCCAGGATACAAAGTAGCTGTAAACCACACCACCCCCACCTCCAGGCAGAAACACAGAGCCTGGCTGCTTCCTCCAACTCTTTCCCAAAGCTTGACAACTCCCACCCCCAACTCCTCTAGTGTCTGCTTTATAGCCAGCTTAAAAAATAAAAAAAGGCATATAAACGTGCACCCTTTCCAACAAACCCCATCCTTGCAGAAAGCAGCAGGAGGGCTCAGGCAAACTCCAAAACAGACACAGCAGCTTTAACCTGCACTGATCTCAGAGACATAGCACACCATTGCCCATATTTTCCCAAAGAGGCACACTGAGACCGAGACAACTGGGTCAAAAGAAGAGAAGCACGCCTTGCAGGAAAGCTCCCAGAGCTATAAGATCAAATAACCAAGGGAAAATATTGTAAGACACTCCAGCAACACCAACTGGGAAGAGAAAGAAAGAAAGACTTCTTTATATCTGCCAGGGAAGAAGTCCTTATGCCCAGGAAAAGAAACATATCAAATACAATGAATATCTTAGGATTCAAAGCCTCTCAGAAAGAAAATGAAAAAGCTCAAGAAAACAACTTATAAATTTGAAAATATATGATCTAAGTGACACAGAGTTCAAAACTACAGTTAAGACACTCAGAGAGCTGAAAGAATGTTAGCAGAGAACCTAGATGCAGATAAATGATCTCAGAAAGGAAATCTGGGACCAAAAGGAACATTTTAACAAAGAAATCGAAACTACAAAAAAGAATCAAACATCAGTTTTTAGAGATAATTCAATAAAAGAAGAAATAAACTAAATACCATAGGAAACAGGACAAACCAGATGAAGAAAAGAATTAGTGATATCAAAGATTGAAACACGAAAACAATACAGAAGAGGAGAGACATTTGACAGTCAAAAGAAATGAAAGAACTCTACAAGAACACTCTGATTCCATTAGAAAGAACAACATTAGAATAATAGGAATACCAGAAGGGGCAAAACAAAGTGCTTACTCAAACAAACAGTGGACAAGAAATTTCCAAACCTATGAAAAGATCTGGAACCCCAAACTGAAGAAGAAAAGAGGACCCTAGCTACCTGGACTCCAGCAGATCTTCTCCAAGGCACATTGTACTGAAGATGTCAAAAATCAAAGACAAAGAGAGAATTCTTAAGGCAGCCAGGGGAATAAAACTCTGTAAACTTTAAAGGAAAGCCCGTCAGGCTATCATCAGATTTCTCAGGAGAAACTCTGTAAGTTAGGAGAAAGTAGAATCCTGTATTCAAAATACTAAAAGAGAGAAACTACCAGCCAAAATAATTTATCCAGCAAAGTTACCCTTTAGATATGCAGGAGGAATAGAAACCTTTTCAGACATACAGAAGCTGAGGGAATTCTCTATCACAAGGCCATCATTTCATGAAATACTGAAGAAGCCTATTTGACCTGAAACAAAAAAATCAAAATAAACGGGGAAGAGTTGGGACAACAAAAAATAAAAAGGGAGGAAAATAATGGTCATAGAAAATCCTCATATATCAATCATTACCCTAAATGTAAATGATTGAACTCATCAATAAAAAGGCACAGAGCAGCAGACTAAATTAAAAACCAAAACTCATCCATATGCTGTCTCCAAGAGACACCCCTAGGTCACAAGGACAAACACAGACTCAGAGTGAAAGGGTGGAAAACAATACTCCAAGCAAATGGCATCCAGAGAAAAGCAGGAGTTAAATAGTGATATCTGCTGAAACAGACTTCAGGATAAAAAAGGTAACAAGAGACAAAGATGGAAATTTCATAATGATAACAGGATCAATACAACAACAAGACATGACACTCATTAACATATATGTGCCCCCAAGTAGGAAGCACCAAAATCAACAAAGCAACTACTAACAGATCTGAAAGGAGAAACTGATAAAACCACAATTATAGTAGGAGTCCTAAACACTCTCTTAACAGCCATGGACAGATAATCCAAACAGGAAATAAATAAGAAAATATCAGGGAGTTCCCTGGTGTTGTAGTGGCTTAAGGTTTTGGTGCTGGCGATGTCAACGCTGTGGCCTGGGTTCTATTCCCAGCCAGGGAAATAACCCCCCCCGCCCCCCGACACACACACAAAGAAAATATCAGTTTTAAATGATACATTATAGCAATTGGACATAATTGACATTTATAGGACACATCTTACGACAACACAAGACTATACATTCTTTTCTAGTGCTTAGGAATATTCTTAAGGATAGACCATATGCTAGGACACAAAACTAGCCTCAGCAAATTCAAGACTGAAATCATACCAAGTGTATTCTTGGACTACAAAGCTTTGAAACTGGAGATTAATTGCAAAAAGAAAGCAGAAAAATAATCACATATACATAGAGATTACACAACATCTTATTAAAAACGACTGGATCTAAGAAGGAATAAAAGAAGAGATTAAAAAAATACATAGAAACTTATGACAATAAAAATACAATGTATCAAAATTATTGGGACACAGCAAAAGCATTAATAAGAGGGAAATTTATAGACCTATCTCAAGAAACAAGAAAAATCACAAGTAAACATCCTAACATACCATCTTAAAGAACTAGCAAAAGAAGAAAAGAAAAAAACCAAAAGCCAGAAGAAAAGAAATAATAATAGAAAACTAAATGAAATTGAGAACAGAAAGATAATAAAACAAATTAAAGAAACAAAGAGCTGGTTCTTTGAAAATATCAATAAAATTGACAAACCCCTGGCTTGGCTCACCAAAGGACAAAGAGAAAAGGCACAAATAACCAAAATCAGAAAGGAAAGGAAAGAAGTTATAACTGATACCAGAGAAATATAAAGGATCATAAAGAAAATATTATGAAAGATTTTATACCACCAATTGAACAACCTAGAAGAAATGGACAAGTTTCTAGAAACATACAGTCTACCTAGACTGAACCAATATAAATAGACCAATCAATGAAACAATCATCCAAAAACTTTCCAAAGGCAAAAGCCCTGGACCAGATGGTCTCACCAATGAGTTTTACCAAGAATTCAAAGAATTAATGCCTATTCTCCTTAGACTCTTCCAAAAAATTGAAAATAAGGCAATACTTCCCAACTCATTCTATGAGGCCAATATTACCCTAATACCAAAACCTGGTAAGGGTCTCTCTCTCTCTCTCTCTCTCTCTCTCTCTCTCTCTCTCTCTCTCTCTCACACACACACACACACACACACACACACAGAGAGAGAGAGAGAGAGAGAGAGAGAACAAAACAAAACAAAAACTATAGACCAATATCTGATAAACACAGATGCAAGTATCTTAAACAAAATATTAGCAAATAAAATACAATAGTGCATCAAAAAGATTATATACCATGATCAAGTGGGATTCATCTCAGGAGCATAAGGGTGGAGCAAACATATGCAAATCAATCAATGTAATGAACGACATAAACAAAATAAAAGATAAAAACCATATGATTATATCAATTGATGCAGAAAAAGCATTTGACAAAGTACAACTTCCATTTATGATCAAAATACTGAATAAAATGGGTATAGAAGGAAAGTACCTCAACCTAATAAAACCACATATGACAAACCCTCAGCTAAACTTACACTAAATGGGGGAAAAGCTGAAGCTTATTACCCTAAAATAAAAAACAAAACAGGGATGCCACCTGTCACCACTGCTATTCAACATAGTATTGGAAGTTCTAGCCAGAGCAATGAGGCGAGAGAAAGGAATAAATGGCATCAAAATAGGAAGAGAGTAAGTTAACTTGTCACTATTTGCTGGTGACATGATCTTTTATATAGAAAATTCCAAAGCCTCCACTAGAAAGCTATTAGAAACAATAAACGAATTCAGTAAAGTTGCAGGACACATACAAAAATCAATAGCATTTCTATATACCAACAACAAAACTTTAGAAAAAAGAATGAGAGAATCAATAGCTTTTGCGATCATACCAAAAAGAAATATAATACCTGGGAATAAACTCAACAAACAACGTGACAGATTTATAAATTGAAAACTATTAAAAGAAATCAAAGAAAACACAAAGATGTTCCATGTTCATGAATTGAAAGATTCGACATTGTTAAAATGGTCGTATTACCCAAAGCAATATACAGATTTAATGCAATTCCCATCAAAATCCCACAGACATTCTTTCAATAAATAGATTTAAAAATAATCGGATTCATATGGAACCACAAAAAAAAAACCCGAATAGCCAAAGCAATCCTACATTAAAAGAATAAGGCTGCAGGCATCACGCTCCCTGATTTCAATCTATATTACAAAGTGTGAATTATCAAAACAGCTTGGTATTGGCAGAAAAACAGATACACAAACCAATGGAACAAAATAAAAAACCCATAAATAAATCCACAAATATGTGAACAGATAATTTTTGACAAAGGAGCGAAAAATATATAATGAGGAAAAGAAAGCCTCTTTAGTAAATGGTCCTGGGAAAACTGGAAAATCATATACAAAAGAATGCATCTTAACTTTGAACCATCACCATACACCAAAATTAATTCAAAATAAATTAAAGACTTCTACATAAGACCAGAAACAATAAACTGTATAGAAGGAAACACCAATACTATACTTAAAGACCTTGGGTTCAGGGAAGACTTCATGAACCTGACCTCAAAGGCAAGGAAAGTATAATAAAAGCAAAAATAAATGAATGGGGACTATATCAAATTAAAAAGCTTTTGTATAGCAAATGGGAAAAACCAAATGGAAAAAATATTTCCAAAAATATCTAAAACATATAAAAAACTCGTATAACTAAACAACAAAAAATCAAACGATCCAACTAAAAAGCGGGCAAAGGACCTGAACAGACATTTCACCCATGAAGACATACAGATGGCCAACAGATATATGAAAAAAATGCTCAACTTCATTAGCTATTAGGGAAATGTAAATCAAAACCACAATGAGATAGCACCTCACACCTATCAGAATAGCTATTATCAATAAGACAAGGAATAACAAGTATTAGAGAGGCTGTGGAGAAAAGGGAACCCTCGCACACTGCTGGTGGGAATGCAAATTGGTACAACCACCATGGAGGACAGTGTGGAAGCTGTTCAAAATATCAGGAATGGAGTTACCACATGACCTGGCAATCCCCCTTCTGGGTATCGACCCCTCAAATTTGAAAACCTTAGTCTGCAGAGACTTATGTTCATTGCAGTGCTATTCACGATGGCCAAATCATGGAAACAACCAAAATATCCTCGGATAGATGACTGGATAAAGAAGCTGTGGTATATATATATACAATGGAATATTAGTCAGCTATGAGAAAAGATGAAATACTGCCATTTGTGACAAAATGGATACACCTTGAGATCATCATGCTAAACGAAATAAACCAGACAGAAAAAAGTCAAGAACCATGTGATTTCATTCATAAGAGGAATATAAAACTGAAAGCAACAAAACCAAAAACTCATGGACAGTTCTCAATCACTTACTGGTTACCTGAAGGTAAGAAGGGAAGGGGTTGGAGAGGAGGTGAGTAGTCAAATATATGGTGAGGCAAAGAGAACTGACTCTGTGTGGTGAATAAATAATGCAACACACAGATGATGTACTGTAAAAATCAACACCTGAAATCTATGTAATTTTTGTTCACAAATTTAACAAGAAAAAAAAACTGATATCATACAAAAATCAATGCATTTACACATATCAACAAACAATAAAGAAAATAAAATTTTAAAGATTCTATTTACTGACATAAAAAAATCAAATACCTAGGAATGAGTCTCACAAAAGATGTGCAATACTTCCTCACCACACACACACACACACACACACACACACACACACACCATTATTGAGAAAAACCAAAGGAAACCCAATGGATTAGAAGCCTCAAAGTCAAGAGATGTCAATTCTTTCCCAATGGATCTACAGATTTAACACAATCCCAACCAAAATCACAAGCTGTTTATTCATTTGTTTGTTTGTTTGTGGACCTTGACGGCTAATTCTAAAATCTATACGGAACAGCCAAAACATTCTTAGAGGGAGTTCCCTGATAGTGTAGTGGCTTAAGGCTTCGACGCTGGCGCTGTCAGCACTGCGGCCTGGGTTCAATTCCCAGTCAGGGAGCCACCCACATACCAAAATGCAAAAAAAAATAAAAAATAAAAATAAAAAAAACCCAAAACATTCTTAGAGGTTAGGATAACAAAGCAGAAGGTCTTGCTCTACCAAATACCTAGATTTATTATGAAAATACAATAAATAAGTAATGTGATATTGGCTCAAGGGTAGACAATCAATAGGATATAACAGAATTTTCAGAAATAATAAAGTCAGGCATGAATGAACCTTGATTGTAACAAAGATACTACTCAAAACAGTGGTGAAAGTATGGTCATTTCAGTGAATGATGCTGGCACAAATGGATATCTATGTGGAAAAAAATGAAATTTGATATTTACTTTACCCCATAGACACAAATCAATTCCAGGAGTACTGTGAATATAATATAGGAAATATCCTCAAAGGAAAGGATTATGAAAAGGGGACTTGATAAAATAGAGGACAAATATCATTAACCATAAAGAAAAAGACTGTTGAATTTTATTACAATATGTCTTTTCATCAAAAGACATCATTGAAAGTGAAAGCCACATAAAGAGAAAAAATATTTGGAGCCATATAATTGACAAAGAGCTCATACACAGAATATGTAACAAATTAAAAGACAGTGCAATTGAAAAATAAGCAAGAAACTTGAATGAGTATTTCACAAAAGGAGATATGCAAATAGCCAAAAAATATAAAAAACTGTTCACCTTCAATAGTCATCAGGTAAATACAAATTAAAACCACAATAAAATAACACTATATACCTACCAGATTGCCTAAATTTTAAAAATTATCAACAACAAATATTGGGGTGAAAACTTCGTAAGTTATGTAAATATCTAATAACTATGTTGTATACTTGAAACTAATATAATATTGTATGTCAATTGTAAATGAAAAATAAAACAATATTAAAAAAAAACAGAAACAAACAACAAGCATGGAGCAGCAGCAACTCTTATACAGTGCTAGTGCAAGCATAAGTTGGAAAACCATTTGGTATTATTTACTAAAATTGAAGATTTGCCTACCCCTATGACCTAGGCACAAATGCAAAAGAAATGTGTATGTGTATGCACCAAGAGACGTGTAAGAAAATTCATGGGAGAGACAACAAAATGGTGGCATGAGCGGGACCTCTGGAAAACTCCTTTAGAGATTACAACTAATAAAACACCTATCGCCTCAACCAAGGGGCCTCTACACATCACACAATCACAGCTAAGAAACCCACGTGTTGCAATAGGGTACCTATAGATGAGCAGAGGGTTAAACAAAGCAGAAATAAAGGGAAGAGTGGGGAGTTGGCTGCACAGGTCCCTGCTTGGAAATCTGCCGCTGGGGGTAGGAGGGGGAAGGCAGCGGGAGAGTGCATCGGGCCTCACTCGGTTCATGGGACAGAGGAAAGGAGGCCCACAGGTGCATCATGAGATACTGCACCCATCTCACTCTGGCCCCAGGAAGTGCAGACCCGTTGCAAAACACAGCGGCAGGACTTCGCTCCAGTTCCCAGACGAGAGGGAGTGGCTTGGCGGTGAGGAGCCGGAGTGTGTATGCTCCAGCTATGAAGGGGAAGGAGAGAAAGGGCTACGTGAGCACATTTCTTCGCCCACAACCAGGACAGTTTGAAAAACCAGCAAACAAGACTGACCCCAAAGCTCAGAGCAGAATCCGTGCACAGGGCATACCCAAAACAGAAAGGTGCAATCTCGCTCAAACTCCCTGCATGACCCCCAGAGCCACAGGAAGAAAACAAAGCTATAAACGCCACTTCCCAACAGACCTCTGCCCACCCAGTATCAGCAGCAAACACCAAAGAAATTACAGCTGGGAGGGTCCAGAGAGGCTGCAAAAAAAGAGAAACCAGACAATTAAAGAAATGGGGACAGATGACCCATCAGAAACTGAGCTCACAGCAACAATTATAAAAATGCTTAAGCAACTGAATGATCACTTCAACAGAGATAGCAAGCATTAAAGAAGACTTACAAACTATTATAAAGGACCAGAGAGAAATAATGACTACATTAACAAATAAAAAAACGGTGTAAAAGTCACCAGACTAGTTAAAATAGAGGCTCAAAGTAGTGATCTACAGGGAAAGCTAGCAGAAAACACCCATTTACAACATCCAGAAAAATGAGGATGGTTTCAGATTCCTCTGAGACAATTTTAAGGGGAATAATATCAGAATCATAGGTGTTCCTAAGTGACAGAAGAAAAGCAAGGGATCAAGAAATTATTTGAAGAAATGACTGAAAATTTTCCTAACCTAGCAAAGGAAATAGACATACAAGTCCAGGATGCACAGGGAATCCCAAACAAGATGATCCCAAAGAACACACCAAGACACATCATAATTAAAATGGCAAAAGTTAAAGAAAAAGAGAAAATTCTAAAAACAGCAAGAGAAATGCAAGTAGTAACTTATAAAGGGACACCCATTCGATTCTCAGCTGATTTCTCACCAGAAACTTTACAGGCCAGAAGGGATTGGCAGAAAATATTCAACATGATGAAAACCATGAATCTACAATCAAGAATAACATAATGTATCCAGCAAGAGTAGCATTCAAAATTGAAGGACAAAGAGCTTCTCAGATAAGGAGAAGTTAAAGAAATACATCACTACCAAACCAGTACTATAAAGAATGTTAGAGGGACTTCTTTAAGATGGGAGGAGGGATTGAAGAATGGGTAAAATAAGGAAAAGGGATGGAGAAATTTAGTTTGATTGCTAACATAGAATCGAAAGAAACAAATCTCATGGAGACAGTCAATAATTTAGTAGTTACCTGAGGGTAAGGGGGGAGATAGGGGAGAAGGGACAGAGACACAAATATATGGTGATGGAAAGAGAACTGACTCTGGGTGATGAACACGTAATACAACACACAGAAGATGTAATGTAGAATTGTAGACCTGGGACCTATGTAATTTTTACTAATCGATGTCACCCCAATATATTTAAAAAAAAATTTATGGAAAAAATGTCCATCAACAATAGAACAGAAAAAATAATTGTGATATATTCCTAGATTGTATTTCTATAGAGTTGTAAAACTAAACAAGCGACATTTACATACAATGCTGATGATTCAAAACAAATAAAAGGGTTAATGAAAACAACCAGATATAAGAATATATACTGAAAAATTAAATTTATAAAAATCCCCAAAACTATGTGTAAACTGTAGTGTTCAGAGATTCAAAGTAAAGCCACAAAGCAAGGCAAAGATATGACTACCATGAAAATTAAGGAGAGTGGCTCTCTCTGGGGAGGGACTACAGACTCCTCACAGGCTGATAGTTTACTATTTCTTGACCTGGTGGTGGTACCAGATGTTCTCTTTGTGATAAATCACTGACCAATAGTTTCTTTGTATACACTTTATGTTTTTAAATTGTTATGGAATTAGAAGGGTTAAAAGGAAAACAAAAATAAAACATCAAAATCAAAATTTTAAATTTTGCTGGATCAAGTTATTTCTCAGGGTATTAGTTACTCCTTGATAGGGAACTAAAGGCTTTGAATGGAATTAACTATTTGTCGGTGGGAAAGGAAAGTTTCATAGCCAGAAAGTATAATATTTAGGGGCATATCATGTTACATTGCAGGCATATCCATGTTAATCACAGAAAAGTTAAGATAGAAAATTTCAAAGATTTAAGCAAAGTTACAGAGCAAATCACTGATGGAGTGTAAAAGGATAATCTAATAAATTTAAAAGCTTAAATGATGTGTTTACCTATTATCTTGACAAACAATGGAAGGGAAAAGTATGATGAAAACATAACCATCATGCAAATTAAGTTCCTTTATATTTTTGAAATATAAATCAAGCTAACAATAAAAATGTTTTCCCTTTAAACTAATTTAGAGGAAAAACTATAATAACTCTTTTAGGTCCCTGTGTTTAGAACTCTTCAACTGAAACCTGTTTTTGTGAACATTCCTATTTATCATTTAAAATACTATCCTCTTTAGTTAGGTACTTTCCAACTAAACTACAGAGCTAGATACATTAAGAAAGTCTACCTGCAATCTATTCACTTTTTGAGCTTCTTTCAGAGATACAGCATGTCCTTTGTTTTCCTGTACCATCATTTGTACTTGATTCTTTAGTTCCTTCATCTCCAGTTCCTTCTGATTAAATACAACTTCATCAGCAGCGAGAGCACACTGGGAGAAGGTAAAGAAAGCACATGAAATTCACCATTGAAAATACTGGACAGCCCACATAATGCCACAGAAATGGTAATTTAATGACAGCCTGTAATGTCTCTTAAAATTTTTTATATCCTGTACATTTTCAACTTTTTGAAACAGTTGAGAGGACTTATTATTGCTTTACGAGTTAATTACCATAAAGATAGGAAGATTTTCCTGATTTTTATTTCCTGCATTTTGGTATGAAAACCAGTTATTCAGGTTCTAGAGTATATTTAATAAGATTTTTACAAGTTTGCTAGAATTGCCATGAGATTTTAAATGTGGGTTTCAAAAATCAAAGGTCACATTTTCCAAAATGACCTATGAGTATAAGAACACATTTGGATCTTTAAATAATATTTGCTAATTTCAAACACTCTCTCTCTGAAGAGATGTATTCTGAATATGTCTGAAAATGGTTAAACAAATAGTTGTCTTAGTTTCTAGTGAATTATGCCTATTTTCAAATAAATGGGATATGCAAATACTTTAAAAACAATTTTTAAATTAAATAGTTAAAGTAACAGTAACAGTTAAATTAACACTTGTCAAAGTTTACTTTATGCTAGACGGTGACTTGGTATTTTAAAAATATCTCACTGAATAGATATGTTTTCTTTATCATGAAGAAACTAAAGCTCGGTGAGATTAAAACCTCTTCCTAGGTGTACACAGTGGATACATCCGAACTACTGACATTCAACCCCAGGGCCGATCTGGATCCAAATCCTAAGCCCCTGGAAAAGAGGAGTAGTAGTTGGTTTACAAAAATAGTGTTCACTTTACAAATTAGATCTAATTCCCCAAAATGGAGTAAGTGCATGACTCCTCAGGAAGTGGCTTGAAGGTAAATGGACCTATGCCCATTTAATGGGAACCCATGAACTGGGGCCAGCCTTGATTTTGCCACAGGCTCATAGTAGGGCTTTGAGCAAGTCCCTTCTTTTCTCTGTTTGGAATCCTTAAATGATCAAATGAGAAGGGAATGCATGACTCTGATGGTCCTTATAACCCTTTATGTTTATATAAGCTCTGTGGTTTCTCTCTTTTAGAAAATATGATACAAATATAATGCTGATTAGTTAATTCCTCTTCTATGGGCAATTAACTGTCTATTTGAGAAGCTTATAGTTGCTCTCTCACTATTGCATATTAAATATTTTTACATATGCTTTAAAAACTATGATTTTTGTTATTTATTTAAAAGTGTTTACCTGCTGAGTATATTCATGTTCAGTACTGTTCTTATATTCAAAATTTGGAATAAAAAAAAGCAACAAAGTCCCTTGGGAGGTCTTTATGAGGGAATGCAGTGTCCTCATAATTGACTAATGACAAAAATCAAGGTTACAACATTATCTGACAGCTTCTAAAAAGGAGACAGTAACTTAAATGGCATTTACTTCCCTAGCAACAATCCGACTATTACTCCATCTGTGAGATGGCCACAATCTGATCTTGGCTAGGGATTTTTTAAAAAGTACTTAGCTGCTTGCCTAATAGGCTCAAGGAAGCAGGCTGAACAATGAGAATGTTGGTGCCTCTCTTCCCACAGACGCACTGTCTCCCTAAGCAGATGAGTTTACCAAGATGCCTTCAAAGCAGCCCCTGATATGTGGCCCTACATATGACTACTGAGTCCAATCCCTTAGCTGCCCCTACGTATAACCTAGGCACAGGCAGGTGAAAAATAAACAAGAAGGTATAATAATAAGCTAACCTTTATTGAGCCTTATTACAGGCCAGGCATCGTTTTTATCACCTTATGAGAACTAATGCTTTAATAATCTTCACAACCCTACAAGGTGGTTATTACTGTTGTTTCCATCTTACAGATCCAGAAATTGAAGCACAGATCTGTCAAATATTTACCTAAAGTCACAGAACTATAAAAGTAAGCAGAGAAGCCAGAATTCAAACCTTGGGAGTCTGGTACCATGTTCTTAACTTATGTTATTCTGCCTCTCACAGAAAAAAAGAACAGAAAAGGAAGTTCAAAAACAAATACTTTAGAGATATAATAGGGTGAGGAATGACATCTAACATTTCTCTATTTACTGTTTAGTGGTCTCCAATGATTACTAGTCCTGCAAGACTGCAGACCAGAAAAAGGGAATCCATTTTTTAAAACTGGGAAACACTGAATACTGTGTCTTTCACTTTGAGATTAGGAATGTACATTAGCACTTTCAAAGTTCTAAGTAGTCTTAGGATTAAGAAACCTGTTTGATTTTTGCAATCTAGCATTTCCCAAAACAATCTGATTGTGGTACCCTTTTGTACCAACACTGTTTATATCTTTGGAAAAGCATATTCTAGAATACATAATGTACAGCAAGTTCACAATAAGAATATCTAACAGATGGAGAGAGTAAATTACCCTGAATAGTGGGTCTTATGAGCTTCCAATTTGAGCCACCTTAAAAGCATAAAGGAAAAGTGCTTCCTATCCCCAACTCCTATATTTGCCCCAAAGTTCAAGCTTCCAATTTCCCATATACAGTTTCTTAGAGAAATGAGGAAGGGCTAGGCCTGCGCTATCTAGTGAGGAAACAGGACAGAATTACTGTCGCAAAACAAATAAACAAACAAACCCCATGCTTTCAACAGTATTACTTTAAATGCTCATACTAATTAAATACCAAGAGCTTTATATAATAAGAGAGCAGCAGTTCTCATAGTGTATTCAGTGGAGACTCTTTTAGCATGTCTCTTAGGTCCTTTCAGATGTCCACGAGGTCAAAATTATTTTCCTAATAATACTAAGATGATATTCCCCTTTTTATTATGTTGACATTTGCACTAATGGTATGAAAGCAAAGGTGGGTGAATTGCTGCCTCCTAGCATAAATAAAGGAAGTGTCCCCAAACAGTACTAGTGATCACTGTATTCTTCTTCACTGCTATGCATGCACAATACAAACATATGCTGGTTTTACTTCTGAATGTTTTGATGAAGTAATAAAATTATTTTAATAAATCTCAACACTTGAGTATGCTTTTTAGTATTCTATGTGACAAAATGGGAGGTATGCATAAAGAAGCTCTGCTAGATACCAAAGGACAATAGTTTGTGGGAAAATATCTTGTGCAATTGTTTGAGGTGTAAGCTGAACTAGCTAGTACCCTTTTCACAGGGTACTAATTTTACTCTAAGAATGAAAGACAAACTACAGTTATTTACACTTGGGTATGTGGTGGACATTTCTTCAAAATTGAGAACAATAATTTCAAGGAAAATAAATAAAAGTGCTGCAAATGATAAAATTTGAGTTTTGAGTAAAAATTGTAATTTAGAAAGACATTTCTGCTACTATGAGTGTGACAGCTTCCAATACTTAAAGACTGTGATGGTGAGATCAGTGGTGATATTAATGAAAGTGATTTTTTTGATACTGTATGAAGTATGTCGACATCTGAAAGATCTGCATTAACTTAGTAAACAAGTATTTTCAAAATGACCAATGCATGATGATTCAAAATCATGTATGCATAAAAGATCCATCCAAAGTACAAAATAGGAACCAATGAATTTTAATATATAGATATTAATACTTACAAATCCAATATTGCAAGTAAGCTTCAAGAAATTACTACTTGCGGAGATGCAACAAAATGGTGGCATGAGAGGGAACTCCAAAAAACTCCTCTGGAGATTACAATAAAACACCTATACCTCAACCAAACACCTTCTACACAACATACCATCACAGCTAAGAAATCTACGTATCACATCAAGGTAACTGCAGGTGGGCAGAGGGTTAAACAAAGAAGAAAGAGAAAGAGAAGAACAGGGACTCAACTGCGTGAGTCTCTGCTTGGAACTCTACTGCTGGGGTAAGGAGGAGGAAGGGAGTGGGAGAGTGCTCTGGGCCTCACTTACTCCGGAGGACAGAGGAAAGGAGGTCAACAAGCAGGGCTTGAGATACCGCACCCACCTCACTTTGACCCTAGGTGGTGCAAACTGGTCTGCAAAACGCAGCAGCTGGACTTCATTCCAGTTCCCAGAAGAAAGGTAGCGACAGGACAGTAAAGAGCCACAGAGCAAATACTCTGGCTGGGAAGGGGAAGGAGAGAGAGGGCTATACATGTATGTTTCTTGGCCCACAACCAGGACAGTTTGAAAGACCGGCTAAAGGACAGCTAACCCCAAGGCTTAGGGCAGAGTCTGTATGCAGGTCAAGCCAAGAACAGAAAGGTGTAATCACGCCCAAACTCCCTGCACGACCCCCAGAGCAACAGGAAGAAAACAAAACCACAGATGCCTCTCCCCAACAGACCTCTGCCCACCCAGTATCAGCATCGAACACCAACTGCAGCTGGTAGGGTCCAGGTAGGCTGCAAATATGAGAAACCAGAGAATTAAAGAGATAGGGACAAACGACCCATCAGAAACTGAGCTCAAAGCAATGATTATAAAAATGCTTAAGCAACTGAATGATAATTTCAACAGAGAGATAGCAAGCATTAAAGAAGACTTACAAACCATTATAAAGGACCAGAAAGCGATAATGACTACATTAACTAAAATGAAGAACAGAATAAAAGTTACCAAACTAGATAAAATAAGAGGCACAAAGCAGTGATTTGTAGGAAAAGCCAGCAGAAAACACCCTTTTACAACAGATAGATATGAGAATTCAGAAAAATGAGGATGGTTTGAAATTCCTCTGGGACAATTTTAAAGGGAACAATATCAGAATCATATGTGTTCCTGAAGGGACATAGGAAAAGCAAGGGATCAAGAAATTATTTGAAGAAATAATGACTAAAAATTTTCCAAACCTGGCAAAGGAAATAGACATACAAGTCCAGGATGCATAGAGAATCCCAAACAAGATGATCTCAAACAAGAACACACCAAGAATAATGTATACACCAAGGCTAGCATTCAAAATTGAAGGACAGATAAAGAGCTTCTCAGATAAGGAAAAGTTAAAGAGATACATCACCACCAAACCAGTATTACAAAGAATGTTAGAGGGACTTCTTTAAGATGGGAGGAGGGACTGGAGAGTGGGTAAAATAAGGGGAAAAGGTGGAGAAATTTAGTTTGATTTTTAACATAGAATCAAAAGCAACAAAGAAACAAAACTCATGAACACAGTCAATAATTTAGTAGTTACCTGAGGGTAAGGCAGGAGGTGGGTGGGGGAGAAGGGACTGTGACACAAATATATGGTGATGAAAGAGAATTCTCTCTGGGTGATGAACACATAATACAACACATAGAAGACGTAATGTAGAATTGCACATCTGGGACCTATGTAATTTTTACTAATCAATATTGCCCCATAAATAATAAATAAATAAATAAATAAATAAATAAATAAATAGAAGAAATTTCTACTGGTTGAGTTTTGGTGTACTTTCAAAGAAGAATATCTAGTTACCTGAAAAGCCATTAAAATATTCCTCCCTTCCAACTACAAATCTATATGAGGCTGGATTTTCTACGAATGCTGCAGCAGATATGAAAATCTACCTGTCTTCTATTAAGCCTTATGTTAAAGAGATTTGCAAAAATGTAAAACAATTCTACTCTTACTAAATTTTGTTTTCAAAAATGCTATATTTAATGAAAAAATGTTATGTATATTACTATATAATATTATTACTGTTAGCTTTTAATAAGTTAATAGTTCATATTTTGTTTTGATTTTAATATGGTAAATATCAATAGAAACAATGGAGGAACTCAATTTTAAGAAATCTGCAAACCAAAAGTTCGAGAACTGCTATAATAGAGAATAATACAATTGGCTTTCTTCTAATACGTATATAAAGTTTTTGAGGAGGATTTCTAACTAGAGAGCTATGTTTTCCTATTTTGAAAAACAGGTGGAACATCCATTTGCCCACCAAATTACAAATTCCACATAAGCAAAACTAGGTATGCCTTGCTCTCCACTATTTCTCCTGTGACACATAATCTTCACTCAAATAAATGTTTTTTGAATGAAAAGTGGGGAAATGTACTTCTGAACTCAATACATACATAATGCAATACATACACAAATACATGCTTACATTTCTTAAATATTATCAAATATGATGATTTGTTTGTTTAAAAATATCAAAACTCCAAAACTCAAGGGATTAAATATTTTTTTCTTTAAAAACCATTGACCCAGAGAGGGACAAAAATTCAAGAGTATAACTTAATTTAATGACCACGTCCACAAGATTCTACTTAATAAATACAACAAATTAAAATACATTTTACAGAGAAAGGAGGCAGAGCCAAGAAAGGGAGGAATTATGAGAAGAAAGCAATAGGAAAAGGGAGAAACGGAGTAAAGGTAAATGAGATTTTACAACACAATCCTTTTTAAAAACTTGTGAAGTTCCAAAATGACTCTTACTTGCCCAAATAAATTTAGTCTTTAAATAAGTTACGTATAAAAATAGTGTCTAAGTACCTGGCATTTCTTTAGCTCTCGTTTCAGCTGAAGAACTGAAACAGGCTGTGGACCTCCTTCCATGTTTCCAATGCCTCGTCTTCCTCTGAATGAGGTGAGAATCGCCTTTTTGACCTCCTGGGCCATGTTAAACCACTCCTGCAGTTTGTGTTGCTGCTTTTGGTTTAGTCTGACAGCATCTTTTAACTCCATCAGGAAGGTGAAGGCTTCCTCTATACAATTTTGGTAACCTAGACATTCCTCCTGGAGCTGAGTTACTTGCTCTTCAAGAGAAAAGATCTTATCCTTATCAGGTATCCCCTCTGGATGGATCTGGCTGGTTTGGCTGAAACTACTAGCCTGCTGGCTTTGCAAAGCTTCTCGAAGCAACTTAATCTCAAATTCCATTTCATCCATCCGATCTGACTCAGGGCTGAAGTTCAAGGTGGGTTTGTTTCTGATGTTGCGTGCTCTGTTAGCATACTTGAGAGAATTTAAGGATTCATCAAAATCTGAGGAGGATGGGCTGACACAAGTGATCATGACAGTCTTGGCACTGCCTCCCAGGGAATCCTTCAGAAGCCGGGTAATTTTAGCATCCCTATATGGAACATGTGAACTCTTCCTGCGTGGGTCCCCAAGAGCACTTATTACATTTCCTAAAGCCAACAGCCCACTGTTGATCTGAATGGATTCTTTGAACCGTTCACCAGTGTTCCCTGTTTTGGTTACTCTTTCTGATCCAGCCAAATCCACAAAGTGGAACTTTGAGACAATATGCCGATGGGAACACCATGATCCATCTTCAGCTGCCTTTGTAGTTTTCTCAATTTGACAAATGCTGATTGTAAAAATTGCATGTGACCTACTGGAGTGTTCATTCATTTGGGTGGTACCTGTATGTCTGGCTGCATTTCCCATCTCTAGGAAGCTCATCACTTCATCTGCACTCTCCACCTGGCACTCCTTGGCTCCAACAATCACTTAAAATAGCAAGTTTTTAAATCAAGTTTTAATCAAAACTCTGTATAGGTAAGTTATTCGCACAATAGGTATTTGCTAGAGAGCCCAGCTAAGACAGTCCCTTTAAAAAAATCTAATGCTTCAAACAATAGTTATAGCAGTAACATTAAATAATTTTATATAATCTCCCAAAGGAACTATTTAAACAAATAGCATGCATTTTGATGTTTAAATTCTGAAAGATATAATACTCTATGCCTTTTTAAAACAATCTGGTTTCTTTGGAGTCCCATACCATCCTCAAAAGAAAAACCCTTTATTACAATATTTGATTTCTAGAGTCTAATAGATTAAAAGATAATAGATTAATTAAATACATAACTCAAAAGAATTACTGTATTTTTCTGTGTATAAGACAATACTTTCATCTAAAATTGTTAGACCAAAAATTGGGGGTTGTCTTATACACAGGAGTAATGGGTTGAGGAGGTTTCTTAATGTTGGGTTAGAAAAGTCAGGGTTGTCTTATACATGGGGGCGTCATACACAGTAAAACATGGTAATCAGCAGTAGGTTAACTTTTAAAAATTAGTTTCTTTTGAGTTTTGTTACTATTCAAGTCATCCTTAGGTTTAAGATTTTTTTGGTATTGTGGAGTCACAACCAATAATAGGTGAAAATTTCAGTATAAATAAAATTGGTTATTGATTTTAAAAAACAGGTATGCCCTACATTAATATGAGTGCAAGGTAAACACATGAGATGGCAATTCAAAATAAGCAAAATAGTTTCTCTTTCAACAAAGAATAAGAACCAAAAAAAACCCCAAATTTACTATCAACATTATTTGTTAATATCCAAAAATATTTCAAAAAAGAGTAGGTGGATTTGGGATTTGAATCAGATCAGTAAAGGGCCTGATTCTGTACTAAAATTAGTGTCATATTTCCTCTTAAGCAGGTCCTGTCATGCCACTGTTTGTCTGAAAAATAGTCATTTTGCTTATGTTATTTCCATCATGACACCCTTATTAACAACCTGGGTTCATTTAAAGTTCTAAAGTACCTGTACTACAAACACAGTGCTAAACTATCAGTAATTATAAAATATGACAATATAACTGTAAATCATAGTACAATCTTTAGAAAAACTTTCTAGTGTTAAACTATAGCTTAGTACTATCTATGGTTCTCAAACCCAGCTTCAAATAACCCAAAAGTTTTATAAAAAAGATAATACCAATGCCCAGACCCCATTCCAGACTAATTCATCAGAACCTCTGAAAAGTAGGGCCCAGAAGCCAATATATTTTTAAAAGCTTCAAAATTGATGCTGACTATGCAGTATCCAGGTTAGACACTAACCACTGCTTCACACAAGGAACTAAATGTGTTTTGCTTGTGAATAGAACATTATATAAGATAAATGGCAATCTGTCTTAAGACAATTTGCTACATCCTTCCAAAACTGGTATCAGCTATGGACTATTTTAATCATTAAGTTTATCAGCAGTGACAGTGTATACTTCTCTATTGTGAGACTATTTGACAATAAACATGCATTATTTTTATAACCTCTAATAAAAGGTAGAAACAATAATTATCCTTCCTAAGATACAGAAGCTCAAAACATCCTACCCAGAAGAAATAAACTGTTATAAATAAAATTATTAGATAATTGATTCCATAAACTACTATGAATGCTTTCTTTCTAAAAATCAAAACAAAAACAAATTTCTTGAAACATCCAGGAATGCTAGCGCAGCCAGAACAGAGCCTATTAAGCAAGCAAGCTTTACTGTCCCCTGCAGGCTGCTGTTTGAATAACACCACCATCTTTCCTGCTATTCAAAGGAAAGGCCTAGGGAGTCATGCTTCTGGCAGAATCCTTTATCTCAAGGAAGGGTCTATTAAAAGTGCTTTCTAGAAGAGGAAGATATCCAAGAACAGTCATTATTATTAATAACAGTGAAAATTTGGAAACAGCATAAATGTTCAACAATGAAATATTAGTTAAAATTATTACAATACATTCAAAAGACATAGCCACATGACTATGAAGACTCCTAACTTTGAAAAATATTTAATGACATGTGAAAATGCTCATAATATAAATATTAAGTGAAAAAATAAGATACAATACTATATGTGAGGTTTCAAGTATAATTTAAAAATTATACATGCATAGCAAAAGAAATCTGAAAGGAAACACACCAAAAAGAGAAGTTGCTATTTTTGGATTCTGGGATTACAGATGATCTTTAACTTTCTTCCTTATACTTTTCCATGTTTTCAAAAATGTTCTATGTTGAACATATTGCCTTTTAAATCAGAAAAGCAGTGTTATTCTTTAAAATACCTGCATTTTGACCCTCTCCTTCTAACCTCCTATCTCTAAACAAATATTTGATGAGATTAATGGTTGCTAGCACAGAAAGTCAAACCTTGAGAAGCACAACAAAGGGCAGGTAATTGTCAATATGGAGAAGCAAACACATAAATGCTCTATATTAGAAAAAAAGGGAAGTCGAGGTTCCCTGGTGGTGTAATGGTTAGGCTTCAGAGCTCTCAACGCCACGGCCTAGGTTCGTTTCCCAGCCAGGAAACCACCAAAATAAATAAATAAATAAATAAATACATAAACTAAAGCAAGAAAAAGAAAAGAAAGCAATAGGTGTGCTGCGACAAAAATCAAAGAAAGGAGTATTCTGGATCAACCTGGATAAACCAAAGAGAGACGCCATCTCAAATCTCAGGATAATCAGGGAAAAAAAAAGTACAAAAACTAATTTAGAATATTTCACTGTCTCACCTAAGGTAAGCCCCGGGTTGGGGTGAGATTAAAGGAAATAAATACCATCTTGAATTATAATTTAGTAACTTCATCTTCTGTTGAACTTCTATTTTTTACCTGGATGATTTAACTGATATTGGTTATCGATAAGCTATTCAATTTTAAGTAAAAACAAACTCCTTTTGCTTCTATGTCTGTTTTTAAAGGTTCTTTGGAATGTATCCAGAAACTGAATTAAATCACATCAATTAAGCTACTTTACCTGTGTTTCCTTTTTCATCTTCTCGTATATGAAGATCCTTCATAGATGTCTCCAATTCTAGAAGATCCCTTAGGTCTTCCTTATATACTTCTATATAAGACACTTTTATTTTAAAGTCAACGCTAGGATTTTCAGGTACCTTTTGAAATATTTCTTCGATAGCTCGAGGAATGATACCTTTTTGACTCTCTGAAACTGAAGCTGAAAATTTAGAAAAAGAAAGCACATATATGTTAAAATATAAGAAAAGCTGCAATATAAAATTTATAATCAATAATTTTATTTTCTTACAATTCTCTTATGTAATTTTTTAAGCCATAACTATAAAATTCATAGGTAAAAGTTTTCATATGCATGTACTTACTCAAAATTCATTCATGCATTCATTCAACAAATATTTACTTAATACCTACTATGTGTCATGCAGTATTCTAGGACCTTGAGAACCATTAGTGAACAAAACAGAAGAAAAGAATCCCTGCCCTTGTAGGACTGTACTGTAGACAGACAATAGCAAAAAGGAATTAAGTGAATTAAATGGTGTATGGAAAGTGATAGGTATGCCCAGATTAAAAAACAAAACAAAACAGGACAAGGTAAGGGGGACTAGAAGCGAGTGTATTTAAGTGGCAGGTGCTTCTTCATGTACGAAAGTCATGATGGGCATCACTGAGAAGATAACTTGAGCCATGTGGACAACTGAGGGAAGAGTCACCCAGGCAGAGAGAACAGTCAGGACAAAAGCACTAAACTGGTATGATTCATAAACAAGGAGGCCAGTATGGCTGAAGCAGAGAAAGCAAGGGGAGAAGTGATAGGGACTGAGGTCAGAAAGGGGACAGAAAACAGAGCACTTAAGTTCTTGTAGACCACAATAGACTTTGAGTTTTATTCTCAGTGAGATGAGAGCTACTGGAAGAGAGCAGTAACTTGGGATTCAAGGGACCACTCTGGCTGCTATATTTTGCATAGAGGAGGGCAGGGATAGATGAGGGGAGACTTGTAAGAAAAGTGTAGTGATTCTGGAGTCAAGAGCACGTGTGATGGGGGGTGGGGGAGGGGAGATATGATGGTGGCTAAAAGCAGAATGGCAGCAGAGAAAAGGTGAGAAGTGACCAGATTCTGGATTTAAGTTGAAGGGAGAGCCATTAAGATTCCCTGACAAACTGAATGCCGAATGTGAGAGAAAGTAATGAGTAAAGGATGACTCCAAGGCTTTGTCTTGAGTCACTGGGGTTGCCATTAGCTGAGTGAAAACTGAGTTGGTTTGAGGGGAAGATGGCAGAAGTTCATTTTTTCATCAAGTAAGCTTCAGATGTCTGTTAGCATCCAATTGAGATGTTTCGGCATCCAGCTGGAAAAACTGAATAGGCAGTTGGACATATGAGTTCAGAGTCAAGACAGTAGTAGTCTGAACCAGAGATTTAAAAGAAAATGGTAAGGTCAAGGAAAAAAGCAGAGTCAGAAGACTCTATATACCTCTTCTCCTCTATTACTTCCCCAACCCTGAACACAAGTAGGTACAGTAACATTATGAATGAACAGAAATATATATGCAGGACTCAGAAACTTGTATACCAATGTCCATAGCAGCATTACAATAGCCAAAAGGAGGAAACAACTCAAGTGTCCGTCAACAAAATACGGATAAATAAAATGTGACGTTTAGAAACAATGAAATATTATTGTCATAAAAACGAATGAAGTTCTGATATATGCTACAAGGAGGATGCCCTTGGAAATATTACACTAAGTGAAAGAATCCAGACATAGGAGGACAAATATTGTATGATTCCACTTCTATAAAATATCCAGAAGAGGAAAATTCATAGAGAAAGAAAAGGGGATGAGGGAGAGAAGTTATTTCTTAATCAGTACAAAGCTTCTATTTGGAGTGATGTAAAACATCGATTATGGTTGCAAAACACTGTGTATGTAATGTCACAGAAGTGTACCTTAAATGGCAGAAATTCAAATGGTAAATTTAATTTTACATATTTTACCAGATAAATGGTTAAAATGGCAAATTTTATGATATATATCTATAGATATTTTACCACAATTTTTAAAATAGTAAAAAAAAAAAAAGTACAAGGTAAAAAAAATGAGTGAAAAAAATACTTTTTTCCTTGATCTCATCTAATTATTTTTAAATCTCCAGTTCCGGTTAAGTAGAAAATTGCCCACCATTTTTAGCATTGTTCCTCGGAAAATATATTCCAAGCTACAAAACTCTGGCTTACAAAAAGAACCTTAAAAACAACATACTTCCAAGCTGAAGATTACTAATGTTTAGATTTTTGTCAATAATCATCCGAAAAATCTGAACCTCTTTTAAATTGGGTTGCCTTTCATCTAAACTGAGATGCAATGCTGCCATCGTGTGGCAAGTAAAGGAAGCTGTAGGTTTCCAATACAGGAGCAGTATGAAGATTCCCTTTGGAGAGCTTCCAGGAAGTAGCCAATGCAGTATCTATAAACTGTAGTACAATATATACATACAAGTATTTTAGATTAGCAAGAATATGCAGCTGATAATTTCCCACTGCAACAGATTAAAAAAACATAAAAATTCAAGACTTACCTCAAAGCTGAATTTCAAATAATACTGTATTTATAATAAAACCTAAAAACCACATTTCAAATGTTAGGCTTATATTCCTGAAATAAAGTACTTCAGATAGTGAACTTAAAAAGTTTTATACTTCAACAACCATCATTTCACTATTATATGCTATTTAAGAGTACAGAAATAAAAGTTTTTAGAGAAGATTATGCCTGGTAAAAAAAGGTTGGTAAACTCAAGGTTTTGAAAAACAGGAAAATGAACATTGATTAAATAAGCATAATATTAAAAAGTGAAATATATTAATTCTACCACAGTGCTCAGCATGGTACCCTATACACTGCAAATGCTCAGTAATTATTTATTGGGGAAAAAACCCAATATTATTTGCATGGCCAATAATCAAACAGTAGACAACTGACCCAGCATTGGTGACAGTATAGGAAATCGAAATGCTCACTAATTTCACTAATATATTTCTTATATTAAAAAATATAACCTAAAACAACACATTATAATTTTTTTATCCATCAAAAGGAAAAAATATTTTGGACTCATAATAGCCAGTAAATGATAAGGATATGAACAAGGGACTTTCATATATTGGTGGGAGTATAAACTGGTACAAGCCTTTTTGGAGGGTAATTTGTCAGTATTTATCCACATTTTAAATGTGCATACCCTTCGACTCAACAAATCTACTTCTAGGAATCTATTCTATAGAAATACTAACACATGGATGCAAGATGTACAAAGATATGCACTGCAACTTTTTTAATAACAATAAAAATCAGAAACAACCTAAATGTCCATTAACATTGGAATGAACGAACCATGACCCAAACTATGAAATATTATAATATACATCCAAAAAATGAGGTGAAATTCTATGACCCAAATGCAAAAAATTGAAATAGTTGATATTGTTAAATGCAAAAAGAAAGTTACATAACCACAGGTATAATCTCATTTAACAAAATAGACAAAAACTACATGTGTGAGTATTTGTAATATGCCTGGAAAAATGTCCAGAGAACTCTAAAATTGGTATATCAAATTTTTATTTCCTAGAGTTGAAAGGCGCTTCTATTTGTTTAATTTCTTAAGCGTCACTTGGCAATTGTTTTTACAATAAACATTATTTTAAAAAAGAACTAGAAAGTAAGTCTAAGAATAAAAAGAGCTAGAAAAATAAAACATCAAAAACTGTTGCTAATAGTGGTATATATCTTCTGGTATAGAGTATCTTTGAGCAGTTAAAATATTTTAGGACAACAGATAACTTTAATAACTTTTTTCCCTAAAAAATTAAAATTGTACTCATGACCTCAATAAAAAACAATATAGCTGTAACTGTCATCAAAATCTGAACATTTTATATTGTTAGTATGAAGCACATACTGAGTCTTTAAGATCATAAAACACTTGCCAACACCCCCCTCCCCTCCCCCCCCCCAACTAAAGGCTACAATCCTTGGGAAAACTAACAACTAATAGTAGAGAAACTGAACATATTTTATTGCGAGACCCTAAAATAATCTAGTATCTTTAATCTCTAACCCTGTATAACAGCAATTCTAAAAAACTGGGCAGGTGGTAGTATTGACCACTTAAGGCCCCTTCATTTAATTTTTGGAATGAGGACTTCCTCAAACCACACTGACACCCTCTGATCCTCCCTCATCCCTACACTTAATGAGAGATGTTTATGAAAGTCTCATATTCTACATTTGAGAAGTATGAACATAGAAAAAATACTGAAAGCCATTACACATAACAGCAAATACTAATGATAATTTTAGACGATGATGTATATGCGTAACATTTAAAAGTTTGCTTTTAGTTAGGCTGACTAGATGTACCATTTGAAATGGGACAAGAAACAACGGTACTCTTCTGTTTCAAACGGTACAAATGGTCAACCTAGTCTCACTGAGCTAAATTCAAGGTGGCAGTAGGCTGACCATACATAGTTTTGAATAAGACAGTACAGTTTTTTTCTGTCCCATTTAAAATGGTATGTCTGGTCAGCCTACTTTCAGTAGAAAAATACCAGTACAGTAGCGTCTCAATAGAGGACTTGGCTTTCAATTCCAGTTGTCACTAGCCACCTAAATGAACAAGCCCTTCATTGTTCTATGGCTATAACTCCTCACTTATAATTGAAGAAAAATGTTCTCCAAGGTTCCTTCAAGCTCTGAAGGAAATCTTATGATTCTACCTTTTCCAAACCAAAATTACAAGCTGAAGAAATTATCTCCTAAAGTATTCAGTATTTAAAATACAAATTTGTATACATATGGAAGATGATGGATGTGTTAACTAGATGGGAGGAATCCTTTCATAATGTATATGTATTATCAAATCATCACAATGTACACTTTAAATACCTTACAATTTTATTTGTCAATTATACCTCAATAAAGCTGAAGAAAATAGAAATCTGGCTAGAAAATGAAAAAAAAAAAAAAGACACTTTAAACCACATAATAAATTTATCTTACTGCCTCTAAGTCCTGGTTGTAAGACACTTAATATTTACAAGTGGACTTTTAAAAGATGCAAAATCTGATCATTAACTCATGTCTCTCTAATTTAAGTTCTGTTCAAAAAGATAAAAGGGTTGACAGAGGTGGAGTTGGTGGTGGAGGAAATGGGTGAAGGTAGTTCAAAAAGTATAAACTTCCAGTTATAAGATAAATAAGTCCTACAGATATAATGTAGAGCATGGTAACTATAGTTAACAATACTCTACACTACATTTGAAAGTTGCTAAGAAAGTAGACCTTAAAAGTTCTTATCACAAGAAAAAAAAGTTTGTAATTTTGTCATCATTATTGATGTTAACTAAACTAACTGTGGTAATCATTTTGCAATATAAACATGTATCAAATCATTACGCTGTACACCTTGTACTAATACAATGTTATATATCAATTTATGGCAATAAAACTGGTAAAAATAGAAAAAGCCTGAACAGTGAACACTGTCATATTTTTTCAAGCAAATATAATCATAAATTAAACTATTTAATGAAATTTCAATATTTAAAATGAAATGTTCCAAGATGATGATCTTATGAACATATTTGATTATCCTATTATTTCATTCAGTCAACATGCTGAGCACCTACTATGTGTCAAGTACTATCATGTTTTAACTTCTTTCTAGTGTCTCAAATAAAAGTCAAAGAGTATGGGAATCTTACCAACATGGCCTCCTCCGATGGTGTATGTCTTCCCAGATCCAGTTTGTCCATAGGCAAAAACAGTTGCATTATAGCCCTCAATGAGTGACAACACTAGTGGCTTTATGCATATATTATAAACTTCACTTTGAGTGGAATTTTTCCCAAAAACAAAATCAAAAGTAAAGACTCTATCTCTCCCAATAATAATTTGCTGGGTGTTTGGAACAACTCTCACACAAACTTGATGATTATGAAGAACTTCTTTGCATAGCAGAGGTCTAATTCTTATAGCAACTTTTACTGGTATTTCTTCCATGGCAGCTTAGATTTTACTAAATAGATATTCTACTTAAGATTCAGTATCCAGTGTGAGAAACATCCATTTTATGTTAAGAACTGGACTCCTGTGTATCGAAATAAAAACAAAATTTAATTATTGATTCCTCTATCCTAATAAACTAATCATCTTCTAAAGCAAGGTCAATTAGAGCAAGTTTTATTCCAATAGAAGATAGTTACAAAGAGTAAATTTGCCTTGTAAAAGTACATCTATAATTCACAGATGAAATGATATAATGTCTGGATTGGCTGCAAAATAATATAGGGGACTATGAGTTGGTAAATGAAGCTAAATGATAAATACATGAGATTCCAATGTACCATTCTTTTTATAATGGTAATATGTTTCCCAGCTCATTAATCTAAGTATTGAATAACTGAGGAGTTAGACAATTAACATAAGGAAATAAATGGGTAACTGTACACATTAAAAGCAAAAGCTTGTACTAGATTTTATAGCTATAGCTTGAAAAATAGCACCTTTTTGCCACAAATATTAGAAATAAATCCATGAAATAGTTTTAAAATTTGAAACTAAAGTTTTTATTTAAAAAAAATCAAAACTAACAGAAAAACTGGTTTTCTACTTCTAAATTATGTTGTTCTTATTTCTGAAGATCTCTGGGTGGAATTAATATATTAAAAATTAAATTGGTACCTATACTTAACAATGAACATCTTGAAAAATAAATTAAGAAAACAATTCCATCTGCAATAGCATCAAATAGAAAGAAAATACTTGTAAATAATTTTAATAAAAGATGTATAAAACTTGTATTTTGAAAACTACAAAGTATTGTTGAAAGTAAAGAAAATCTAAATCAGGCCTGGCAAGATGTTTTCAGGGCAAAGGTTCTAATTTTTGCCAGGTATTGTGGTCTACTAGGTATTTGTTTTATTATTCAGGCAGGTACTCCAAAACTGCTTGGTGGTCCAGGACTGTGATCAATGTCTTGCCCAGCCCCGATCTAAATAGATGGAAAAACATCTCATGTCCATGGATTGGAAAACTTAATATTGTTAAAATGAAAATAATTCCCAATCTACAGATTCAACACAACTCCTATTAAAATCCCAGCTGACTTCTTTACAAAAATTTACAAGCTGATTATGAAATTCATATGGAAATTCAAAGGGCACAGAATAAAGAAAACAATATAAAAAAAGAATGAAGTTGGAGGACACTTCCTCAACTTTAAAACCAAGAAACAGTGATCAAGACAGTGTGGTACTAGCATAAGGCAGACTTGAAGATCTATGGGAAAGAATGAAGAATCCAGAAATAAACCCTCACATTTACAGGCAATTGATTTTCAACAAGTATGCCAAGACAATTCAATGGGGAAAAGTTTTTCCAAAAATGGATCATGGAATAACTAGATAACCCAGGAATAAGATATGGACTCCAACCTCACAAAGACAAGTTAATTCAAAATGGTTCATAGAACTAAACGTAAGAACTGAGACTATACAACTCGTAAAAGAAAACACAGGTGTAACTCTTCCTAACCTTGTATTTATAATTGGTTTTGCAGATACGACACCAAAAGCAAAAACAATAAGCAATAAAAGGGAAAAAAGATAAAAGGCACTTAAATTTGAAATTTTGGACCAGCAACAAAATGGCGTGAGAGGGGCCTCTGAAAGGCTCCTCTGGAGATTTATTAATAAAACACCTATACCTCAACCAAGGACCTTCTACACAACCCACGATCACAACTAAGAAACCCACCTGTCACATTAAGGTACCTGCAGGTGAGCAGAGGGATAAACAAAGAAAAAATAAAAGGTAAGAGCGGAGATGCAGCGAGCCGAGCGCACAGGTCCCCACTTGGAACTCTACCACGGGGGGGCGGGAGGGGAAAGGCGGCAGGAGATCACTCCGGAATGCACTCAGTCATGCGACAAGAGGAAAGGAGGCCCATAGGGTGGTGTGGGATACCGCACCCACCTCACTTTGGCCCCCAGAGGTGAAGACCAGGCCACAAAACGCAGCAGCCAGATTTCACTCCAGTTCCCAGAGGAGGGAGAGCGACTCGGCGGTAAGAAGTCGCAGCGCAAATGCTCCAGCTGGGAAGGGGAAGCAGAGAGAGGGGTGTGCGTGTGTTCCTCAGCCCACAACCAGCACAATTTGAAAGATCAGCTAACAGGCAGTTGACTCCAAGGCTCAGGGCAGAGTCTGCCACACACGGAGGAAACCACGAATAGAAAGGCGCAACTATGCCCAAACTCCCTGTACAACTCCCAAAGCCACAGCAAGAAAACAAAGCAGCAAACGCCCCTCTCCCACAGACCTCTGCCGGCCCAGTATCATCAGTGAACACCAAAGAAACTGCAGCAGCAAGGGTTCAGAGAGGTTGCAAAAATTAAAGAGATGGAAACAGATGACCATTTAGGAACAGAGTTCAAAATAATGATTATAAAAATGCTTAAGGAATTGAATAATTTCAACAGAGAGATAGCAAGCATCAAAGACTTACAAACCATTATAAAGGAGCCAAGAGAGATAATGACTACATTAACTGAAGAATGGAATAAAAGTCACCAAACTGGATAAAACAGAAGCGCAAAGCAGTGATTTGCAGGAAAAGCCAGCAGAAAACACCCAACCAGATCTACTAAAAAATTATTTCCAAAAAAATGAGGATGGACTGAGATTCCTCTGGGACTATATCAAACATAAAAATATCAGCATAATAAGGGTGCCAGAAGTAACAGAAGAAAAGCATAGGATCAATAAATTATTTTAAGAAATAATTACTGGGAGTTCCCTGGTGGTGTAGTGGCTTAAGGCTTTGGCGTTGGCACTGTCAGCGCTGCGGCCTGGGTTCGATTCCCAGCCAAGAAACTACCCACATACCAAAAAGCAAAAAAAAAAAAAGAAAGAAAGAAAGAAATAATTACTGAAAATTTCACTAACCTGGCAAAGGAAATAGATATACAAGTCCAGGATGCACAGAGAATTCCAACAAGATGATCCCAAACAGGAATACACCAAGACACATCATAATTAAAATGGCAGAAGTTAAAGAAAAAGAGAAAATTCTAAAAACAGCAAGAGAAATGCAAGTGGTAGCTTATAAGGGGACACCCATTTGACTCTCAGATGATTTCTCACCAGAAACATTACAGGCCAGAAGGGATTAGAAGAAAATATTCAACATGATGAAAACCAAGGATCTACAACTAAGAATAATGTATACTGCAAGGCTAGCATTCAAAATGGAAGGACAGATAAAGTGCTTCTCAGATAAGAAAAAGCTAAAGGAATTCTTCACCACTGAACCAGTACTACAAAGAATGTTAGAGGGACTTCTGAATTAAAATGAGAGGAGGGATGAGAAAGTGGGTAAAATCAGGAAAAGGAATGGAGAAATTTAGTTTGTTAACAGAAAATTGAAAGCAACAAAGAAACAAAACTCATGGAATAGTCAATAATTTAGTAGTTACCTGAGGGTAAAGGGGGAGGTCAGTGGGGAAGAAGGGATAGGAACACAAATATATGGTCATGGAAAGAGAACTGACTCTGGGTGATGAACAAATACAACACACAGAAGATGTAATATAGAATTATACACCTGGGACCTATTGATTAGTAATCAATAAATTTAATAAAAAAAAATTTGTACCTCATAGGATACCATTAAGGAAGTGAAAAGACAATCACTGAATGGGAGAAAATATGTGCAAGTCATGTATCTAATAAGGATTTGTATTTAAATTACATAAGTAACTTACAACTCAACAGTAAAAAGAATACAATTTAAAGTGAGCAAAGGCTCTGAAAAGACAGTTCTTCAAAGATATAAAAATGGCACATAAGCACAAGCAAACATACTCAACATCATTAACTATCATGGAAATGCAATCAAAACCACAATGAGATACCATTTCACTCCCACTTACTCGGTTCTAATTGAACACACAGATCATGGTAAGTGTTGACAAGAATGTAGAGAATATGGAACCCTCACGCACTCCTGATGGGAATGTAAAATGATGCAGTTGCTTTGGAAACAGTCTGGCAGTTCCTCAAAGAGTTAAATGCAGAGTTACCATGGGATCTAGCACCTCCACTCTTAGGAAGATACCAAACAGAAATAAAAATATGTTTGCTTAAAAACTGTATGCAAATATTCACAGGCTTGGTAGGATAAAACTTACACCATACAAAAAGAGTTTTAAAATGTAACAAGTAATCTATAATAATGTTTAAGTGCAGATGATGAAAAATATTAAGTTTCTGGTAGGGCTGGGCTCTTCAGAGAAGGGGAGTGTTGAACACTATCATTAAGTAACCTAGCAGACTAAGGAACTGAAGCAACATTTTCAGCACTACTTGCTATGAAAATGTTAATTAGGATATATTTAATATTTGCTAGCTTTAAAGAACTCTGCATCAGTAGTGTGCATTTATAATTTTGTGAATGGGTAGTCTGAAAAGAATCACGGTAACAAAAAACTACATCCCACTAAGAGTCCACTGAGAGTAAAAATCAACTCTCTTGGGCGGTATAGCCCAAAACAAAGTCAATAAACTATCTTTAATAGCCAAAGAGATGCATCTAATCTTGGCAGTTCTAATCATTCTAATTCAACACTGAAAAAAATCATTCATATGCATGGTAAATCTTTTCTTGGATCCTAAAGGACTCTACAATCATTTGGTACTGAAAACTTTTCCAAATAAACAGTTGTATGAGTTGGTTATTCCAAATGTCTCTGAACACTTACATCTGAAGTTTTTATCCTACAGATTCATTTTTTAATGCCATCACATGAAAATCAGTCATGGCCTATGTTAAGCCAAGCCTAACTACTTCCAAAGAGACTGCTAATAAAAAGTGCTAAATGTAAATCAGTTTTTATAATAGGAATATCTATAAACAATTTGGCTACAAAGTCAACCAAAATTCACCTTATCTAATTATTAAAAAATAAAGGCCCATAAACATAAAGCTTGAAAAAGAAATTTATGTATAAGAATTTAAGTTTTAAAAAAAATACACAACACTCTCACTTCTTCAGCTTCTGCTCAGTCGGTCACCAGAAGCATAATATTATGGCATCAGTAAATGTAAAAAACGGCGAACACTGACTGGCTGGTAATATCTGGCAGACTCAATGGAGTTTTGAAATCTGACCAAAGGCAAGAGAAACATTTGATCACTGCTGCCATATCATTAATTAGAAAGAAGTGTTTCCAAATACAGCTGCCATGCTGTGCCCTTCGTTTTTCAGAAGTAGCCACTGTATAAAATTGTGGCTTGTTAACATTTTCTTTAAAAATTTCCCAGCAACTAGACAGTGAATCGCGTAAGGATCTCAGCAATGGCTCTAAATACATAAAGGACTAGATGGAGAAGACAGGAAGTAAAGCGAGAAACCTATCAAAGATTTAAAAACTCGAAAGGGATGGTGTTATTTGAAAGGTGTTTTAAAAGAAAGATTTTGGGCGTCCTTTATCCATTATCAACTGCCTCTGAGGCAGCGGGCTATCGAACTTCTACAGGGCTTAGAATGCACAAAAGTTTCAACATCCGCAATGGTAAAGAGGCGGCTTGCGACAAAACGAAACCCCCAGAGAGGGTGGGCCCTTCCGGGTGGGCCCTCCCATTCCACTCCAGATACTGCAGTTGGAAGTACGAACAGGAGAAATACACAGGATCCAACTGGGTGAGGTTCTGTCCCGCGTTCCCAAGCGTCCCTATTCCCCTGACCCTTCTCTCTCCAGGGAGACCAAACTTCTCCTGGGCTCTTGGTTGGGGTCCCAGCACCCCTCGGGCACCCCCAATACCCCGCCCCGCCTCGGCCGCCCCCGAGCGCCCGCTTCCCGGCCGGCACACCTTTCTCCCAACGGCGACCCCGAGGCACAGTGGAAATTAGGGCAGCAGGGCACCGCACTGGACCTGGTCCCGCGAGCCTGGCCTGGCCCGCCCCCTGCGTACTGACCCGCTAGAGAAAGCCCCAGTCTCCGGCGGCGAGCGCAGCGCGGAACTCCTCGGCTAAGCTACCGCGCCGCGCCGCCGCCACAGTCTGTGCCTTTTGTTGTCACGGGTTCTCCCGGCAACCGGCGCAGGCCCACGTAAACGTGCCCCCGCTGGTTGGGCGTACCGCCGCACCCCGGACCCCACCCCGCGCCACAGTAAGCCCCGCCCCATCCCGCCCCACACTTGGATCTCGCCTCCTCGCGGCGTTAAAAAGCCAACATCCAGGGACTCGACAGTGCTCAGCCAAACTCAAGTAAATAAATGTGAAAATGATTCACATTGCGTTTCAACATTTTAACTACCAATTCGGTTTATTTTTATTGAAGTAAAGTTCACATAACATAAAATGAACCTTTTTAAAGTGTACAATTCAGTGGCATTTTAAACATTCACAATGTTGTGCAACCATTACCTCTGATTCCAAAATATTTTCATTATTTAGAAAGGAAATCCATGGAGCAGTTAGCAGTCATTTCTATTGCCCTCTTCTTCAGCCCCTGGCGACCAATCATCTACTTTCTGTCTTTATGGATGGATGTACTTCTTTTTGGCATTTTGTGTTCATGGAATCATACAGTTTGTGGCCTTTTATCTGGCTCCTTTGTTTACCCGGTTCATCCATACTGTAACATGTATCAGTGCCTTCCATTCTTTCTTATAGCTGAATAATATTTGTTGATTAGACATACTACATTTTATTTATCCATTTAGCAGTTGATGGACATTAGGTTTCCATTTTGTGGCTAATATGAATAATGCTGTTATGAACATTCATGTACAAGTATTTGTTTAATGTCTGTTTGTAGTTGTTTAGGGTATAGACCTAGGAGTGGAATTGCAGGGTCATATGGTAATTCTGTTTAACATTTCCAATTTAGTTTGAAATGCCTTAGTGCTTCCCATTTTTGGAAGCACAACCTAAGCATTTTCAAAAAGTGTTCTTTCTCTCATGAAACTTAGAGGAGTCAAAGGCACGGGGGATGTGGGGAAGGTGCCTAGTCATTAAATTGAATTATTTTGAAGTTTAAAAATCCAAAGAGCTGAATTTGTTAATCATATTTTTATAACTCTAAAAAGTTGCACTTCATGACAGTAAATTGCCTGCTAACAAAGCTTCAATGAATAACAACAACAATTTAGGTTTAAGAATTCCCAGGAACCCTCAGGCGGAGGTCTCAGGAGGCCATATGTTTTCAAAGGAGGTCAGCAAATGCCTAACAGGATTGGAACGGGTCATTTCCTGTTGTCCCAAAATTATAGGCATCTTGAATACAAAGTTGAAGAGAAGGGGTCACTAAGTTGTTTACATTTTAAAGAAGATGCCAGGCATCTCTCTCTCTCTCTCTCTCTCTCTCTCTCTCTCTCTCTCACACACACACACACACACACACACAGAATTTACAGCAAATCAAAGCTAATTCCACAGCAACTCCAATCCTATCTCCTTTTAAAAAATATAAGGAAATTGGTGTGCTAAGGAAGTCATGGGGTCTTGAGCATTGCCGGGTGGGGAACAGAGGATTCACAAGTGAGAGACTTCCCTCTTAAGTCAAAGGAGGTTCAGAGTGACCTGTAGAGCCTGGGAGAGCATCACCAAGAGGAAACTGACCTTATAGTTGGACATGGTGAAAGGAAGTGGAGAGTTGATCTGCTTCTCTGCCTCTCTAGACAGAAGCAACAGAATGGTAGCACAGAGAGGACCCTGGAGGGGAGCAGCCTGCCCTCCCATCATCCAGCAGGATGAGAACCTGTGATTTTCCCAAGTCTCCAATCTTGCCCTAAAAACCTATCCTCCAGCTGCTGTAGTAATTTTGGACACAAGTCACACAATTACATTCTTTGCCTATAGCCTTTCTGTAATGTCATGAGGAATATTACTTCTTAGCAACTGGAATGAGAGATTTGTCTGGAGAAAACAATTTTGCTGAGAAGATGCTTTGCTAGCCCATGCCTAGGTGGAAGCTAAGCCTCTTGTGTTTGATTTGGTTGGTACCCAGTCTTCAGAGGAGATAATGTTGCTCATATGAAACCAGGAGAATTATTTGATTGCTCTTGAGAAGGAGTGAGGAAGATGGAGGAAGGGGAAGGTGTTGGGAAGAGGCTGAATGAGAGAGGAGGGAGAGGACAGTGAATAAGGTAATTCCAGAAAGAATGGAAACCACTAATGGAGATCTTTAGGTTGTATGCTGTGGGGTATGCAATGTGAACTCTATCCCCTGCAAAATCTTCAGTAAAGTCCATGTGGCAGAGGATTATTTGCAGGAACTTAAAGATGTAACAGTCCCTAGTCCAGTCTGCTGACGAATAAAACCAGAGATTGACCACATGGACCTAAAAGGCAGATGATTAAAAGAAAGCTGAACTGTGTCTTGCATGTCAATGATGTTCTATTTCACTCATAAAGCAAACAATGCAAATTAAAATGATAAACCATTTTCATCTACGAAGTTGTCAACAACTTTTTATCATGTAATATTGGCAAAAAGTGAGATAGCCACTTTTCTATGTAATTCCACTTTGTGTCATCTCCTCCAAGAAAACTAGATATGCATAAATAATCATGTAGAAGCATGTTTATTATGGTATTATTTGTAATAGCAAAAACTTGGAAGTTACATATGTGTTCAATGGAAGGGATTTATAAATTAACAATTATACACTTACAAAAAGAATATTATATACTCATTTAAACTCATGTTTAATAGGCTGACCAGGATGTACCATTTCAAAAGGGAGAGAAAACAAGGGTAGATGGTGTTCTGTTTTCAATGGTACATCTGGTCAGCCAATTCATATTGCAGTAGACTGCATAACATCAATGGCCTTACTTGTTCAGGTTTTATTTTTGACAATTGCACACACCAAAGGGCTGAGAATCAAAAACCTAAGTTAAAAGAAGAAGGGTCGGTGAGAAGAGTGCTCTAAGCACACGAGAGAGATGGGTCAAAAAGTTAAAAGGAAAAGGAAGGTGTAGTTATCTCAAGGATGATTCCTAAGTCACGTACTGTGGCTTATTAAACCTGTACCTCCTCACCTACATTACTAACCCGGTACACATTCAGTTTCAGGGGAGGGGGCACAGTGAATGATTTCTCAGTTGAATTAAATGAAATCTTTTAATTTCTTTAGTGCTAATCAGAGGAGAAGTTAAAGGTTGAGAAAGGAAGAGCAGTCCCTGACAAAAGCTGGCCTGGCACTCAGAGCTATACCATGTTAATCTCCTGTGAAACATTATCTCACCAAATACAAACATGAAGCAATGTTTATTCAGAGACCATGATAAAGTGAGACCAAAAAAACCCCCCCAAAAATCACTTGGTAATTTTATGTTAGCACAGATAAAAACAAAGCCACTGTGCCTCACACAGTACCAAACATCTTTTCATCTTGGTTAAAATGGGTGACTGCTGCTTCCTTACTAATTTCACCTTTTTCCTTGCAGATAAGATTCATTGAGTTAGCCAATGGTAGAATTATCTGTTTTTTGACAGCATCCAATCTCCTTCCTTAGACCCTCCCCCCAAATCATCCTTACTGAGAAACCCCTTCTGCAACAATTAATTAACCCAACCTGTTTACTTTGATTAGAGGACATTGACATGGTAATCTGGCTAAATTACTGGAGTTTGTAGAGACAGTCCAGCCATCAGGTGGCCACTGGAGAAGAATTAATGAAATGTTTTTTAATCAAAGCCAAAATATTTTTGAACTTGGTACCAAGCAAAAGCTATGAAAGGAAACTGAGTCACCAAGGGATTAGAACTAATATTTAATCTCTGCTAGCGAACTAGTTTATCAATAGTAAACAAAGGATTTCTCTGACTGGAAGGTTGCAATCAGGAGGCTCTAGGTGCTGTGCATTATTTTCATTAATTGTCATTATGAGGGCGTGTGTAATTACAAAACCAAAGTAACGTTCAGATCCTATTTCTATATGCTCATCTTCCTGAACTTCAGGAATTGGCTGAACTGAAATCCATAGTGAGAAATTATCCCTGTACAAGGCCCATAAAACCAAGAGTATTAGAACGAGAACATTATCATTTTGGAATCTCTAATGAAATAATAGATCTGTCGAATGACCACCAATGGCTATTGAAGCTATTAGGTGAAATATTATTTAATTTAAATTCTTAGTATTTATCAGAGGTGAAAATTACAAAATCCATGCTGGTGATGAAAACTTGCTGTTTTGCAAAATCCATCCATATTTCTTCTTCCACAGTTTAGCTGGGACTCAGTGCCTAGAATAGAGACTACTTTCCTGGCCCCCCCTGACAGTTAGCTGTGGTCATATGACCTAAGTTCTAGTCTGTGAGATGAAAAATGCATGTGGTAGTTGCTACAGCCCTTGCAATCTTAAACTTGATTGCTTCTTCAACCCTGGAGCCCAGATTAGAATGCATACATCTTGCATCATGAGTTCAGGCTGTGCTTAGTGGCACAAGAGAAGACAACTGGGTCTTTCTTGGACACTAAAGAGCATGATACAGCCCGGCATCCTTCCTTGTCTTCCTAACATGACGAAAAACTAAACTATGGGAAAATTAAGAAGCCCAGAGTTGACTGAGCCTGGAGGAAGGAGAGGAAGGCTGAGGAGAGAAGGAGAAGAAGGATAAAGGGAAGATGGGGGAGAGGGGAAAGAGAGGAAGGGAAAGGAGGGTAGAGGGGTAGGCAGGAGAGGAAGAGGAGCAGAAAGGGCAGCAGAAGTAATTTGGCGATGCTCAAGGGCCAGTAACTTCCCAGAACTCATGAGAGCAGGTTAAATTGCAAACTATTAGTTAGGATGCTTTCTACTACAAATTACAGAAAACTAATTCAAAATGATGGCAATAATAAAGTAACGTGTTTACTATCTCAGTAATGATGTCCATAGTTGGATGGGCTCAGGGCAGGTGTGGTGGGTGAAGCTCTGGTTCTACAATGGCTACTGCAGCTTCAGATAGTGTATTTAGATACAATATTGTTCAGTCTAAGAGGGACGTTCTCCTGTGTGTCTTTCTTTAAATTGAAGAAACCTTTTCCTAAAATCTTCCCTGAAGACATGCTCTTTTCCAGTGCCACTGGCCAGAACTAGATGATAGGAGTATTGTGAATAATAAACCATTCATAGTAACATGGGTCTATCTGTGGAACAGGGGACAGGATCCCCTTTCCCTGAGTCACACAGTGGAGCCACAGATACAGGACTACTACCTATGGTGGTGCAAAGTGCATAATTCCAGGGGGGCGCCTATTCACATTCACAGTTGTCATTTGTAATGTTATTAATCAAGTTTCCAGCAGATGGCAGTAAAGTGCTCGAGGAAAGGACACCTTTTTTTTTTTTTTTTTAAATTCATTTTTATTGTTAGACTTATTGGGGTGACATCTGTTAGCAAGGATTACATAGGTTTCAGGCATACAGTTCTACAGTGCATTGTCAACTTGATGTATAATAAGCTCACCACCTAATGTGATTTCTCTTTCCATCACCTTATATTTAGCTTCCCCACCTCCTCTCCCACCCTCTCCCCTTTCTCCCCTCCCTAACCCACTCATCCCCAAATAAACATTAAACTATTGATTGAGGACACCTTTTTCTGATTCACACAAAGTCACAGTGAGCTAACAAGGTATAGGTAACTTAGAAAAATTAAGATTGGAAGGAAGGTGGGGTTAAAGGAGAGAAATAAGTGCATGGTTAAGTAATGAGAGTTCTGCAACATTAAGTAAATAATCAAATTCATTGTAAACCTTTTAAAATTTTATCTGGTAAATTCTATCTTAAACAATCCATTCCAGGTTTAAATTTTTAAAATCTTTATTCAACTCTAATGTAGTTATTCTGAAAAAATAATACTATATAGACAGATATACTAAATTAAAAATAATTACGTACAAAAACCCACTGCCATTAACAATAAAAAGTTTAAAATAAGCTGTCAAGATTTATTTACAAGAGCAGCCGTCATACAGCAAAGACCCCCTACCAAAGCAAATCAATAAGGTATATAGAAAATTACTATACCTTGAGAAAAGATACCAATTGAATGGATGAAATATTATCACTGAAGATAATCAAATTCTAAGGCATGATTAGTTTTAAGATATCTGAAATTTTAAAAAAGCATTAAAGTTCCTTCATTATTTCTGTCATGTGTCAGCAAAAAGGGAAAACAGTCAAAATCAAATAAGTGAAAAAGAATACAGGTGGGAATACAGTGTTATGTCAGGAAAAATGTTTTAAGTGAAACTGGGTAATTAGTGATATTAACCTCGTAATTTCAAAGTGAAATAGTACAAATGATTGTGTGATATAAAAATGCAAGGCAATTTCTTTGGATCAGTATACCTTTGGGTCAATAATATATGCAACGTGTGCGATGAAATGGAATTCCTTTCATATCTTCCCTGTGATCACGGGCATAGTCCCATAAGTAATAATCCAGAAGAATGGCATTGATCTCTCCACTAGTTTTTTCACCCTTTTTTTCAATAAGCTCTAGAAGACAATCTCGGATCAGCTCGACACACCAAACTGAGCAACCTCTGATTTCTACCTCTTGCCTACTCCCATATGACAGCATTTCTCCTGCAAGTGGAAAAAAACACAGTTTAAAAAAAAAAAATATATATATATATATATATATATATATATAAAATTGACTCAGAACTTAATTTTAAAGCAGAATACTGTAGTTAAATAGTACTCATTTAAAACTATATACCTCAGACTTTCTCTTTTGTCATTTAAATCCATTTCTAAACTCAGGTATTAATTCAAAATTGCAAGTTAGGCTCTGCAAAGACAGGGAACATGCTTAGCCTCTTCATCTTAATACAGAGTGTTCCCCCCAAATGTATACATACTCTAACAGCTGGTAACTCACATAATTTCCTCTCCTTTTTAGGTTTCACCAGTTTGAAATAATGGGTGACATCTGGTGAATGCAGAGTACATTCCGTTTTCACCAGGCCTCAGGTCACTAAACTTTTTTTTATGGGGATACATAAAAGATAAAGTTTAAGGCACAAAACCAGCAAAAGTCAACGAACTGAAGGCAGCCAATGAACAAGAATGTGCACAAATACTGAAGGAAATGATTCTTGATGTTTACGATTCCATTGCTTCGCATTGCCAGCAGTGCCTGTACCAGAATGGTCATCAGTTTGAAAATGGGCGTTGACAAAAAAAAAAAATTATTCTATCTGTAGATTCTTTTAAATTTTGAAATAAACTCTATGTTAATAAACACGAACAATCATTCAAAATGTGTTTACATTTTTTTGGGACACTCTAGTTTTAGGACCTGGTACAGCACCTTACCCATACTAGTTTCTCAATAAATATTTGCTAAATGAATATGATATAACCATACATTTAAAAATATGACAGCAAGATTAAATTATTGAAAAGCAAGGATTTAAAATTGTACTTAATGCCAGGAAATAAAATATTACTGCAAAATTTGGAGGGATCTTAAGGGGCCAAATAAACAGCACCTCACTTCCCCACTTGAGAACTGAACATTGACTTAGGGACACTGACTTAGGGACATCCTCAAGGAGAATCTAGGAAATCAAACTTGTTAACTTGAGCAAGAAAAACCATGATCATTTTTTGGATTCAGGATCCTTTAGCCAGCTCTGGCTGAATATGGAGGTAAAAGCTCCCACGAGACCCACGGTCTATTCAGTGCCCAACTTCAGAGTACATCTGATCCTGCAAAGCGGGCACTGGTTATCCTTTGTACTGATTCGAGTTGTGCTTATCAACTCAACTGTCTAAAATCAGGGAGCTAGAGTAAGTGAATGCAGCAGCCAGATGCAAAATGTTGTGAGCTAAAGTGTGTGCTGCCTAAAGGGAGGCCCAATGTTCCCATATTCTTCTACAAGAGTCAGAAAGTTTGATTTTCATGTAAACCCTCCTAATTCTCAAGTGCTGATAACTAATTAAAAATTGCTTTAAGCACTGTTCAGGGCAAACAAAACACATCAGTAGGCTATAGGAAGCCTGTCTTGTATTTGGTCTTGGGCCACCCATCAATACTGTCACACACAGCTTCACAGTACCTCATATGCCTTGTGATCCACTGAGACACAGAGAAAATGTTCCAGCCTCGCTGGGTTCCACTCTGTCACCTGAGGTCTTTAGTAGTGTTACTTATGGCCCCTCCATCAATCTCTCCCCAGAGCTTAGGCACTGGTCACTGGGGCACTTGGAAGAGTAGACACTAGCTGTGCCCCTCCATTTTCTTACTTTGTGTGCTAGCATACAAATCTATCCCTTCCTTTTCAGTTCTCTTATTAATCAGTTCCTCCAAACTTGACTGTCAACTTGCCAGAATTGACAAATCAACCATGACAGTGATCTTGGAGGCAGATACCAACACCCAAGTAGACCCATGAGGTGAGACCACTGTCCCAGCTGACAGCTGGACTCTCACCTTGAGCCAGAGGCACCCAGTTAAGAAGCAATGAGATTCCTGACCCACAAAAACTATGAGGTAATAAATGTTTGCTGTTTTAAGTCACCAAATTTTAGCATAATTTGTTACACAGCAATAAATAACTATAGTGTTGAAAGGTGTCGCCCAAAAAGATACATTCAAGTCCTAACTTCTGGTACCCATGAATGTGACCTTATTTGTAAACAGGGTTTTGTAGATGTAATCAAATTAAGATGAGGTCACACTGGATTAGGGTTGACCTTAAATGCCATGACTGGTATCCAAGTAAGAAAAGGAGAGGCCACAAAGGGAAAGAAGGGACTCGCAGGGAAGAAGGTCATGCTTGGAGTGATGCAGCTACAAGGCAAAAAATGCAAAGGATTGCTGGGAGTCACCAGAAGCCACTAGAAAGAGGTAAGGAACGACTGTTCCCAAGAGCTTCAGAGGGAGCATGGCCCACCCTCCAAACACCTGGATTTCAGACTTTTAGCCTTCACAGCTGTGAGAATAAATTTCTGTTGTTTTAAGCCATCCAGTTTGTGGTAATTTGTCAGCCCTAGAAACTAATAAAGTAACTAGTATAATAACTCACAGTATAGGATAGAATATGGACTTTGAAAAAGTAAAAGCATAAAACCATTTGAGAGGGCTGACAAACATAGATTAGAATCAGGAAAGGTAACATGGCCAATACATTAGGCCTAAAAGTCAGCCCTAGAATCCCAGTGATGCATCAAAATCTAGCCAAATGGCACTGTCCGTCTTTATAACTGGCTTAAAAGAGTATGTCTTTGGTGGAGAGATGGGTTAAAGATAAAATGGACAGAAATTTGAGGAGGCCTTCCAAAGGCTGTCCTGGAGACATCTAGAAGAGGGAAAAGGAAAATATTAGTAAGTGTAGCACATCCCTTAGTTTGGAAGAAGTATCACTGGAGACCGTAGGAAAGTTCTACTTCATCTAGTCAAGTCACCTGGTCTGATTTCACTTAAGATTTAAAAAAAAAAAAAATCAGTGTATACTCCTTTGCATTTATAGTTTCTGTTTCTCCTGTAGTTTGCTAATAAAAGTACTTTGGGGGGGGGGGAATCAAACTTCAATAAACTAAGGGGCAAAGAAGTTTTTTTACCCTATGTCAAACTAGCTAAGGATAGCAGAGTCTTCTTTTAGAAAGTGGGCATAATGGAGACAGTCACAGCTGCAGCTGGACATCTGGAAAAGAGCCTCTGGAGTTTAAATGGATGACAGAAGAGAATTCAGGCAACTCTGTATAACTATGGTGGATGATCCCTTCTCACCAGGGTTCTACACAGTAGCAGAGAACTTTGGATGCTACAAAATTCAGGAGACAGACAAATCATGAAGAGTTGGAAAAAATTATGTTGCAGAAGTAGCATTTAAGCTGAGATTTTATCAATACATAGGATTTGAATGTTTTTGTTTTTGTTTTCTTTTTGTGTGGTTCCCTGACCGGGAATCGAGCCCGGGCTACGGTGGTGAGAGTGCCTAATGCTAGCCACTAGGCCACCAGGGAACTCTCTCAATGTGCAGGATTTGAACTGAAATAAAAACTGGGGTGAAGGAAACCAGGCATCAGAATGTTTAGAAACAGGAATGAGCAATGTAAACTCTGGCCACAAAAAATTAGGTGAATGTGGCTATATATAAAGAAACCCTAACTGCTAACAGTTGTTCCTTTTAAAGGTATCCAACAATTAATGACCCAGGACATGAGCATTATGACATAAAAATGCTTGTTGATTTTTCAAATGAGGAAACAGATGGACAAAATGGATTGCCAAGGCAGCATAAAAGCTTGGCAGAAGCAACCACAGGAATAATGGTACCTTTATATTGTGTTATTCTTTTTTGTTTTTGGTTGGTTCCCTGAGTGGGGATTGAGCCCAGGCTGTGGCAGTGAGAGCGCTGAAGCCTAGTTACTACACCACCAGGGAACCCCCCATTGTGTTATTCTTATTCTGGATAATTAAAATCTATTTCACAAAAGAAAAATAGTCAACCATAAAATGTACTTCCTTTTACAAATGAAGAAAAAAGTAGCTGAAAATACTGTACCCAAAAAGAGAAATTAACATTAATATTACACAATAAAATTATTTTTTATACAAAAAAATGTTTAAAAACAAAATACTGATTTTCACATAAACACAATGATCTGTACTCATGTATTATAATAAGGGTCCCCACTCTTGAAAATCAATAATCAAATCCAATAATGGTATATAAATAAACCTAGAAAAGTGAGTGACTTATATAAGATAACCCAGCGGCAGACCTTGGAGCCTCCTGACTCAAAAGCCAGTACACATTACCTCTCAGTCTACCTTTTATTTCAGTGTAGTGTTTGCTCTTCAGTTTGATTAACTTTCCAAATACTATACCTGATGCACTTAGTGTTGCACATCTTCATGTTAACATAAATTTAGATTTCATTTTATTATGATGCTCTGGATTAATGTCCAAATAGCACAATTTCCTACAATATCCACATTGCACAGTGTAAACAACAACAAAAAGCAATTTTCTCTATATCTTAATTGCCCTTGTGTTTGTCTTTACAAATGCTTTTAACAAATTATAGTACTTTTTGCTAAGGAAAGGAGATCTTTTGTGAAAGAAACTAAAGAGACTTAACAATTCATACTATAACAAAGAATGTCTTAATTAAACTGGCAAACCTTTGAGAAGCTTCTCCAGTAGTTCATTAGAATATTTCAGGGCTCCCAGGTGAGTAAGAACCTGAGGTAATCTATAGTCAGCAAACATGGTGATACTGGAGATGTCCTTAAAGCATCCATCTCCTTTTCCCTCTAACACACTCCACGTGTCTGCCACAAGGATTTGGGCCCGTTTGTAAAAAGAAATTCTTTTCCCCTAATGAATGAAGAGAATATAAATGTTATTTGGGTACCTGAAAGCTTTGTAAAATGCTTAAAAAAAAAAACAAAAAAAACACATTGAAATCATCAGCTAAGTGAAGTAAGTTAGAAAAAAACAAGAAACATATGACCTCACTCATATGTGGAATATAAAACTGAAAGTAACAAAGAAACAAAAACTCAGGGACACAGTCAAAAGTTTAGTGGTTACCTGAAGGTAAGAGGGAGGGGGGTAGAAAAGGAGGAAGGGGGAGTCAAATATTTGGTGATGAAAAGAGAAGTCACTGGGTGGTGAACACATAATCCTACACATACTCATAGACATACTATAGAAATGTACACCTGGAACCTATGTAATTCATACTAACCAATGTCATCCCAATAAATTTAACAATAACAACCAAGTTAAAAATACTATAAAGAGGAAAATAAGACATATTGAAAATATTTTTGAAGGGCTGAATAATCTTAATCTGTTGGTAAGAATTTAAGAAAACTTTTACAAAATAAAGGGGGTCTAAAATATTAAATCATCTATATCACTTCAAATTTACTTCACATATTTCTCAAAACACACAAAACACAATTTATGTAGTCATGGTACTATATAGTGTTTTTTTACAATGGCATTACTTCATATATATATTTCTGTGTCACTATAATCCACCTACTTATTATTAATGGCTAAATAGTATTTTAAAAAGTTTTTAAATTTTGAGTTTTTCTAATTGCAACATAATTCACATTACTTGTATAAAATACATGTGAATATAAAGAAGATAATAATCATCTCTAAACTCACCTTTAGAGAATCACAACATTCAGTTTTTATTTGCTTCCTTTCACATAATATGATTAACTTATTTCAGAGATAAAGACATAACTGATTAACAGCGAGAATTTGTCAAGTCTACCATTTTTGGAAATGGTCAAAGTCAATATCTAAGTCTATATAAAAAAATAAACTACCAATTATATTTATACATAAAGAAACAAATTTCACCAAGCATTAGGAGATAGGGGGTTATAATTTAACTCAAAAATTCTCTATAAAACTACAAGTGCTGATCAGCATACACTATGGAAAAACAGGGACAGATAATTACTATCTACTCCTAGTCCTAATCCCAATGGTAATAACCCCAAATCATCTTTTATAACAGCTTGTCTGCTAAAAGGGAATAATCAATATCACTGGTTCCCAAAATATATCCTGACCACCTTGAAGAACGTTTTATAAGTAAATGACATAAATAAAAAAAAAAATTAAATCAAATTCTCCAAGGAAAGCCTCTAAATAAAATGTTCAAAATAAGACACTTATAAAGTAATTGTCAATGAAAAATTCTATGACTATGAGTTGACTGTCTTCAAGAGATTTATCATGAACAAATTGGAAAGGTCAAGAATTACAAATGCTTGGAGCTTCACTGTTTTCATTTATGTTTCTTATAATAAGGATGATTTTGAGACTATTCTATGATTTTTACTTCCTTGTTTTCTACAGTTCTTGTCCATGCTATTTTTATATGACCTGATTCTTATTAAATCACAAAGTATTTATATTTTAAGGAATTAACCCTTTGTTTAACCACATATTTTACAATATCATTGCTAGTTATTTGTCTTTTATTTGTTATGGTTTTTTTCGTGCAGCACAAATTTTTTTTTTACAAATTTTTATTAAATAAAATTACCAACATTTTCCTGTAAAAAAATTACAAATGCTTAAGAGTAACATAAGGTGTTACTGATTAAGATATCAAAAATGCTCTTATTTTTCCTGTTTATCAGTATGTCAGAGTAAAAATATAGCCTAAGGAAGTGATTTATTAATTAGGACCTTTATAGTTACTGCATATTCTATGTCAGAGTCACTTGAAGAGCTTAAAAAAATAGCTCTTTCTCTTTCTTTTACCTATTGATCAGAATCCTTGAGGGTGGTGCTTTGGAAATACAAACTTTAAAGCTTTTTAACTGATTCTGGGGCACAGACAGGCTGGGATATTACTAATCTAAATCTGTCTGAATTAAAAATGTCTACTTTCATTAATTTGCTTATAATGTCTAAAAAGGAAAGGTAATCTCAGTAAATAAGTATACGTGAAAAATAATTATGACTATATTTATGCAACTTTAACAATTAAAAATATACAACTACCAATACCACAACCATGTTCTAGGACTCGCAGCGGTTCTCAACCTGTGGGTGGTGACCCCTTTGGGGGCTGAATGACCCTTTCACAGGGGTCGCCTAAGACCATAGGAAAATACATAATGTACTTATGCGGACCAGTCACATGTGTAGAGAGCAGCTACCAATAATTTTATGATTGGGGTCACCACAACATGAGGAACTGTTTTAAAGGGTCACGACATTAGGAAGGTTGAGAACCACTGAATAGGGATCAGCTGCTGCTGATCCTCTTCATTATCATCTTTCCAGAGAACAGTTAACATTTTTATGTATTATAAGCCTGAAAATCCTGGCCATGGTCTGACTCAGCATTTCTACTACTAGGAATTCGTTCTAAGAAAATAATTTTAGATGTTAAGTTGTTGTGCTGTACTGCTTATTATAGCATAAAACTGAAATCAAGACGAAATTCAATTTAAAAAATAAACTATCAAATGCAATTATTGTGGTAATAGTTTGGGCAAATAATTCTGAGATTATACATTCATCCAGTGGAATAATATGAAGTCATTAAAATTGATACTATGAAAAAAAGGTACTATGAAAATTTTATTGACTTAAAAAATGTTCATAATATGTTAAATTTAAAAGTTTACACAGCATGATCCTAATTCTCCCCTGCCTTATTATATACACATTCACACATATAGAAAAAGACCAAATTGGAGTTCCCTGATGGTGTAGTGGTTTGGGGCTTCGGCACTGGCGCTGTCAGCGCTGCGGCCTGGGTTCGATTCCCGGCCAGGGAGCTACCCACATACCAAAAAAGCAAAAAAAAAAAAAAAAAAAAAAAAAAAAAAAAAAAAAAAAAAAAAAAAAAAAAAAAAAAAAAAAAAAAAAAAAAAAAAAAAAAAAGACCAAATTGTGGTCAGTGGTTACCTCCTGGTAGAACAGACTGCTTCTATGTACTTTCCAAAGTCTATAATTAATATGTTTTATTTCTGCAATTAGGAAACTTTAAAATATACATAAAAAGATATACTTGATTTTAATACTTTCTGAATTTCAAAACAGTCCAAAATTGTTCATCAGCACTCCTCCAGATCTGGAATTAACTGAACAAAGTTCTTTGTTTCTCTTTAAATGAATATGCACAGATAACTGTAAATTGGCTAATCAAAACATTAAGTGAGCACCCACTATAATGCTCACTGTTATGTTAGGAATCATAGGTGTCACAGAAATCCAGTGCTTCTGAATAACACTAATGATAATCTTATGGAAAAAATAAATGAAAAAATATAATACTCCTTTAAGAAAGTATTAAAATTCTTAAGTAAGATTTTTATTATACTTCGGACATTTTTCTCTAAGAAGGTATTTTAGAAATGAGTACTGATGGGAAATGGTTAAGGTACTAATTTTAATTTTAAAATGTATCAGCCTTAAAATTAATCTATATCCTGGTACAGTTTTTAAAAATTAAACTTTTCAGCGAAGCAATCAAAAGCACTGTGCTGTAAATAAAATAGAAATTCAGCAAATGCTTACTAAATCAATATAATCTACAAAAAATTCACTCTTTTCTTCCCCCAAAACAGTAACACAGGGCAATTTCAAATTGCCCTGTGTTACTGTCCTGAATTCATTCCATCACGAAGTCATGTTAAATTCAATCTCAGCCCATCTTCTACTACAACCATGTTAATTCTGTAATACATGGATTCTTAGCCACATGAACTGCAGTGTGCTTTCTTTTACAGACTGTTTAATACATTTATGTGGCCTGAATGATGGACCGAGGAACTCAATCCATAATTTCTTGAAAAACAAGGCTGAAATGATATACTTTGAAGACAAAAATGAATCTCAAAGTAAACTCTGCATTAGTGAAACAGGCAGAATGGAATGAAGTTCAACAGGATCTCTTTTCTAGGAACTGCCCCTGCCCTATCCCCAGCCCCCTGTAAGCCACACTTAATGGGTCATAATCCTTAACAGTTTAAATCAGTTCTTGCCCAGGAGTTCCAGAACTGGAACTAAGAAAGAATGTCTCCCTCTTTCTTTCTCTGGTGCTAGAGTGCTAAGATGCAAAATTCACAAACCTTTTCTATTTCATGGAGAAAATTAGTGTACACATAAGAGAAAAATGGAGTCAAAACAAGCAAAGAGGGACTGAATTCTGATGGCACTGAGTACTTGATCCTGAATGTTCCTATCACCAATATTCATCCAAAAATTCTAAGTTTTTTTTATAGTTTTGTGTCTGTCATTTGCAATTAAAAGAATCTTAACATACATAATGAGGCCATCTCTTACTTTATAATAGAATAAAAAAACTAACTATTTCCTCACTAAATAACCTAAAATAAACTAGTTTAACTTTCTTTATCGACTGCTTCCTGGTCTGCAAAGGGGACAACAATGCTCTTTGTTCTTAAGTCCCGCAAAACGGCTCTGTGGATCAAATGAGAGTGTATTAGAAAACACCCTGTAAATCATAAAGAGTGATTTAAACAATATTATTGGTCATTTTAGTTGTTGTTAAATTGTGATTACAAAAAGGCAGCTTTAAAATTTCAACCTGACACAAGTAGTCATTAACTTATTCAATAAATTTATATTATGTGATTCCACTAGAGATGCTTTCAATTCTTGTCACGGTTAAAATACAGTAATAACAGACTCTAAAAGAACTTTACAAAAACAAAATCCAAGCATACACTGGGAGGATATACAAAATGTTCACCATTTAAAAAAATATATCTCTTTAAAATTTTTGTACCATAAAGCAAGTAATACTGTTGAAGTTGCCTGTGCACAAAAAGGACAACACATAATATATAGAGGGAGGCTGCCTGGAAAGTATCCAAAATACTTTCTGATGTAATACGAAAAACAGAGGCATTTATGGCTATAATATTTCTGGACAGCCCTCATATATTAGAACTCTGAAAAAATAAATACTTATTAGAGAGCATTTAGTATACACTGATTTTCATCCAGTAATTTTTTTGAAATATTAAAATACCTCCTTATCCCTAAGTGACGTCATATTGAAGGTCCAGCGTTTTTGTAAGTTTTAAACATTTTAAAAGGACAACGAAGGGTTCCTTGGTAGTGTAGTGGCTAGGCTTTGGCGCTCTCAATGCGCAGCCAGGGTTCGATTCCCCACCCCCACCCCACCATTCCCGCGCCAGGAAAAAAAAAAAAAAAAAAGGACTACGAAGAAGGACAAGAGAATGAAGGAAATACACTGATTTTGTTACTTAATTCTGTCACTATTCCTTGTCCAATAGGATCAAACTTTAAAATTTAAGTTTTATTCTCAAAAGGAGTTCTGGAAGTCAGAGTTAACTGAAAAGATCATCAAGAATTCTAAAATCCCCAACAAAAGCAACTCACCTCAAACTGAGTAGTATCTCTGTAAGAGGGAAAGCTTTCAATTACCAAATGCATTAACTTCTGTGCACTTTTTTCACTTTTTCGGACACAATGAAGAAAAGAGCCTTCAAACTTTTCAAGCAGAATTTTTCCAGTTTCATTGAGAATGCGATGCCTCTCTTCTATCAAAGGCATGGGAACATCCGTATCGGAACGGAATATATGCCGAACCTGATCCAGGGTCACCGTGGCATAGTAGGAAGCACTGGTTATTGGTATCCCTTAGGGAGAAAACACAAAGAAACGACGTCATATTTTTATATTCATTAGACCCTTGTTTTTACAACATAGTTAATATGAAACCTAATGAGTGTTATAGGAATGCACTAGAAGTGGATAAACAGCAAAAAAGTCAGAAGCAGACCCCTTATTTTCTATTTGCTCGTCTGGACTTACGCATCCATTTCTAACTATTGTAGTATTACGTACGATGTATTTTGACTGCGTAAAATGCGTATATCTGTCCCTTTGTTGTTCAGATATCATCAAAGTAGCGTTCTTTAGAAAACTGACTTTTACACGTAGCTGTGATGATAAATATTAGGATCACTTGCCACTGTTTAATGCCAGCCTCTTCGCATACTTCTAGGCAGAGGGACTGGCAATGAATAACTTCAGTTCGCCTTACTAACACATTCTTTCATCTTCCAATCCGCTCCTTGGGACCCTCTCACTAAAATGAAGCCAAGGCTGCTGGGTCTGACCCGCAGAAAGAGCACCAACCTTCGTCAAGGGCTCTGTTGACCGCGGCGCACAGGGACCAGTACCCGCTGTACGTTCTCCCCCTGTACCCTACCAGACATTTGTGCTTGTCATGCTCCGACCAGAAGGAGAAATTGAGCGTGTCTGTCACAAACACCCAGTTGACCGCGGCCTCGTCAGCCGCCCTAGGGTTCAGCTCATGAAGGGCCTTCCAGCCCACCACGCGCAGCTCCGGCCCCGAGGCCTTGGCGAGCAGCAGCTCAGCCACCCTCCGCACGCCTCCGCCGTCAATAAACACATCCCGACTGTTTTCCGCAACAAATTTTGCGGACTCCCTGGGAGATAGGGGCTCGTCCATCCCGCCCTGCTCCTTTGGGACTGGAGAACGCTTGTGCTGACGGGCTAGCCGAAGTCTCTTTCTCTACGCGGGGCAAGGTTCAGAATCCCTCCGCGACACTCCCTGCCTACTCCGTAGGATCGCTGCGATAAAAAGGTCCCGACCTCTCAGAAGCACTGAGAAGCGAGACGGCAGCAAGTTCCGGGTCCCCTCCCTAAGCGCCCGCACCGTTGGGAAACTGCAGAGACCGCGGGGCCGCGCGCCGAGCAAAGGCCACAGGCGCTTACGGGAGAACGGCTCCACCCACTCATGCACAGGAGCGCGCCCAGGAGCTGTTTCCGGTTCCGCAGGTCCGGAAACAGGCTGGAAGGGTCGGGCCCTCCCTGGCCGGAAATTGCCCACTTTGATCTGTGTGGTTGCGCCATTTTGTCCGTGCTCCCATTCCCTGTTTGGGCAGGTGGGACTGCAGTGTCCCGTTGTGGCCGGAGTCGCGATGACTGTAGCCGGTGTATTGCGTTGGACTCACTCGGCTGTCGTGTCTCTCGGCCTCCTGTGTCTCCTCTCCCGTAGAACGAAGTCTGGGTTAGACGCCCTAGGTGACGCCCCGCATCCGGATCCCTGGGCCGCAAAGAGCATTATGGCCGCCTGTCTTTGTGCGGGTACCAAACCACCCCCAGACTGCGACACGGGTCGGCGATTCCTTACCCCATCCCCAGGCAGGCCTTTTTTTCTTTACTAAATTCCTGGTCCATTTGGATCCCGAATGCACGTTTAGGATTAGTTGGAACATTCAGAGAAATGAATAAGGAAGCAAGTATATCAAATTGTAAAGTAAACATTGTGTGCCTCGAATTGTGCTTACGCACTGAATCTCAGTCCTCGCCTTGATAAAGGCAACGATTGTAATCCGCGTTTTGCAAGAGAAGCTGAGTGGTTCGTTGGTTAGCTAGCTCCTGGTTACAGCAATGGCCTGGGCTGAAATTAGAACCCTTGTTAACCGATGATCAAATCAAGGACACTTTCTACACAAGCCAAGCTTACCAGTGTCAACTGGCATTGTCAGGCAAGAAACTTTACCAATGACACCACTGAAGAGACTTCAGAGGAAATAAGTATTCACTTTACACCTCCAAACGTTTTTATGAATTAATAGGATAAGAACGGTATAGGAGTCAATTCAGCGATGATCCAAATTTTCCTATTGATGAAAACCTTGTATAGAGGTATATATTTTTTCTCCTTTGGAGACTTAAACCTCCACGGATGATATAAAACATTTACACCTTTGAAACTCAACTATTTTAAAAACTAGTCATTTCTAGTTACTGACAGTAAGGAATCTTGGAAATCGGGAGGATTTGGAACTTTTAAATTTGATAACCGTGTCGAGAGAGATCTTCATCCCTTCGGTTTCTTCATTTTGGTGAGAAAAAAAAATCTTAAGGACTTCACTACGATTTACTTTTTCAGAAAGTCACTGGTATATTAAATACAGTTGAGTAAATGTAAATCTGTGGACTTGGGATTTTTCTTTCCTATTTCAGGATATTGAGTTAGACACGAGTAAAACATGCTTTCTTCTCTCAAGGAACTTGTTGAGATAAAGCATAAACTTATGTATGGGTTTTTTCTTTTTTTAACTATCTACAAGATGCAGGGAATACTAAAAGTGAGCTTTTTACCTATTCAAAATCTTTGCCGCCTCCTTTCCAGCAGAACCTTGTTTAGGAATCCCTTCCTCTTAGCCACAGTTGGTATAGCTCAGCATTCTGGACTCCAGGGGTGAGGTCTGAGCTAGTCTCAAGATAATAGCACTCTGCTAGGGAATGGATTGGAATCATGCATGCTCCCCAGTTCACCTCAATTTCAAGTATAGGTTTGCAGGACGCTCCCAGAAAACTTTTCCAGGGGAACTTCCAGTCATTCAACTGAACATCTTGATCTGATACAAAGCTTGAAATTGCTAGTCCTTTTGATGGCAAACTGAATAGGAAGTCAACACATGGGAGAGGCCAAAACAGCAGAGAAATGGAACTGATTTTAAGATTACAGTGACACTTAAGCCTGTCCTACTTTTGGATCTCGTTATGTGACTTAATGAATTTATAAATTAAAGCAGTTTTGAGTTTTGATATTTTCTATGAAGTTTCCTATCTTACGTTGGAACAAATTTAACAAACACACAGGTATCTGGGCGAGTGGTGGCTAGGCTTTGGTGCTCTCAATGCTGGGACCTGGGTTCAATTCCCAGCCAGGGAACTACAAAAAAAACCAAAAACACAACGTATCTGATGACATGATCTAATGCAGAAAGTAAATGTCTGGGTAGGGTTGTGCTTCAAACAGAAAACTAGATTATAGTGACTAAACCAAAAGCAGATTTTCTCTAGAGGTAGGCACTCCAGAGCTGGTGCAGCTATTTGAGAATGTGAATAAGGAACTAGGCTCCTCCCTTTGTCTTAATTCTAACATGGGGTTTTTGTCTTTATGGTTGTAAAGTCACTTTACCCTGAGTAGGCAGGAACTGAGTTCAAAAAGGAGAAAAATAAGAGCAATGAGACGAAGGTATATGCCAACTGACTTCTTTTGAAAACCTTTACTCCATAGACATAGGATTTTGAAAAAGCTCAAGATGACCTCCTGTCAAATCGTCCCTAAGCTTAATTTTAAAGATTAACAAAGAAAGGCATGATCAGTGAGTTCTGTTCTTACTTTCTCACCTCTTGAATACCCAAGTTAATTATTCCTGTCAAGAGCCTCTTCAATGGAAAGATTGTATGTAACAGCAATTGACTGACTAGTCATGTTATAAACTTAAAATTTTAATTTAGTAGGTGTTTTTAAAATTTCTTCATTCCTATAAAAACCTTGGGGCAACCTGGTTTCCAACATGTCTGTGGCATTTGGGTAATAGCTTTTTAAAAAGTAAAACTAGAAACATATTTAAATCTTCAATAAACCAGCCTATGTACTAGTTACTTCTTAGAAAACTGGTATGATGTTCTATTTTAGTGAATTTAAGTTTTACTTTTCGTATCTAACTCAATTTCCAGCCCATATTCAATCACCAATTTACCAATAGTGGCAATGCACTCTCTTCCATTTATCAACTGCAGACATTCTCTAAATCTTGAGTAGGTTCCTATGTGAGTCTGAATTTGTGAAAGGCAAAAATTAAAATTTACAGTTCACAGTTCACATATTTACATAACTAATTTTTGAATGACCAATGAAAATTCTGAAATTAAGTTCTGCCCAGGGATGCTTTCCTCTAAACTGGCACTTGTCACTGTTTTTCTCTTAAGGGCGGGCTCATTTCAACAACAGTAGGCTGAACTACCCTAAGCAATCCCTACTCATCCTTACTTAAACTATAATACTCAAGGAGAAGGCGTTTCAGCCTGATTGCACCTTGTGGGAAACTTTACCAGATAGCACTCACTAATTTTAAGTGATGTTATTCCACTATTTCACTGTCAAAATCTCAGTTCCTCTCCCCTAAAAGGGTGGTGGTACTGAAATAGTAATGGCCTTAAACTGCACATTTGTTTGTACAACACTTCTGTGTGTTCAAGAAAAACTGCCCACTTCACTCTTCTGTTGCACACAAGATCCTTTCCCATGTAACAGTTGTTCTCATGCCTTCTGGACAATGAACCATGGTATTTTACTGTCAGTATTCTCAAACTAGACCTATTCTACAAAAACCTAAAAAACTGAAAATTTTTCATAGGCAATGTGTTAATAGGACTTGTAACTAACAAAATAAGAACCCAACTACTGGAATTGTGTATTTACCATCCCCTATCAGATGTCTTTTATAAATGCTAGAAAAACACTTCACACAAAAAATAAATAATTTAAGATTACTGTATTTCCTTACAAGAGGAACGTCTTAACCAATTTTACAGGTGTTTGAGTAACCCTTGTTCAAATTGGGCAAACATCAATTCTAGCAGTATGGGAGTTTTATTTGGAAGTGAACTTTTAACTATTAATACAAATGTCAAGATACTACACAAAACATCCACAGGAACTTTTTCATCTTTTTTTTGAATTGTTCACAAACATTTCCTACATTATCCAACATAAAACAAAAAAAATGGTACATCTTTCTTTCAATTTGCATACAATGGAAAAACAAGTGTATATATATATTTTACAAAGTTTAACTAATAGACACTAGGCAGGCTGACAGTTAAAGTCTATAGGTGAGAAATTATCTAATAAAAATAATCAGAATTTATTTAGCATCAGTCACTTCCATAACCAAGCATCATTCTGATTAATAAAACTTGCTGCCATTAGGCTTCTGAAATATACTTATACCATCAATCTATAGTACTGCTCCCCAACCTTGGTTCTTTTCACAATTACTAACATAGAAAATTTCTGCAAAGTAGGGGCAAGCATTTGTAAAACAAACAAAATCCCCAGCTTATTGTAAGCATGAATGTGTATGACGGAATTTCTTCACAAGCAATGAACTTTGAAACCATTAAGAAATCACCAGAACTGAATTTGCCAATATATTTTTGCCTATGTCCAAGAGATGTGTTCATTTATTCCAATAGAGGAGCTGAAAATCAAACTTAAAAGTGTTTAGTTTGGGGGTGGGTTGGTGATTCAGCCATTTAAAAAATGACTGTCTTAAAAAAAATGACCACCAAAAATAGGTTCACTAAATTTATTTTAAAAATCATAAAACGTTTCTTACAAAAGAGCATTACATTCTGCACACTGCTCTGAATAGATGCCAGGGACATATGAACTATTGTTTTTTTTTTCTCCCTGTCTCCCCCACCCTCAAATGTTACAGTGACCACAAAGCAAAGTGTTCACAATAATTACAAAGGGGGAATTTTCCTTTTTTAACCCCAACAATGAACAAAAATTAAAATTCACTCACTCTGCTGCTGTTTCAAAATTTCCATGTTAGTTTTTGCACTCCCTCCCACCCTGTTTGTAAGGAACTAAAACATTACATCTGGTGAACAGCAAAGATTTCACTACACCTCAAATGCAGAACACCTATGAAGCAGAGGAATGTTGGCTTTTTAAACAGAAGCAGATAAAAAAAAAAAGATGCAGGACTCCTTCAGTTCTTCACTAGTCTTAGAAAAACTTTCCAGAATACTGCTTCACACTATAAAAAAGAAAAAATATCTTGCATTAGAATCCTTCAACATCTGCATACTGCTTCACACTATAAAAGAAAAGAAAAAAAAAGTACGAATTAGAATTTTTGTTCGTAACATCTTAATCAACATTAAGACAATTTCAATGCTAAATTAAAATGACAAACATGTCCATTATAATTAGAAGAATTAAAACATTAGCAATTACAAATTAGAACAATGTAGAATTCAAGAAAAATGATCAATATTAATTCAGACATTAGTAGAACAGATTAAGAAAATGAAATCAAAAGTTGTTAATATTTGGTAGAAAAGACAAGAAATGCCAGTAAGGTGTGAAATGCTGCATTTTACAGCACCAATCATTTGTCCTGTAGAGGCATGGCCTGTGCCATATGGCAGACTGTGATTTGTTGTCGATTCAGTTATCTAAAAACAACAAAATCACTAGTCTTCCACACAGAACTAGACCAACATCCACTGAATCTTCTATATTTTCTACAGGCTCTGTATAATTATAACAAGTGGTTTTGGCAGCAGTTTTCACCAGAGAAATGAGAAGTTTGCTTGGTTAAGGCTTCTTCCAGCAAGATTAGTATTGAATGTCTCCGTTTTTAGTAAGAAAGCAGAAGAAAATTAAAGCAAAACTATTAGAATGTTTAGAAGTTAGGTCCCCAAAAGGTTGAGACACCATGGCTTCTAAAAGAAAAATCAACTGAGAAGAAAAGCTCAAAGTTTTAGTATGCATAGGCTAAAATAAAGCACAACTTAAACTGACCTGTTCTGCAGCAAATACTGTGCATTCTGTATCTGGTCCTGTGTTCCTGTAATGGTAATGATCCGATCTTCAGACCCTTCTAAAGGCTCATCAATTTTGATCGAAGCTCCCGACTCATGACGAATTTGTTTAATCCGCTGACCACCTTTGCCAATAATAGAGCCGGCCAACTGAAAGATTTTTAAAGAACAAGTGTTTATGACACACTTTAAATGAAACCATGTTACCTGTTTTAATGAAGATCAAGAATATTAACTTTGTACATTTATTCTGATGTTTTTAATGCACCCTAACCAGTTTAAGGTTTGGATTGTACCATATTTATATTTCAACATTTCCTTTAATAAATGTATCAAAGGCTTAAAACCCTCTAACAGCTTTTGATAGTACTAAGCACTTGATAATGCAAACTTGAGAATGACATCTTGCTGCAGTCCTTAAAAACACAACTTTAATCCTAAGAGTATTTTTGTTAACATCTTTTATTAGAAGTTAGGTAACTTAAAATAATTCATTAAAATGTCCCTTGTAATAAAGATACTTACATCTTTGGGAATAGTTACTTGTGTAGTAATAATAGGTCCACCAAGATCACCATATGAGCCACGACCCCCTGCATAGGAATAATCTGATTTAAATAATGAGCATCAAGTTCATTTACAAAGCATGAAATAATGTTTGATTTCACAAAGAAGAAAACTTACCATATCCAGAGCCACCCTAAAAAGAAAAACAAAAAAAATTACTTTGCCTTCAAAAAGTCCTTTTTAGACATTTTAACATTCTTAAAATCCCTCTTCAGTTTAGTACACCAAAGTCCTCCCATATCCTCCCCTAGCAAGTGTATTTCAGAAGACTATCCCTAGGGCAAGAAACCACTTAGAAATACAGCATTTAAAGAAACAAAACCATTAATGAGGAGAAACAAGGCACTTATTGGTGAGTAGGCAAACATCTTAATTATTATGGATATTAATGTAAACACCCTTGATACTCAACCTGTGGTTCATAAGCCATCTGCCATTCTGAAGGGCTCCAAGTATCTATCGCAGAGTCCCAAGTTTCATCGGCACTGAAACCAACCTGTGTTGAAAAAAGAACCTATTAACATGAACCTGGCACTGTATTTGTTGTAGAACCATTTTTAAATCTACATGCCCAATTTCTATTTTACATCACTACAATATAAAAATTGCCAATCATCACGTATTTTGGAGGATTCAATATGGCTCAATAAAGTCGTTAATATTCCAGCAAACAACCAAAAAATGATGTGATCTTCTAAGAAGTCCATTTTTAAGACAAAGGTTTTCAATTAGCCATACTCATCAGCAAAATGTTAACTACCTTAAGAACCCCTATAGCCCTTGTATACAACGATGATAAATGAAGCCTTACCATGCCATCATAACGGTCTCCAGGTCTTCCTCTTCTGTCATAGGCCATTAGATCACTGCAAGAACAGTACTGGTTGTTATCTCAGCCTTACATATCACACATCAAATAAAAATCTCCTTTATCATATTATTTCCCTACATGCAAGCTCTTGTATGTTATTAATATATGAATGAAAATAATTTACCCTCCTCTAGGTGGTGGTGGTGGAGGAAGAGGAAGATTCCGAGCTCTGCTACCTCCCCGGCCACCTCGTCCAGGAGGAGGGGGAGGGGGTCCTCGCCGAGGGCTCATGTCATCATAATCTCTTCTGGACGGAGGCATCGGCCGCCCACCCCGACCAGGAGGCATTCTGTCAAAACCACCTCTTCCCCGCATGGGAAATCCCACAGGACGTCCACGGCGGTCATCAAACATCATCGTAAAGCCACCATAATCATAGGTTTCATCGTAAAAATTGGGATCGTAAGGCTGTGCACGTCCCTTGATGGGAGACTAAAACAAAAACAGCAATGTTATAGATTGAAGAACAATAATCTTGGTTCATACCAACCATTCTTTTTACAAACAAAATATTTCAAGTCCTTTCTTTCTTTTGGGATGTACTTCACATGACAAAAATGTAGGTAAAGGTAATAGTAGGAAAAAACAATTGAAAAAATGCAGTATTTCTGGTGAGTCATAAGCAAAAAGTGAGATTTATTGCTTTTAGAAGAGTTAGCAACTTAGTATTTTAACCTTAGATAAGAGACCATCCCAGGGGATGAGGGAATCAGTATCACGGGTGAGCCAGTAACCCATTCCAAGGCATTATCAGTAATGTAGTACCACAGAAACATCTTTTGAGGTACCAATGGCTATTAAAAAAAATCTCACCATCAAATAACCAGTCTACACACTCTTCCAAAGTATTTCTAAATTAAAGTGATAGCTAAAGCCAGGTGATAGAAAATTGCAGAAAGGAAAGGACAAGTAAAAGCCCTTTGTCTAAACATTCTGAAATTGCTTTTAGTATATGTGCTGCCGAAACAAGCACTCTGAAATTGCATTTGATGTAAACTTGTTTAATGAAATTAAAGGAAATTGTTCTGAAGGTACCTCTGATATAAGATCAAGGATGATCTTTATGCACTCTACAACCCTATCAGGTTTTCCTCCAATAAGAACGACTCTGTCAGTGGAATGAGGACAGCATTCCTGGAAAAGCTTGATTGTTGTCTGAGTGTTCTGTAATAAGTTTTCAAAACAAAAACATTAATTAATCAGAGGATATAATAAAAGAATGCATTGAAAAAAGGTTAGGAAACCTAGGAAGATTAGGTAAATTTACATTTGCCTTCAATAAATCCACCCCATGCTGATATAGGAGTTTTCATTGGTATAAAATATTTTGCAAAACAATACGGTCAGGCTTTTTTGTGGTGTTTTAATAGCAAACTGAATATAGAAGTGATGAGAAATCTCAGGTAAGAAAACTCAAAAGGGAAAGCCCCTTGAACCAAGCCTACATGAAAAACTATTTTGCAACTACAAAGGAGAAAATAAGTTGCCTTTACCTCTCGAAGTTCTTTGATTTTAGCACCTTTAACCCCAATAATTCCTCCTGCCAGACTCTGATGAATCAACAGTCTCAACTCGCAGTCAAAGTCACTTCCTTTATAGTGTTGGTACTGTGGAAGGAGTTATAAAATATTAGTCCCAGATTAAGGATTCCCCAATAATACACACTTATCTGCTACAAGCATAACATACTGTTGCAGTCAGTGAGCAACCTGAATTTATATTTCAATAACTTTACCAGTTATGTGCTTATTATCCTCAATAGCCAGGCCCAAAAAGGACATTCTGCACCACCTTAAAAAACTATTTTATTTTCAGGTCCTGCAACACCATACCCACACTGCAGCCATTTAGCATGTCGCTGTTACCACAAAATTATTAATAACATTCAAATAACACCATAATAAAAATGACTGCAAAGCACTTTGCTAATGTAGTTAATTCCCACTGCAGCATGGAGCAGGGTCAACAGTGAGTTGTAAGACCATTCATTTATCACATTTTTAAACCTTTTCTATAGAGACGGGAAAAGTACACTATGTTAAGAATAAAATTGATCCCATGGGCCAGGCTCCATACTTCAGTGGGGTTCAATGGTACTATGACATACATTTAAGCATTCCACAGCATCAGATTCGAGCGGGAGCTGGCTGGTTGCAGTGGGTGATGGCAACTGCAGGCCCTGAAAGTAGAAAAATAAGAGTAATAGGTTAAGTGTCTAGTGTGATCAGGCTATTGTCGCATATATTGGTAAAGCTACTACAACATTTATTTCACATCTATATCATTAAATGAAAAACTGCTAATCTACACTAAGAATCAACGTACAATGCTTTTCTCTACACACCTAAAAATTACAGATAAAATTCTCAAACTACATCATAGTCCTCAGTACTTTTATTAAAACAAAACAAAAAAAAAAAACCCAAAACAAAAAAACCAAACCAAAAAATAAAAAACCCCAACAGTATACCTTCTCTAAAACTAAGACCCATAAAATATATGCTAAACTCATGAAGCGCATGACCAGATAGCTGATGTTTACTCCGAAGTGGTCATTTTAAAACAAGTAAGATGGGTACAGTAACCCTGCATGTTATACAGCAGGTCATAAAATGCAACTCCTACAAACTGTTACATCCACTCTCTCCCCCCACCTCCTCCATTATGCCCCAATAGACCCACTTAATTTAAACATCCCCCCTCAATTGGCAAATACATAAAAAAATGAGCCTACCTCTTCCAAGGTAGGGATGATTTTCTTCAGAATTTCTCCAATTGTTTCAATGTCAGCACTGATACTCAATATGCTGTCAAACATCACAAATACCAGATAGTACAAAAAAGGTAGAAAAGAAAAGTGAGTTTTGTGTTCATCACCGGTAGTCATACAAACTTTCACAGAGAAGTAACATACATTTAATACTCCCCATTTAAAGTAGCCTATTTATAGGTTTACACATGCATTTTTGTTTTATGCCCAATACAGACATGATAACAATATTAGGAGACTTGCAGAGACAGAGAGAATGGGCTCTTGGAAGGGCTCAGATTAAGTGGGCAATAAACTGACCAGAACTGAAGCAGAGTTGAATATTTATGTTCCCCGCCACCACTACGTTAATTAAGGATACCCTCGCTGTTACATTGGTAAAACTGGCACACCTTCTCTTAGGCAAAGTGGGGGAATATGCAAGTGGTGAACATTGTATCTGAAGTAAGGTTATGGATACCAGTTAGAAAATTAGATCACTAATGGGCTCTGCAAGAAAACAAATACAAATGCAAGACAAAACAAAGACAACACAAATGAGAAGTGAAGGAAAGTGAACCAGAGTTAGCATTTCATCAGAAAAAATTATGAACAGGCAATGTCGGGAAGCAAGGTGGGCCACAAAGACAGAGCGAGAGACTATTTTGGTAACAATTTGATTTACAATGCAGCAAATATGCAACACTTGAAGCTGTGCTCCTTCCATCGAAATAAAATTAGTGGATCGTTTGGGTGGGCAACTCACGGTAAAAGTTCAGTGACAAAAAGACTTAATGGGGAAAATAAGACAGAAACTTGAAAAACAATACACCGTCTAAAGGGGATACTATTTAATTATATAAAAGGCAGGTAATAAAATACATTTCTCTCTTTCTAATCAGGCAGTGAGGCATAAACTGTTGGGACATACCGCTCGGGGCCACTGCTGTCTGGGACTGAAACACTGGCATTGTACTGCATTGGTCATTGGCGTTCGTGGATGTTGGCATTGGGCATGGGCATTCAATCAGAAGTTGTCAAGTATGGTACCCGTTTGGCAACGAGCACATTTTTGGGCATAGCCAACCAGGGTTTTCACATGGGCGTTCAGGGGCGGATGGGCCAACGTCATGGTGGGCAACGCAGGGGTAAGTCGATCCAGTACATGGGCAACGGAGATATATGGCCAAAAAAACAAGGAGAGGGAAAAGGGGGAAAAGCAATAAATTTTAATTTAATACAAACTATACTCATACTGTCAATTAATGAAACAAGCTTAAGTTGTTCTGAAGACTAACACAATAATGGACTTTTCTATATTTGACTGTGGCTTAACATTTAAGGACCTTAAATGATGGTACTAGCTTTTTTTTTTTTTTTTTTTAAACAAACGATGTTTCAGTAGCAGGCTGGCTCATGAGGGTAGACACAAAACCTGTCATGTCTCAGTTCACTGAAGTGCTTGAGGAAATGGGGAAATCAATAACCCAGATAATTATACAGAACATCTGGATTAAGAGGAGAGAGGTTTATAAAAGACAAAACAAAAATTCCCACACCACCAAAAACCCTAACTCTTAAAAAGACTAGTTAGTTGGTTTCCTGGAGGTTTAAAATGCATTCCTAAATCCTAACAGGCAAGATTGTAAAATTTTAAACAAATTTTGCAAGTTCAGTTTACAGTAATTAAGAAGAACATACAAAGATCTGCGACCAAGAGAGAAATGAAATACTATCAAATAAGTATCCAACACAAAGTTATTGCCTCATTTTTAGAAAGAAAACATTAAGAGTGTGTTCATTATGAGAAAAAAAAATTCTTCTAGAATTTTGGGGTAGCCAAGTCCTATAAATATGCTAACTTCTGGTGATACCAACATTTAATGTGTCTAATCACAAGAGTCAACCCACTATAAAATATGAAGGACTCAAACGTATCCCTGGCATTGACAAATGGTTTCCCAATCATAAGATTAAGCACCTATTCTATTTGTTATGCATATTTAATCATGCAAACTCAACATTAATTACTTTGTGTTCCATGTGCAAGCCGTTAAGAACAGATGGATGCTTAAAATAAGGGAAATAAAAATTTGAGTTTAATCAGCCACCTGCAATGGTTTTCAGTGATACTATAACTGATTCACACACATGGAAAATGGTGCAGGGTTTTTACACTGTCATTATTTCTAAGATGTTATCTTGCTTGAAGTGAATTATTTGGTGGAAAGTTATGAGAAAGTGAAGAAGTTTAATATAGACTCCACCCACTCCACACAATTTGAACTTGTTAAATCAGGAATGGCAAACCTTGAAATTATCTGTGATTAAACTGATTATTATGAATGACTTATATCTAGACTATTAAATGCTATGATGCAACTCTTTATATTTCTACAAACATAAACTGAAGCTGCTCGTGTAGTAGTTTAAACTCTTAAAATACTTACGTCTGTACGCAGAGCCTTAATGTTCTTGCCTCCTTTTCCAATCACTGCCCCAGCATTCTGGAGAAAAATAAAAAAGAAATTAAACTTGACCTTTCCTTCCAGTGCTCTTAAGCTTTCATCAAACAACAAAAAACCCAAACCATACAAAAACTCTTAACATTTTGTTATGGGGGTGAAAAATCTATTTGGGAATATCAAAATCAAAACAAAAACAAAAACAAAAGAACACCACCCCCGGAGTATGTGCTTTCTGGGCTCTACACATTAAGAGAGAACTTTGGAATATTCACAATGTCAGAATACACTGAGCATAAAACTTAAGCACTGACTAACTGTATTAACACCCACCTGTAAAACAATTTGATACTTTTGCATTGTGGCATATTAATCAAACGGTTACCCAGAATGTTTCCTAATAAATTCACAATGCAATAATCAAGATATAACCTTTTATTCATTATGCTTTAAGGATCACCCATACCCTTTTTCCTGGTCTAACCTATAAGTGGCTTACCATGTTAAGGGCTTTCATTTTAATTGTTATCCAGAAAACAAAGCCACCATGACCTGGGTCTATTTAGTTACACAAATCTTTTCTATTCAACCTAAAAGGATTTGAAAGTTTCCCAGAGAGCCAAACCAGAATTTATCTTAATTTCTACTCAAGTAAGAACCATTTTAAATTTTCATGAATAAAATTTATACCTTGCTCTGAAGCAGAATGCGTAATTCAACCATCTCATCAGTGTTTCTAGATCTTTTAAAAGCTTGTTCCTCTTCCATGTCTTCTGCAGGGCGTTTACCTAGAAATTAACAGTTCAGATTTCAAAGAAAAGCACCAGCATCTTCAAAAACAGGCATCTTTAACTATATTTAAGTTTTAATCTACAGGGTAAATTAGAGAAAGTAACTGGACTTTTAAATATGAATTAAAGCATGCTCACTGCTAGCAACATATTTCTAAACACAAAATAGTGACAAAGTACTTCAGAGGATCAAGAATTCCAAATAACAAGGAAAAAAATGTCTTTTTTTTTGGTCTTAGTTCAGATTCCTTTACAAATTATTTTAGTTTATAAATAAAAGCTAAGGTCTTAACTGAGACAAATCTCAGATGAAACCTAACCATAAGTAATTAACAGAATGAAAAATATAAAATTGTTACAATTAAAAACATTTTCTCACCAAATTCTCCATTGGTTTCAGTGTTGGGGAAGGTTTCCTCTGGCTGTTCAGTTTCCATTTTCTTGGCTTAAATGGACACACCAATCTGTCGAAAAATAAAGAGACTAGTACATTTGGCTTATTGGAAAGTAAGCTGTGCATGTTGCTAAATGTTAAAAGAAAAAAAGCAAAGAAATGATTCTGCTTCTAGAACATACCAGATATTATATATCCTTGCAGAGCAGAACTGAAGTGTTCTGGGCGGGACCAACTGACACCCTAGTGCTGCAGTAGCCTACAAAAACCAACATAAATCAGTTTTGGTTTTTGGTTGCTAATTACTTAATACTAACAAACAGTGATCCTAACATAACAAAGAGCTATTTCTAAAACTTTTTTCATTTCAGTGTCTTAAACCCTTAAATTAACCCAAGCCAAACACTCTGATTTTTTGCAAAAAAAGATTTTTAGTCATTGTAACCAGTTCCACCATGGGAACTAGTTATTTTACATTATAAATACATAGGAGGCCAAAGGCACATAAGTCCACGTGCTTATTTTGTCCCTAAAAGTACAAATACATAAAAAGATAAAACTAGTTTCAAGTTACAACTTTAAATCGTTTTGGGGATTCTTTCCATTGGTGGCTTGAAATGTGAAGTCTATAAGACTGTGTTTATAAATACAAAGACATATTCAAGTCAATCTACTTAAGAAATCTCAAAACCTGACTTAAGAGCGGACCCAAACTGCCAGTGGACCCCTTGAACACCAGAGGGTATTTTACACTAGGTTAAAAAGGGTATAACCTAACAATTACACCGCTACAAGCAGACTGGAGACGGGACTCCAAACAGCTTTTTATCTTCCCGCTGAGGACTGGCAGGAAGGAGGCAACATGTGACCCCTGCTTAAAAGGGATAGCCAGACAGCTTAGCGTTTAAAAAAAATATATCAAGGCAACTTCTATGTTTCCCATACTTCCACAACGTTTGTCGATAACCAGTCTCTTCTAACGACTAAGTGAAACTTTCTGATCCACCACGCAGTTAAATAATTAATGAGGTGTGGCACAAGATTTGGATAAATTTAAAGATAAACAGCAGGGTCTCTCTGTCAGAATAAAACATTGCCGCGATTCTTCAGTGACCATTCTCCAGACCACAAACATCGCTAAGTATGCGCGCGCGACCAAGCGAGGCAAATATGCCCTCCCCCTCCCCACGCCCAATACCGGGATCTGCCAACAGTCGAGTAACTGGAGCTGAAAAAGCCAGAGGCGAAGTGCACTAGAGCCGCGCCTCTCTTCTCCCAGATCCGACAGGAAATGGCGGCCCGTGTAATGGCGACTACGTGCTACTAGGCGGAGCCAAGCTCCGACGCCCCCTCCCCCACCCACCACGCGGTCCCGAGATCTCTTCCCCCGCACCCTCCCCCCACCGCGGGAGAGACAAAGCAACCGAAGCAGCCCAACCATTCGACCTCCCCGGCTCCTACTCCATGCCGGCTATGGCCTAAGTGCAGTGGGACCCAAACAAAGAACGGCGGCGTTCTCTACCGCCTTCGGGCTTCCCTCGCCGCCCCTACCCCTTCCTACACAAAGGGCCTAATACCCAAAACTACAAAACTACAGCTCATCCGACAGGTACAGGCCTCGCAATGCCCCGAAACCTCTAGTATCACAACGCGGACTGCGGATAAACGCTCAGGGAAATGGCGGAGCTGGGGGAGGGGAAACCGGGCAACGTTCCCTCGCTGAATCCGCCAACCACCAATAAGCCAACAAACGCCCCCTCCTCAAGTGGAGAAATTGGTCTCCGACCCTCGCCCTCACGTGCCGTTCGCCTAGCTCCGCTCCTCACCGCGCGAGGCCGCCGTCCTTAGCAGCCGCGCCGCCTCAGCCGGTCACAGCTAGACAGAGAACGAGCGTAGCCCC
>PVJL010002364.1:0-202317 GCA_004026885.1 Lyroderma lyra | reverse complement strand
CGCGGATACCTGGACACCCGGGGCGTGAGTCTGACCGCGGATACCTGGACACCCGGGGCGTGAGTCTGACCGCGGATACCTGGACACCCGGGGCGTGAGTCTGACGCGAACTTTGTGCTCACTTTGAAAAGACGTTTGAAAGCCTCTTTAGTGAGCATTTGGGTTTCCTTTCTGAGCATGTTTTCATCTGAAAGATAGAAAAACAATTATTTTTTTCCGTCACAGGAAAGGGTCACCTGGCGCTCCCGTCCAGCCGGGCCGTTCAGGAAGGCGCAGATTGTACCGGGGATGGCGGGGCCTCCACTCTGAACACCACGCCCTCCTGTTTGTGCGACGCAGCGCCGCTACCAGGAACAGCATGCTTCTGGAAGGCTTTCGGAATTCCCTGGGGGAACGAAGGTGCTGCGGGGAGTCAAGTCTGGTCTGTTTATGGGTGAAATTCCCTTTACCCAGAGGGCAGGAAGAGCCCTGCCGTCGGAGCTGATTGCCGTTAAGCACTGGCGATTCCCCCCGCCCCCACCCCAGTGATCGCACGCGCGGCCGGTCCGCAGGTGGCTCGGCCCCGGTCAGCCGCGGTCCAGGCCGCCGCTCTGTTATTAGCCACGCTGCAATTTGAGGGCCTCCTATCAGGAGTGATTTAGACGTAAAATTCTGTGTAACGATCAAAGCCGCTCCCTGAGCTAAGTGCTGCTGGCCGCACAGAGTTTATTGCCAAACCCGGTGGCGAAGGGGCAGATGTGACTTCTCAGGCCTGCAGAGAGAGAACTGGACAGGTCTGTTTATTACCCAAACCGGGACGGCCAGCCAGGCCGCTCCAGACCCGCTTTTCGTCCCCAGAGAGCGACGCTGACGTTTTCGTCACCTAACGCGCACTGTGTCACAGCTGCTCTGTGTCGGGCAGGTTGTCAGTGCTTCGTAGTTATTACTCGTGCTCTCCTGACTGCTTGGAAGCAGAGTGGGCTGAGTTCGCTACGCTGACGCAACAGTGCCCAAGTTCAGCACTCACACTTATGTCTCCCTTGGGTCCGTGTGTGTGTTGGGGGGGGTGGTCCTCTCCACATTATCCGTTCTCGGGTACCATGACGGTACCTGGCCCCGGTGGCAGAGGTAGAGAGAACAGCGAACTGTGCACTAGCTCTTAAAGACACCTACCCAGAGGGGACACATTCATTCTGCTCACTTTCCATTGGCTAAAGCAAGGTGCAGGCCCCGCCTGACCGCAGGAGGACGAGGAAGTGTGATCCTACCATGTTCTGGAAGAAAGACAACGGGCACATTCAGCCGAACAGCACCAGTGCCAGCTACAACTGTCCTGTGAAGAAGGCGCTCTTACTGCTCGTTTTCGACATTACCACCAAGCAAGTATTACAAGACTTGTTGAAGGGGTTTCTTTAAGAAGAAGGGGGAAAGCTCAAAACTGTGAATAATAAATAAAATGGCAATGACTCCATAACTATCAACAATTACTTTCGATGTAAATGGATTAAATGCTCCAATCCAAACATTGGGTGGCTGAATGGACACGAAAACAAGCCCCTTGCATGTGCTGCCTGCGAGAGACTCACTTCAGATGGAAAGACACACACAGACTGAAAGCAAAGGGATGGAAAAAGGTAGTTCATGAAAATGCAAACAAACAAACAAAAAGCTGGAGTAGCCATACTTATACCAGACAAATGAGACCTTAAAACAAAGTCTGTAACAAGGGACAAAGAAGGAAGGACCCAGTAATCCCATTTCTGGGCATTTATTGAAGAACCTTGAGAGGGCCATGGGCACCCACATGTTCAGTGCAGTGTTGTTTACAATCGCCAAGATGCGGAGGCAGCCGGGTGAGCACTAACGGATGAAGGGGTCAGGAAGAGGTGGTGTGTACACAGGGTGCCAAAAACATGTCCACACGTTAAGAAAGGAAAAAAACTGTTAAAATGGAAATACTTACTGTATACCGATAACAACAGATGGACACGAGTCACATTTGACTTCTGCAATCACAAGAGGTGCTCAGAGTGGTGACCGTCAGTGTCTATCTAACCCATAGATAACATCTCTTAAAACGTGTACGCATTTTTTTGGCATCCCCGATATACAATGGAATATCACTCAGCCATAAAAAGAATGAAATCTCGCCATCTGCAGCCACGTGGATGGACCTAGAGGGTACTGTGCTGAGTAGAGTAACTCAGCCAGAGAAGACAAATGCCATCTGATGTCACTCACATGTGGAACCTAAAGAACAAAATAAATGAACCACACAGAAACAAACTCATAGATCCAGAGAACATTTTGATGGTTGCCAGCTGCGGGGAGTATTGATGAAAAAGGGAAAGGAATTAAGAAGTGTGAGTTGGAAGTTACAAAGTAGTCATGGGGATGCACACGATAGCATGAGGAAACCTAGTAATATTGTGATAACTGTGTATGGTGCTAGGTTTATCGGGGTGATCACTTTGTAAGGTACATTTATGTCTAATCACTGAAATTCATATAATGTATGTCAACTATAATGGAAAAATAAAGCAATTATTTAAAAGACAAAACTAAGACAAGGCATCCCTCATCGTGTAGGAGATTGCCCTGGGTGGGCTTGACCTAATCAGGTGAGTTCTTAAAGAGCATTTAAAAGTCAGAGACAAGCCACTGTGGGCCTGGAAGAAACCAACAGTGTGAAGCGGGCTGTGGGCTGCCCGTAGGAGCTCAGAAGCACCCAGTCAGCCACCAGCAAGAAAATGGGGACTTCAGTTACACAGCCGTAAGGACTTGAGTTCAGCCGACAACCTGCGTGAGCTCACGCCTCAGGTGAGACCCAGGTGACACCTCGAATGCCACCTTGTGAGAGCTGAGCAGAGGATCCCGACCCACAAGAACCAAGATGATACATTTGTATGATTTTCAGCTACTAAGCGTGTTTGTTATTGATACATGGCAATAGAACGACAGATGGTAGAGACGGGAAGGGACCTACTGGGACATGAGAACGTTCTGTTTCCTGATCTAGGTGATGGTTACATAAGCAGATTTTTAATTTGCGAAGCTGCATTGTGCTTGGTCTATAGGATGTGTGCACATTTCTGTCGATACTTGATATGGAGTGTACCGAGTGAATACGACGAAGTATTCACAAGCTTGGGATCTGATCTCATGAAGGAAGTGGTATAGTGTGTGATCTCTGCTTCACAGTTGAGGGAGTGGAAACTCAGATGCCTGCAAAGCCGGGGATACCTGATTACATTGTGGTGTGATGTCTACACTGCAATGTATCCCTCCCACTGAGGGTCAGGCAGTAAACCTGTGCCCTTGGAGGTACTCCATCAGAAGAGACAAGAAAGAGGAATGACTCTTTAGAATGAGTCAGACCTTTGAGCCGTGTCACTTTGATTATTCAGAGGAGCCTGATAATAATTCTAGTCATTCTCTAGGGCAGCAGTAAGTGGCCTGATCTCACTGTCATCTCACTGCCACTCCTTCCAGGGATCAGCCAAAATTGCAGCTCCTAATGACTCTGGCTTTTGACCCCTGCTGTCAACAGCAAGAGATAAGGAGAGTAAAAGGAGAGATAAGGGTAGAAGGTGAGGGTCCACCCTCTCTGTTTGTTCAGGGAAAGACACCCACAGGGGAGTAAGTTCTTTAAACAAACCAACAAAAACACAACAACAGTCTTTAAAAGAACGCCAATGTAATACACGATCATTTTAATGGAATCCAACGACTCCAGAAATGTAAAGCCCTTAAAGTATCTCATCCTAAAAATCACCACTGTTAACTCCTGGGCATGTCTTTCTTTTTGCTTGCTTGTTTGTTTGTTTTTTACTTATTAATTTGCTTTTTGTGGGTGTTTGTGTTTTAATGATCTACTTGTTTGAAAAAGCAAGTGGAAGGTTACCAAAAAACAGAATTGGGGGCCAGAAGCAGCCAAGAGAGGTTAGAATTGGAGGCACAACAAGGACAGAAGCAGCAAATCATTCTGCTTTCACTTCTGGGGTTAGGTTTGATGGCCCCGGACATGTTAATACCTGAATACGACATTGTTCATACCTGACTCTTCCTCGACAAGCCATGGGACTTCTGCCCTCGATGTTGACCTGGCGCAACAATGCAGCAGAGAAGATGTGAAGACAACAGTGGGGAAATGAACTTCCTTCCTTCTGTCTCTCATCAAGTCCACGTTACTTTATTAGCCAGTTTCTGCCACAGGTCTTCATTATTGTGTAAACTGTATCTCGGTTTTTAAACACCTGAGCTAATCTGATTGACATAATGACCATCAGTGACTTATTAGATGGGGACCTAGGGAAGATTCCCTGAGAGAACCAGACAGTGTGGCTTTGACTAAGTGGAGGATTGGTTTGTGGGTCAGAAGCACTGGTGTCACCGGAGAGCTGTTAGACACACACAATTGCAGGCTTCATCCCAGACCCACATGATGTGAATCTCTGTTTTAACAAGATCCCAGGTCGGCTCCTATGCACGTGACAGTTGGAGATCTCACTATGTTTTGGATGATGTGCAAGGCACAGAGTTGCTCGTTTAGTTTCAGAGTCGGTGGGTGCTGAATTAGAAGGAATGTGGCAGGGTGACCCTGGGCCATGGCAGGGGTGACCCTGGGCAGACCGCCTCTAGGACCCTCCTCTGCTTCCTCCTAGTTGTGTAATCAGATGAAGTGTAAGGTCCCCTCTGGCTCTGACACTCTGTAATTCTAAGATGTTTCGCTGAAGCCAAAGCAAAAAGTAAAACCCAGTGGAAATTTAATCAACACGAGTAAATTGGTTAGAGAAGCACCGCGGCCTTACCGCGTCGTGGCGTGACTGTGAGGGAGGCCTTGGCCACGCACCCGGGCTCCGTGCGCAGTGCTGTGTGTCATAGCCCAAATGAAAAGCCATGTCCTGTTTAATAACAGCTATTCCTTATTCACCGAGGAGGAAGCGTATTTGATGGAAAAAGAAGATTATTGCTAAAACAAAATGCTATTTGGAGCAGCAGGCTGCCTGGAGCTTCTGAATCATTTGTATTGGAATGTTTAATACATTCTTTATTTGAATTGGGATCATTTTGGTGTGCAAAGATTGTTTTTATTCTTTTGAAGCAAAGCGAGAGGGCTCTGTTGAAAAGCCAACGGCAACCACACATACACGATGAAGTCATACTTGACCTTCCGGATGCCGGTCATGTGAGTGTAGATGAAGGACAATACTGAAGACCAGGCCTTAGGAAGAGGCTCCAGGTGCATCCCTGACTCGGTGCGTGGCCGTGGCCACGTGTACTTCCCTTCCATGGTTCGGTTCTGTTACCTTACAAGTGATTGGATTGGACTATTCCATCTTACATGTTAATAGAGGTCACCTGGAATTTGGGCTGAGAGGTACGGCGTGACCTCAAGTAAGCTCGGGAATGGATTGATCCATTAGTACCGTCAGCTACGGCCAAGGGAACCGGGAGTGACCAGTACGTTCCATTTGTTTGCCAATTCGTGGGCTAGAGGCTCTCTGAGGACAGGGACTATTTTCAATATTTCCTCCTGAAAATATCTCTAAAAGCATCTTATAGGATAAGCTGAAAGAGACACAGACTGATTCCTGGGCTTACTATTGCTATTTTGGAGTCTTTTCAAAGCTTGTAGGATACGTGCATTTTCTGCTCTTGATGGCGTCATGCAGGACAATCTCTGAGAAGAAAAATGTCCTGATTTAAAAGAAACAGTGTGAGAGACGTGATAGGTCGCAAGTGATTCGTGGAGTGAGTCCTCTGTTTTGGTAGAACATAGAGTGTTGTTCCATCTGGGGCCCCTTACAGGAAACAGATGCCCCCGCTATGCACTGGGCCCCCTGCGGTGAGGGAACTGGCATCTCTGTATCCATTACTGGGGATCCAGGAAGCATTCATAAAAGTGGGGGTGAACACGTTTCTGTTGGCATCCTGGCATAGCAGTCGTGTTATCGGTCATCTGTGTGGGGTGAACTTCCCCCCATTCCTCCTGGGGGGACTGGTCATGAGAAAAGGGTTGAGCGTTCTGTGGAGAAACATGTTGTGTTCTTCCGCCTAACGAGCCCCTCCTCAGGTCTAAGGTGACGAGGAGAGGTAACGCCTCTTTCCTGCTGAGAGAGCACTGCTGTTGTGATTGGATTTCGCGTTCAAGTGCAAACCCCCCAAAGGAAGCTGACACAAGTATGCTGTGGGGTTCAGAGAAAGAATACCTTTACAGTTTTCTGTTTCCCCTTTTAGGCCATGAAGCTCTGCCTTCAGCGGTCCACTTTCTACTTCCCATTTTAGAAGTGGACATTTCTTTGTTCGTGTGTCGTCCCTCAGTTCTTCGATAGTTTTGATGGTCAACTGATGACCATTCTCTTTGTGTTTGAGAGCAGCAAGCTCACTCATCTATTCTTTGGTTCAGTAAAAAGTACGCATGTCACACCCTGATTGAGAGAAAGGCACACGGCCTGCCACCCTGGTGACATTGGCCGGCCCTGTCTTCAAGGTCACAACCCAGCATGGGGCCAGGAAAATATTCAAAATGGCAGGGAATTCAAATGCGGCTTCTAACTGATTTGGGAAATCCTTATTCACTTTAGAAGATGTTAATTATCTTCTTTATTTCGAACATGTTATTTCAGTTGGTCATATATTCACGTGTTCAAAAATAAAAATAAAATTAAAAGAAGTTTTATTCTAACTCCTGCCCCCACCTACCTAATGTCCCACCTTCAGCCTGTTACACATCATGAGTCTTATTTTGTGTGTGTGTGTGTGTGTAGGCTTCTGGTTGTTGACTTTTGTGTAGATATAAACAAATATAAATGATGGTTATTTCCTTCCATGTTCCATAGCCATTAGGATGCTGTATGGATTGTGCTTTGAGTCCTGCTTTTTTCACTTACGAGTTTTCCTGAGGCATTTTGACCAGGCACAGCTGGTACTATTGTGCAGAAGCGCCTTGGTCTACGTATCTGCTCCCTCTAGATGGACACTGGAGTGATTTCAGCTCTTGCTTACGCATGCACGCCCTTCTGCGACCCATCACGGAGTCCCTCTGTCACTTCCTGCTGGGTTCAGTATGGCTGTAAAAAAACAATTCTCACATGTGAAATTGCTGAGTAAGAAAGTAAATGCATTTTTAATTTTGATAGGATTTGCCAATGAGCTCCCCAAAGGGTTGTACCATTTTGTATTCTTGCCAACAAGGCTTGAAAGTGCTTAATTCTGCTATTTATTACAGAACATGTAACATTTTTTAATTGGATTTTTGCCAACTTGATAGATGAAAAGCGATACCCTTGTATAGTTTTGACTTGCATTTTTCTGATGAGGTCAAGCATCATCCCATATGGGTGAGAGGCGTTAATATTTATTTTTCTGTGACCACTCTGTTGATGCTGCTTGCTCGTATTTCTTTTGCTCTGTTGACATATTTTATTGTACAATTTCTAGGCAGAAACATGATTCTCATTTGTGAACATGTATTCTAAGGCTCTAAGCTGAGTCCTCTTTATATGTGCACTCATTTAGTCCTCACAGCAACTCCGGGAGAGGGGTATGGCTACCCGTTTTTGAATTGAGCAGATGGAGGCTGAGGGTCATGCCCGAGTTGGTCTTGCTCCTCAAGCCTTCCCTCTTATCACCCAGTACTGCAGGTGGAGATCACAGAAAACTCATCCCAACTGGCTTTCATTTCCCAAGCACACAAGATGACAGAGGAGGGTCTTGCTGAGATCACGCTGGGTGGCATGTGGCAGCCCAGCTGGGATTAGAAACATGCTTTTGCAAAATCCATCCACGAAATGATCCACAGGGGGATTGATTGTACCCCCACCCCAGGAAAGCCTCGCCATGATGCCACCGAAGCCAAGAGGAAACAGAGACGACAAGCGGCTGAATGACACGGGGAGAGTGTTGTACTGAGTCACGCATGCAAGGGTGTGTGTGGCCGCTGAGAACCAACGCAGAAACCACACTTTCCCCAAGAGTGGCTTCCCATTGGGAGAAACACTGCACTCCTGCTGCCTCTGTTGTCTCACAGGGGGTTCCAGGGACGTCTCGGTTACAAGTGGTGTCCCAAGCCCCTCGTCTAGTTTTCTCAAACAGCGTGGGGCCAGCACCCGGAGCCCAGGAGCTCCCGGGAAGGATGAGCCCCCGGCCGGCCTCTCTGTTTACGGTTCTTTGTGCTGTGGATGGAAAAGCGAGCTGGCCTCCCAAGGGACAAAGAGAGGAAACTGTGGCTCATGAGTAGCATCTGACAAATCTGCAAGACCCCACACAAGTGCATTACCAAATGATTAAAGCCCTGGTCCTCCCTCCAGAGTAAGTGTGTGAGAACATTCCATCACTCACGGAATAATGTAATCCCTGCAGCTCTCCGCCGGGGCGAAAATACAGCCAAGACGCCCTTCTTCACTCTATTTAGCAATCGCTTCCTTATGGCACGTTTCCTCACTTTCTTTCACTCGAGTTCATTGTGACTCAACAAAGTATGAATCCAGTGGATGTGAACTTCATTAAAGCTACAGTCCTATTTTTCAGCGAGGTGGCAAGCGTGTTCAAGGTGCGCGCGCCTACACGGTTCAGGTGCGTCTCTGGTGTCCCTACCGATGACTCACACTCGGGGGCGGGGCCCAGCGCGTTCGAGTTCGCTGAGCGCGTGATGCTGCAGGGGTTCAGCATGTCCCCGAGTGTGTACGCCCACACGTGGAAAGGAGCCTGGACACGGTGCTCAGTGTGGTTCCCAGTGCTTCAGCCTGGTGTCACAGGACAGCCGGGTGCGGTGCGACCAGCATGACTTCCGAGCTGTGGTCAGGCTGAAGCACAGCGGTGGGCAAACTCTTCCCCGAGGGGCCAGATGGTAAATATTTAGGGCTTCTATGGTCTCTGTCACAGCGGCTCACCTCTGCCATCGGAGTGCAAATGCGGCCATAGCCAACACGTAAATGAATGGGAGCGGCTGTGTGGCAATAAAACTTTATTTAAAACAAACAAGCACAAACCAACGGGCAGCGGGCAGGACTTGGCCCGAGCACCTTAGAGCCAAGTATGAGTGCCTTCTTCCCTAGGTAGGGAATGCTGCTCTGGGCAGTGCCCTCAAGTCATAAAAATGTGCCAGTGTGATTGCCTGCAGCCACGAAATTAGAAGTAGACACCGCCAAGAGGACCCTGGAGGTGGGTGGGTCTTTCACCGATTCTTTGTTTTCATTCTTCTGGCTCTTGTCTCCTTGTCTCCATCAGCCGTGTATTTAGTACTTTATCATGTGTCATGTGCCTCTTACCTTTTCAGTTCACTTTCTCTACTTTTCTGCTGACCCTCGAGACAGAATCAGAGTGGGGTAAGAGTCCAAGTTTGAGGCTCGCTGACACCTGGGTTACATCTTGGCCCAGTCACTTACGGCACCCAGGCCCCAAGGGATTGTCCTTGCGTCTCCTGTGTCCCTGTGCTTGTCCAATGCAGTGCAGCTGCCCTAGGTCTGGTCAGAAGGTCAGGGAGGAGAAACCAAGGAGCAGGAGCTTTGCAAAGTCACTGGGGGTCCCCTCAGTGCTCTCCATCATGTAAACACGCTTTCCTTTCCACGCTGACTACACCCTTCTTGTGTCTTTGTTTACTTGTTTATTGTCTGTCTCCTCCCAATAGAATATAAGCTTTAGGAGTTGGAGGCTTGGTTTTGTTTGCCACTGTTTCCCCCCAAACCTGATACCATGCCTGGCACATTGTGGATGCCCATCACGTACCTCAGGGTGCCGTGTGCATAGTAGGTTCTCAACCCAAATACCTGGGGGAGCACTTGCACAGTGAGCAGGATATCAGTCAGCTTGGACAAGTACCAGAAAATAGCACTATTAATAGTCACCAACGAGTATCTGCTGAAGCGTCTGCAGTCTTTTCTACTCTTTATCTCCTTTACCCTCCTTCAGGCCAAGGACAATGGAGGCCGTAGTAGCAGTAGCTACCACGGTAGGAGTAGATACAGCAGTGGCCATCTCACTTTCACGATAAGGACACTAGACTCCAGGGAACTTAAATAACTTGCCCGAGGTCACACCACTGAAAACGAAAACGATCAAGCCAGGACTCGACCCAGATGTATCAGATCTTAAGGTCTGCAGTCTTAGATCGTGCTGCCCAGAGCGGAGACTGCTAAACTGTGTGGATAGACAGATGATTTCTGGACTCCTGGACTCACTGGAATAAGAGATGTTTGAGGAGCACCAGACCAGTGTCTAATACGTGTGGCAAAGATACACAAAGAAGCACTTTGCAAAGGAATTACTTAGTCATTGCTCATTGGCTTGATGTGTCTGTCTGAACTTGTTCTATTACTTTATGATGATTAGTGAGAGGCATTGAACTTTAAATTCAAGAGAAAACTAATGAAGTGAAGTTCAGAAGTTAGCAAAAGCAGAAAAATAAATCAAGCTGATAAAAGCTAAACTTAAAGACTTTTCCCAAACATTTGAAGGCACATTTCTTTGTAAAGAGCTAAGTGCCAAACATTTCTTCAGTTAGGCAATTTTTTAAATCGAATGCAGCTAAAAATCATGACCATAATATAGGCTTAACAAGTACAACCACGAAATGACTTGGAATTCGTTTTTAAAAAATACACGTCAGAATCTTCCCGTGTGAGGCAGTGTGGACTAGCAGAGAACACCAGGGCCCAGAAGCCCCCAGCCGATTTTGAAAGGCTGGCATGGTGGTGTCCTCTCACATCTGTGAGACTGGGTCTCCTCATCTTAACAAGGGGAGGGAGGCGGGTCCTAAAGTGGCCTTCACTGTGCTGTCATGAAAACTCAATGAAATAAAAAATCACTTCACACGGTGCCTGCCCATGACGAACACCCCAGAAATGACAAACTGGGCTCTGAATGGAACATCTGACGTCTCTCCCTGATATTCATTGATAGCACCGTGATGATAAATGGTCTGTTTCTGGACTGTTATTAGGAGCCTAGCCCCAGTGCCAATCACTGAGCTGGTTCATCAGTTTTACTTGCTCAAAATTTATTTGGTTCCTTTTTAAATTAACACCTTTCCTTTTTAAATTGAGGAATAACATACCTACAGCAAAGTGCATACATCTTAACCATGTGCACCCACCTACCCCACGCTATTACAGATCAAGACAGAGAGTATTTCTTCCAGAATCCTGGGTTTCTACACACCCCTCCCACTGAGTACTTCCCCCAAGGAGAACCAGGGTTCTTTTATGATTTTTGTAACTTTTGCATGTTGAAATAATCTCAGCCTTACAAAGAAATTGTGAAAACCAGAGAATGCCTGCTAACCCTTCCCCTACTTTCCCCAAGTGTTAACGTATTTCCTAACCATGGCACTATTGTCAGAACCTAGAGGTGGACATGGATACATACTCTTAACTATCACACAGACCTTATCTCCGTTTCCTCTGCTCTTCTTTACCCAGTCTGGGATCCAAGCCTGGTCCCCACGTGTGTCCCGTGGTCACATCTCTTTACCTACCCCAATCTGGGACAGTTCTCCCTTCTTTCCTGTCCTCCATGACATTTTAAGAGACTGGCCCTTTATTTTGTAAAAGGTCCCCTCTTATAGGTTTGTGTTGTGTCTGTGACGACTGTAGATGCTGTTGCTAACAGTGGTGTATGCATCGTCATTGCTGTGCATTCCATCGTCTGCACGTACTAAAACTTACCCACTTCACCACGGGGGGAGGCTCCCAGTTTGAGGCTCTTAGGAATAGGGTTACCACGAACGTCTTAGTACACGAGTTTTGGTACACACACGTTTGCTTTTCTGTGGGGTCACAATGTAGTCATTCTTGCCTTGCAAATCTGTTCGCTTGGTCACATCTCTTCAAAATTGTAGCTTCAATGACATTTTGTTCATTGTTGGAACTGTATGTATTGAATTCAGTCGCAGTTTGATGTACTTGACAAGAATACACAACAATTCAGCATTAAAATGAAACATTATTATATCCACAGTTTTTATAGGTACAGAAACAGAGTGAAAATGATATTATTGAAGCAAATATTCATCAAGAAAGGAACACATTGGTTCCTCTAAAGTGGTTTGTGGAAGGGACGGAAGAAGCCAGGTACCCTCAAGGAGACACAGCTGCCAATCGTCCTTGCGCCCCTGCTGTTTCTCGGGCACGTGCAAGAGCGTCTCCCATCACACACCAGCCCCCCTGCCGAAGGAAGGCGAAATGGCCACACTCCTTGAGATAGATGGAAGAAATGTCAAAGGGTGAGACACGGATGCGACTCAGTTGTGTGTCCTGCAGGACTGTCACTGGGGCCTGTGTCATAGTTTAATCGGCAGCACTTCCATTCTTCTTGGAGGTAAAGAACAATGCATTTAGTAGTAACCGTGTCTTATATTTGATGAAATGTGGTCATCGGAGTGATAATAAAGCTGTAACTTATTGATCCAAGCATTGTACTCAGCAATTCACAAACCTTCACTCGTTTAATTGGATCTTTACAGCGGCGTGTGTGGTAGGGGATGTTTTTAGCCCCGGGGAAATGAGGAACCTTGTACAAAGCCACACTGAGAGTGTGGGACGGAGCCAGGACTCGAACCCAGGTGTATGCGGCTTACGGATGCTGTCTGCCCCGCGCCAGGAGGGCTGAGTGAGTAGGGGCAGGAAGGTCACTTTGGCTTCACGTCTGGGCAGTGTCCTCGGCCTCGGCTTTCATAGCCGTGCAGCTAAGCACTCTGGTCCGTGCCCCCTGGTCTAGTACCTGTGTCAGCCTGGTAATTTCCTGGCAGGTCTTCCTGCTCCCACCATGACCAACTTTCACAAACTGTGTGGGCACCGCAGCTGGAGTGCGCGTTTCAAACCCAAGTCAGTACGCGGCACTCCTGGGCCGCACCCCTGCCCCAGCTGCCCTTCTCACCTGGTGTGACCTGTGAGCGTCCCAGGGGCCTGTGTGACCTGTGTTACTCTCTGATGTCCCCTCTCATGCTCCCCGCACCACTTGCCTCTGGCAGCCCCAGCAGCCCCGCCTTCTTGCTCCCCCAAACTCAGGCCGTCCTCTGTTTGTGACCCCTCCCCCCCCCCGCCCCCGCCCCCTGCTCTGGGAGCAGACTCCGAGACAAGGATTTGAGTGTCAGTTGTTTGGGAACTGAAGGAAATGCCCCTGGGCCGTTGGGCAGGGAGCCTGGCACTGCGGGTGACACATCGCATGCCCCACCGACTGGCAAAGCCCGGGGGCCAGGAGGGACCATACAGCTCAAAGCTAGCCCTCCGGTGAGGGGTGCAGGGTGCGGTGGCGGGGTACCACTGCATCCTGCCCCGGGCTCGGTGGGCGTGTGGGCAAAGCGCGCTCCGGTGCCCAGAGAAAGCCTTCAGCCAAAAAGAACGTGGATGCCCACCGTGTCAGGTCACGCTGTGCGTGAATGGTAAACCGAGGCATGCGTGCCCGACGCCGGGACGCCCCCGCCGGCCATGCACGCAGGCCCCACGCCGGGACGCCCCCCGCCGGCCGTGCACGCGGGCCCCACGCCGGGACGCCCCCGCCGGCCGTGCACGCGGGCCCCACGCCGGACGCCCCCCGCCGGCCGTGCACGCGGGCCCCACGCCGGGACGCCCCCCGCCGGCCGTGCACGCGGGCCCCACGCCGGGACGCCCCCGCCGGCCGTGCACGCGGGCCCCACGCCGGACGCCCCCCGCCGGCCGTGCACGCGGGCCCCACGCCGGGACGGCCCCCGCCGGCCGTGCACGCGGGCCCCACGCCGGGACGCCCCCCGCCGGCCGTGCACGCGGGCCCCACGCCGGACGCCCCCCGCCGGCCGTGCACGCGGGCCCCACGCCGGGACGCCCCCCGCCGGCCGTGCACGCGGGCCCCACGCCGGGACGCCCCCTGCCGGCCGTGCACGCGCTGCTTCCTCTGCCCGGCGCACGCGTCCCTCTGCTGCTCGCGTCCCCCTTGCCCACGAGTCCTCAGCGCGGCCTTTCCCGATCACCTTCGAACTGCCACCCGGCTCCGACACACACGCGCACCTTGGTGTTTCCGCACGAGGAGAGGTCTGGTCGGCTGCGTGGGGCTTTACCTCGTGGGTACCGAGAGGGAGTTCCATAAACGTTCACTGAGTGAGTAAAAGGTCACTCAAAGATAGGCCTTTCTCTGTGTCTCCCCTGTCTTCGTCCACTGATCTGTGGTCCTTAGAGGTGAAATACGCGATGGGCATCTGCAAACACCAACCGGGGAACCTGGTTCTGAGTGGCCTTAGATGGCCCTCCCCTCTCTCCCCCATAAATCGCAAACCTCTGCCACGTGCTGGGGACAGTTCAAAGCACTAGGAATGCTGCCCCACGTCGGCTGGGAATGACTGTGGGCAGGAAGTGACAGAAACACCAAAAGCAGTGACTTAAACTCAGCCAGGGTCTAATTTTTCTCGTGTAATTAGAAGTCTAGACGCAGGCAGTCCTGTGCTCCCCCCGCGGCTCCTGGGGGCCATCAGGGACCCCGTCTGCTGCCACCTTCTCCTCGAGGTCCCCTAGCCTGCTGCTCCCTCCCCAGCCGTGTCTGCATTCCAGGCAGGAAGTGGAACACGCCCAAGGGAAACGTGTGTTCCAGAGGATTCCTCCTCCTGGGCACGTGCTTGCTCGAAAAGTCGATCTGACGATTCCTGCTCACGTCTTCTTACCCACCTCTGGGCCACCGAGCAGTCAGGGAGCGACGCAGGGGAGCGTTTCTGGGGCCGGGCCCCTCGTTTCTGGACACCGACTGGGGAAGGAGAGCGCAACGGACTGCATGGCTGAGTAAGTCAGCAGCAGTACCCGACACCCGTGAAACCCACGCCCTGTCCTAGCAGTGACTCCAGTGCAGGCAAACGGAAGGTCAGAGAGAGAGCCCAGACCCACGTACCCGTAAGTACCCGCCGGCAAAAAGGAAAAAAATGCCCAGTAGCCAAGACAGCGTGCAAGGGAGCCCAACGAGGGGAGGCGTTGGGGTACCTCTCGGATCCTGCCTGACACCGGGAAGTCAGGGCGGCAGCCCTCGGAGGAAATGGCCTTGCCCTGACTTCTGAATGATGACACGCCGGCCCTGCCCAAGGTGGTGGCAACGTTCCCCATTCCTCGTTGGCTGCGATTTAATCTGGGACGAGAAAGCAGCGTAACTGAGGCTGCCTTGTTGATTCGAATCCAGCGTTGGAGACGTGGGGTACGTCATCCTTGTCCTTCCTAAACGTCCTCTCGGAGCTGTGCGGCGGCCTTTTCTCCTCCTACTGCTGCTTTTCTTCTTCGTCTTCTCTTTCCTCCTCTCCCTCACACACGGAGCGAAAGGTGACGTCATTCCTGGCAATTAAGGGTCAATAGATGATCATGGAATGAAGGCTGCTTGGGAGTTGTTTTTTAAAGCCTGACAAAGCCTCGTGCCAGAAAAAATACTTCGGGGACATAAGCCAAGGAGGCAATGTATGTCCAACGGAGGGAGAAGTTCTGGGGACGCTCTGTGTCCCCCATCGGCCGGTCGGGTGAATGAGGTTTTATGAAAGGGGGTGCACTGTGAGAGCTCCACGTGTTGGCTGCACCGGCCCTCTGTGGCATGCGGCGACACTGTGGGTCACGTGCTAATTCACACGCAGCCTTGGAATGGCTCTCGGGTGCTTCTATATTGTAAGTCAGTTGTGACATAGAAATGTGATTTTTACATCTAGAATACGGTTCCCAAGCGGTGGTACACATACCCCTGGGGGTACGTGCTGGGCCGTTCGGGGGTAGGCGAAAAATACTCAGTAATGGTGAAAAAACAAGTAGAAAAATACAAAATGTTAATTAGGGAACAATATATGTTTAGTGTAGTAATTCTTTCTGAACTTACCACCTCGTTTCCACTATTTCCCATTAAGACAGGCCCTGAACTAAAGTGTCAGTATTTAAAAACAGCTGTTTTAAAAACAAGGGGTACAATGTATAGAAATGGGTTTAAAAGGGGTGCACATGTGCAAAAGGGTTGGGACCCAGAGCAGGTTTGCTGGCCACAGTAAGGGAGTCAGATGTTACCGGGTTTATTTTTCCTCGGGACCATGCTGAGGTCCTTTTGCTCCCGTGCTTTCGGGCTGCCGTCAGTCATCTCTTTCGCGTGTGCTACAGACAGCAGCACCTCGAGCAAGTGGATAGCGAGAGCTCCTGGGAGTCCCGGCTAGCCCGCAGTCGGCAAGTGTGTTGAAGTCCACTTTCAAGACAATCGGCAGGGTCCTCGAAGTCTTCCTGCGACCAACGCCATGGGCCCGTTCTCCATCAGCAATGGCACATCTGAGGTGGAAGATGTCCGTAACCAAAAAGGTTTTAAAATGCGAATGGAGCGGCTGAACTAAACTGTACGTTAATACAAAGGAGCTAGCCGCGATGATTAGCCACCACGTTCTGAAAACATGTAACAAGGCAATTGGGTTAACATCATGGTGCATAAAATTTTCAAAAGTTACGGAAAGGTATCATTGTTTAGGGGAGCGGGTTCTTGGTGTTTGTCGTGGGGAGGGGGCATTTTTGTCCTTACTTGGCTCTCCTGGAACTGTCGTGGGGGTGTGGGGGTCAGGGGTAGGGATTTTTCTTGGCTGCCATGCTCTAATCAGCTAAAGTTCGCCTAGTGTGACAAGGTGGCATCCGGGACCCTCTTTGGGCCACCAAAATCCAGTTCTGGCTGGATTGTCGCTGCTGGCCTTGCCTCCTCCCCGCTTTCAACCCCCCTCTTCTTCCTGCCGGCGATAACATAGTTACTGGATGGTTCCAGTTTTGTAAGATGCATTTAAAAAAACCTGGAAGACAATATCTCTTTAAGTATTGACCTCTGTATGGTGGGCATTTGAATAATTTTTACTTTCTTGTTTTGCATTTTCCTGCATAGTCTGAATTATTTTTGCAATGAACGTGTCAAATCGATTTGAAAAGGAAGACAAGATTGATTTTTCTGTGCGGAGGCAATGCGTGAGGGAGAAAGAACTCGGGCTGAGGAACCGAATGGGTGTGGGTTCAAATTCCACCAACCCTTTATTACAGGTGCAGCCTGCGCCTCTGAGCTGCTCACCTGTAAGGGAGGTGCGGTGAGGGGTGCCTGGAAGCCACGCCTTTTGCAATAAATGCCAAGAGGAAGGGTTGAACTGACTGTGTGAGCATGGAGATGAGGGACAAAGCAAGGTCATGAGATGAGGCACGTGGAGAAAGTGCTCAAAGCGAAGCCTTGATGACGTCATGCTCCCTAAATAACCACACACACAGCTCACCATCCCTGTTTCCAGACTGCTTCTAGAACTCAGCTACCCTCCTTCTGGAAGACAGGAAAGAAAACGCACACGACACACAGCGCATGAGAGGATGCCAGGAAAATGTTACACGCTGCAGGCACTCGATGAACACGATCGTATTCTAACGTTTGCTTCTGTCACCCAGAAGCTGAAGGACAGAAGGGCTAAGACATTAAAGTGACTGCCCGTGCTGAGAGGACTGCTTTGGATACTGAGAAGTCTGTTTCAGCAGCCTTCCCTCCAGCTGGAAAACAAAACAGCCCTAACTAGCTTGACTTTTCTTTTTATCTCTTTCCATTTCAACACAGATATCCTGTTGTGATAACCTTTGACACTTTATTACACGGGGCCATGGTAAATAACAACTGCCCCATTTTCAGTGTCATTCCTGGTTAAACAGTGCCATTAATTACTGAACATAAAAGCTGAACTTTTTGTGAATAGAAGGAAATGTCATTGGATTCCTTTACTTTGTTCACTAAATTTATTGGAGGGCTTGGGCGCTTTAAACAGCTGAGAGAGAATCACTGATTTGTTGCTGTGTCACTGGGAACTGCCCCTACTTTGACAATAAGAACCAGCCGAGTTGGGGGCGGTGCTGAGATGTGAAGACTTACAGAGCTTCATTGGCAATCTCAGTGCGCAATCAAGAAATTAGCGAAATTAAGAAATCAACTTCCAAACACTTGCAAGCTACCTTAATTGCTTAGAAAATGCATCTTGAGTTACTTTATTTACTGTACAAAATGACACTCTTCGAATTAAAAATCTTTATTTAGGTCACGTTGAAGAAAGTCTTGGAAATTCCTTTACCATAAATTTCTGTATTGATCAGGACATTGAGTGAGAGCTTTTGCCATCTTTCACCCTTAACTGTGTCATTCACTCCTGGTCAGTGTTTCTTAAATAAGGAGAAGCCTGTGGTTATATAATTCAAACTTCACCAAACATTGTTTTAATTTTCTTTTTCTGTTGTCAACTCATTTTTTTTCTTAACTTACATTTTAATTTCAGAAATAGCTTATTTTTATTTCAGATTGATTTTCAACTTACTTCTAACCTTTTGAAACTTCATTTGAGCAAAGTTGAAGTAAACATCGTAATTTGCTAGATGATAGAGTCCTACAATTTTAGAACGGGAAGGGGACTTTTCTGTTTTATCTTTCCCATTAGTAAGATGATTCCTACACAATCATTAACAGTGGTGATTCTTTGAATGAGAACAATAGTTTTTTTTCTATTTGGTTCATTTTGTATTATAAACGTCTGCAGGTCAGGCCTTGCTGCAAGGGGAGGGAGAGCTTGAAGACTTTGGACTAAACAAACAGGATCCTGGATACACTTTCAGTGGAATATTGGGCCCTGGGGGTCATGAAATCCTATAGGAATAGATCTCTTTGTCTTTGACAAAGCTGTTGGACAAGTCTGTTGAGATAAAAGTTAATTAAAATGCAAACTGTTTTACTGCGAATTTCTGGATTGACCAGAACAACTCAGAAATTGACGAGAAAGCTGCAGTAATGCAAATCACTGTTGTCTCTGGACATGCAAAGAAATTCTGTCCCGTGGGTGGGTGGTCAGCTGATTTCCCTCTCCCACTGTGGGAGGCGACAGGTTTTTGTCCATTCGCAAATTTATTTCAGCATTCCCCTTTTCCTATGTCTCTGTTCTCTGACTTCTCCTTTGAATGAGTTGTAACATTCACTACTTTTCCACCAATACTGAGTTAAATAAAATATTTGCCAGGTATTCATTTTCATCTATATGAGAGTCATGATTTTACCTTTTTGGGAGAAATTAACCTTTAACCTCGTATGTTACACGAATGACCATGTGTGATAGAAAACCACACCCCTCCGCCCAGGCCTGTAGTCAAGACATGGAGCCCAGGGAAACTCAGTGTATGTGTGTAATAAACGGATGAGCTGGGTTGGAATCCACGTCTAATTGGTTCCTAAACTGATGTTCTTTCTATCTCCACCCACTGCTTTCTCGTCGAATGCCTTCTCAAAATGGGAAATACATTTTTATATTTTTAAAAATTGCTTTTAGTTTCATATTCCAGTTGATGCTGATATTTCAAAGTAATTATTTACTACCCCTCCACCAGAGAACGCTTCTGTAATCTGGAGATCCATCATAGTGAAATTGGGTTTATGTAGCTTTTGACCTCAGCCTTGTCTTTCTAGCTGCTAGGTTCCTCTGTTCGCCTTTGGCTGGAGTAGTTTTCCTGGCTTTGCCCCAGACGCTGTGTTTCTCAAAGTATCGTGTAAGGTCCGTGGTAAATGGCATTAAAGCTCCTCCCTTTGGATACTTGTTCAGGCTTCCTGATTGTGTCAAGAAGAGAACTTCTGGAAGGTGGGGTGGCTCTTTAACATCTCTCTCGTAGTCCGTACCCGCCTTTTTATATTAAAGAGAGAGCTTCAGAGCCTTTCCACAGGGTCAGTGCAGAATTTTTTGTTTTTATTGTGCTGGTTTAATAGTTATCTTTTATTTAGGGAAAATAATTCTGTTTTGCATTATGTTAGTATTATAAAGCTTCTTTAAAAATAAATTTTAGGTAGAAATAAGTTGAGATAAAGAAAAGAATTCATTAAATAACTCAGGTTAGCTAGGCGATGGCAAAAACGATGACTCAGGACTTGGAAGGAGATGAGGCTTTGGAGGTGAGAATCCGAGACTATTCCAGTCAGCCAATCAATAGTTAAGGGGCCCTGGGTCACTTAACTATGGGAACGTATCTGTCAAGCAGGATATTATAGTCATGCGCCACATAACGACATTTTGGTTAATGAGGAAACACACACTCGTATATGACAGTAGTCCCATAAGATTATGGTGGAGCTGAAAAATTCCTGTCACCTAGTGACAAAGTAGCTGTCACAGTGCACCTCATTACTCGTGTGTCTGTGGTGATGATGGTATAAACAGGCCTTCTATGCTGCCCGTCTTAGGAAGTATAGCATGCACAGTTACAGCAGTGGGCTGTACTGTTTAGTTTTATGTAAGTGGACTCTAAGCTATTCACAGGACAGAATCACCTAACAATGCATTTCTCAGAATGTATCCCCTTCGTGAAGGGGTGTGCGACTGTACTAGCTACTTCATAGGCATTGTGACAAGGAAATAAAATGACATAGGTGACCACAAGCTTCTGCGGTCCCAACGTGTGTCTACTTAATCTTTTTATCCTCAGCTTCTAATATAGTCCTTAGCACGTAGAACTCAGTAAGTGCTCGTTTTGTCTCTTTCCTTCTGTGGAGCTACTTGGTATGGCCATACAAGCATTTCCTGGGGTACAATAAAGCGGGGACTATTGCATCTGAACACGTAAAACATACACAAGCATTAACAATCTTTAACTCTCCCCTGTGATTATCAAAGCTGCATATAGTATACACATTTGAAATTTAGAAATACATAATAAAGCAAGCAAAAAAAAAAAAATCCTCAAATCCCACCACCCTATACACACATATCACACCTCAAAGTCAATCACTCTTTAAAATTTTTTTTTAATTAGAAATTCTTTATTTTTCAGTTACAATCGACATTTGTTATTATATTAGTTTATATTATACTAGTTTCAGGGGTACAAAATAGTGGTTAGACCTAACTTACAAAATAAGTCTGACACCATCTATAGTTAATAGCAGTGACTCTGTTCTCTAATCTGTACTTCACATCCCCATGACTATTTCGTAACTTGGTATTTGTACTTCTTCATCTCTTCCCCTTTTTTCACCCAGCCCCTCATCAAAGTTAACTACTCTTAACGTGACAATTTTCTAGAATAAAAAAGTTGTTAAATACTTACGATACTACGATCTATGCAGTTTTGTGATGTGCTATTTTACGTAACCTTAGGTCATAGGCTTTCTGACTTGGCATTTAAATAAAATATTTGCCAGGTATTCATTGTCATCTATATGATACGATTTTGAATGTTTGGCCCACGCTGGGGCCTTTCTTTCGCACCCATCGTGGGATCTACCAACAGAACGTCAACCTGTGAACGCTTTGGTGAAAGGTCCCCAGATGACCCGACTGTTTGGGTTTGGGGAGCACGGCTGTTTGCGGGGGGCAGGCTAGGGAAGACGAGACATATGAAGAGAGATGGGTAAGGACCGAGGCGTGGAGAAAGAGCTCCACGGTCACAAACTGGGTTAGGAGGTTCCGGAAAAAGGAAGACGTTGGCCTTGGCGAAGCGTGGAACCCACCCATTAACCTCGCACGCCCTCTGCCGGCCCTGTCGAGCACAGCCACTGGGTGATTCGTGCCAGCAGCGACTGCTGGGAGTCCAGTCCGTTCAGTCACCTGTGACGGAGACAGGACGGAGCAGCCACCCTTCTGCAGTTTTTATGACATCAGCGTTTACATCCGCAGTGATGGGCGGGTGGTTGTGCTTATTCGGTTGGAGCAAATTAGACTCCGAAACCCCCTCCCCAGCCCCTTCTCTGTTCCTCGGCCCCAGGGCGACGACATTGTCAGGGTCACGAGCTGCTGATTATTCTCCTGCCCCATCTCTGGCCATCTTCCTGGCGGTTTCTCTTAACTCTGTTTTGCTTTTTCGGCATCTCTTTTCCTGTTTGCGGAGCCATTTGTGAATTTTAAAAAACGTAGTGGCAAAACTCTGCCTGTGCCTTGCAGAGCGTCGCTGGGCGCGGCCCCTGTAATTATGCAGCCTCTTATTTCTCCATTTGCGCTTAATTCAAAGCCCTAAAAAGCTTTCCAAAATAGCTGTATGCCCGACTTGACAGTTGTGATAAAACAATGCCTCCAATGAGGAGAAAGCAAGACACATTTGCCGTTTCCTTTTCCATAATTTATAGTGATTTGGCTCCCCCACCATCAGGAGATAAGAATTTCTTCGGGAACAATTTTCTTTTAATAGCGCCATCTGAAGCAGCCAACATTTCTTTTGCAGTCATTAGAGCGCCGAGCCTACAAAAAAGTGACTGAAGATGGCATTAGGATTTGGAGGCTGCAGGCATCACATAAATAAGCAATGAGGGCCGCGGCCATTTCATTACTGAACTTAAATAAGCAGTGCAGAGGGCCAGCTGCTGTGTTACACGGGCATAACCCAGTTAAAGGTGGACGGTATAGGGTCCGGAGCATTCATATACTCGCAGGGCCATTCATTTACTCCGCTCGAGTACTTCTTTTACACTCAGCCTCAGAGCCATGGCATTATTATTGCTGGCATTAATGAAGACAGATGAGCAGATAAGGGAATTGTTGAATGATGTGAAGACAAACACTACTTTACCTTAAAGACGAATGGCCCCAAGCTTAACCTCATAAATGTTATTTGCCAAACGATCTTTGTCACTGAGTTGCTGCCAGTGACAAAAAAACCAAAAAACCATCATGTTCGTTGGAGCACACACAAAAAGGTAATTTATTCTCTTACTGGTTTATGTCAGAAGTGCAGAGCTTCAGGTAGAGCTGGTTCTAGATGCTGTTAAAATAGCAACATTCAACTGGGTACATTTACAGATCCCATGGGCTTTATTCCAACAATCCATGAACCAGGCAGCCTCTGTCTAGCATAGAGAAGGGGGCTCCCAAGGGCTGTCACCTCCCTGAATGGGCACATGACTCAGTCAACACCTCCCATTCTTGTGGGCACAGTGGCTGCTTCAGAAAATGCCTGTATCTAAATCTGGTCAGGGGTGTCATCCCTGGTCTTTTGTGAGAAGGATTAGGAGAAAGCATCTCTCTCACTGGACTTGAGGGTGTTCCTACAGAGATGTGGAGCATTGTGAGCATCAGCAGTGATGGCAAGCTGTCAATAAAGCCAACGGGGAAGAAAGCAGACCCGACAACCATTCGTGAGCATCATTAAAAAAAGAAACAACAGGCCCCCAAATGGAGTCACTTGGGCTTAAGCCCATGCCACCAAGCCAAGACTTAATATGTAACCTAATAAAACGGGGCATCTAACCAAGTCAGAAGAGCCAAGTGACCATGTCATTTTTTTCTTTCTTCTTAGCATTGTGTCCCTATCACCTAGCCTAGTGCTTGAGCGATCACTTACCTAAGCAACTGCTTCTAAAGCTTCAATGTTCATACAAGTCACTCGGGCATCTGGTTACAAAGCAGCTCCTGACTCAGTGGATCTGGAGCCTGAGATGCTGCATGTCTTACAAGACCCTCAGTTAGGACGCTTTTGTTTGTAAGTAGCGGAAAACCCGGCTCAAACTGGCCCGCTGAAAAAATAGAGCTTTTCTGTTGTCACCAACCGAAGGGGCCGGGGGCAGGGCAGAACTTGGGCACAATGGAATCCGGGCTTCGACTTTTGTTTTTTTGCCGTGATTGTCTAGGTGCTGCCCTTCCTCCCCCGAGCGCCTTTTCCAGTCTTGGTTTGACTTCCTTGATGGTGTCAACGTGACGGCAGCCTTTTCAGCTGTCCTATCTCCGCGCTCCACCACCTAGTAGGAAAGAGGTTATCTGCTCCCCCAGCCATCAAGGAAAATTCTATTTTTAACTCTAATGTGACCAGTTTGGGCTATATATGGGGTGAGATGGGAGGAATTTCTAACCTACTTGACTGAAGTTGTCCATTTGCTAGTTTCAGATGAATAGCTCACATTGTCCTATCTGCACGTACCTGTTCCTGGTGGTACGTGGGTGCTCAGTGCATTCCATCCCTGTGGCTTGAGGTTGTCACCTTCCTTGAAATTATATGTGGACCCTGATCCCCAGTGTCTGCCAGAGCCGTGGTCCTCAACTCTCACACATTAGAATTACTTGGGAAACTCTAAAAATATGGGTGCTTAGCTTCCGCCCTCAATGCAAGTATCTGGGGTGGAATAATCCAAGTTCTACAAAGATCTCTACAGTGATTCTGATGGGCAGCCAAAGTCAGACAGCACTGGCCTGGAGCGGTGCTCCTCAGTGGGGAGGACGGGAGGACTTTGCCCCCAGGGGACATTTGTTAATGCCATTTTTGGTTGCCACGTTGTGGGGTGGTGGTTACTGGTTTCCAGTGGGAAAGTGCTAAACATCTTATAATGCACAGGACAGTCCCTTTCCCTCAAACAAAAGTTGCCCGGCCAAATGTTGATAGTATCGAGGTTGAGAATGATGAATTGGCCTAGAGCAGCAGGACATTGGAACCCATGATCTGTTCCATCGCATCCTGTCCCACCGGTAAGGGGGCACGCAGTGCAGACTGTGGTTTTCCAGCTGGTTTGTACGTAAGGGTTAGCAGGAGCACGTGTTTAAAAAGAAGGTTCCTGGGCCCCATGCCCTGCAGCGTAGATCCACCCCGGCTGGAGTGGGGCCCGGTCATCTGAACGTTTATTCGGATAAAGCTGACTTGAATGCGCGTGGTGCGTGGACCACGCTTTCAAAAGCAGTTGCCGAACGCACTGACTGATTCAACATTTCACGTGTGTGCCCTCAGGGGGGAGCCCAGGCCGCGCCCGGAAATGGCCTCAGGAAAGGTGGCATCTGGTGCAGGCATGCCACTGTCCTGGTGGGGTTGCAGGCACCCGCAGCGGTGGGAACATCTCTGGGCTGCGCCCCCAGCAGCCCTGGCAGCACCTCTCCTTTTTCTTACAAAGTCAGATGCAAACCCCAGCTCATTCGTGATCCCAGCGTCCTGAGGGCAGACGGAAGGCAGGGGCACGGCTTGCAGCGCACTCACGGAGCTCTGGGGGCTTTGCCGCTGCGTGTGTTTACGGCTCTGAGGAGGCTGCGCGTGTGTCTGTTCTTTCTGCAGGAAGGAGATCGAGATTCCCCCGGTTCTACTGAGCGTTGTCAGATCACTGTGACGAGCCTCCGGAAGCTCTGTAACCAGGTTGTTTATTGTCTCACTGCGGTGCCTGAGTGTGAACCCCACGTACCAGAGCCTGGCTGCCCAGGGGCTTTGGGGAAGGGGCAGCAGGCCTGGCAAACTTCAGCCATCCCTTCTGCCTCCCAAAGAGCCCTGGGGCCTCTCTCAGAGCTCCAGGACCAAAATAGACCTGCTGAGACCCGCACTGTAAGCAGCGAGAGCTGACTAAATGTCTTTCCCTCTGCTGCTTGCCTTGTTTTGGCAGTTTGTCCTAAAAATAGCAGAGCCCAGTCCTGCCTGGACGCCTGCTGCCTCGCGTCCCCACGGGGCTGTACACTGTGCATGCTTCTGGCACGCTGGCTGGCTCCCAGAAGAGGCAGAATTCGCGGGCCGGGGAGAAGGAAAAGCGGTGGGAGCTCTGGAGTCAGAAGGCAGCAGCTCAGCTCTGCCTCCGACCAGCCGTGTCGGCGTTAGACAAGTCACCTAACCCTTGTGCCGCTCAGTTTCACCCCCTTGCCTGTCCAGTGGGCATCTGCTAAGAGCAAGCTCACGGAATCAGTCTGAGGGTCAAATCAGATAAAATGTGCGTCAGTTCTTTGGTGAAGAACACGATCGGGGTTCTCTATTCTGAGCAGACTGTGGGCCGCTTAATATTGACAATGCCTTAGGTCTCTCTGCCCACCACCATTTCTGGCAGTAGGTGATGCAAACTTGATGCAAAGTGTGAGGCGAAGAGTCACTCACTGTTCCTCTACTTCTTTTATTATTATTAGTTTCAGGTGCACACAACAACATAGTGATTAGACGTTTACACACCTCACAAGTGATCACCCCAACCAGTCTACTACCGAATTGACACTGTACACAGCTATTACAGAACCATCCAATATATTCCCTATGCTATACTTTACATCCCATGAGTATGTATATATTTGTACATTATAGTTGGCATTCAGTATTATTTTATATCAGTTTCAGGTGTCCGGCGCAGTGGGTAGGCATTGATACAATTTATGAAGTGCTCCCGCTGATAAGGCCAGTGCCCATCCGACACTATACACGGTTTTGACTACATCATTGACTATTTCCTCACACTGCATTTCACATGCCTGTGACTAGTTTGTGACCACCAATTTGTGCTTCCTAACCCCTTCATCTTTCTCACCCAACCCCACCCCATCTGGCAACCATCAGTGTGTTCTCTGCATCTATGAGTCTATTTCTATTTTGGTTGTTCATTTATTCTGTTCTTTAGATTTCACATGTGAGTGAGATCCGATGGGATATGTCTTTCTCAGTCTTAGTTCATTTAGCATAACAGCCTCTAGGTCCATCCATGTTGTTGCAATTGGTGAGGTTTCACTATTTTTTATGGCAGGGTACTATGCCTTGTGTAAATGTACCCCAATTTCTTCATTCAGTCGTCTACTGATGGGTATTTTGGTGGTCTCCATATTTTGGCTAATGTGAACAGCGCTGCAATAAACATAGGGGAGCATATGTTTTCTTCAAATTAGTGTTTTGGATTTCTTTGGATAAATACCCAGAGTGGAATTGCTGGATCATAATGTAGTTCTATTTTTAATTTTTTGAACAACCTTCATACTGTTTCCCACAGTGACTGCTCCAATCTGCAGTCCCAGTGCACGGGGGTTCCCTTTCCCTCCATCCTCGCTGACCCTTGTTGTTTGTTGATTTATTTATGCTGGCCATTCTGACAGGTGTGGAGTGACATCTCATTGTGGTTTTTATTTGCATTTCTCTGATGATTAGTGATGTTGAGCAGCTTTTCATATGTCTATTGGCCATCTGTATGTCCTCTTTGGAGAAATGTCTATTTAGGCCCTCTGCCCATTTTTTAATTGGACTGTTTTTTTTGTTTTGTTTTGTTTTGTTTTTGGTGTTGAGTAGCTTGAGTTCTTCATAAATTTTGGATATTAGCTCCTTATCAGATGTATCGTGGCAAATGTCTTCTCCCATTCTGTAGGATGCCTTTTTGTTTTGTTGATGGTTTCCTTTGCTGGGAAAAAATATTTTAGTTTGATGTAGTCCCATCTGTTCATTTATTTTTTTCTTTCTCTTGCCCAAGGAGATGGCATCAGTAAAAATATTACTAAGGGTCATGTCTGAGAGTTTACTGCCTATATTTGCTTCTAAGAGTTTTATGGTTTCGAGTCTTACATTTAAGTCTTTAATCCATTTCAACAAAGCCAGGGCTGATTCCTCAGAGGCTGTTTTATGTGAGTCCATTAGCATGAGCTCCTTATTGATGAACCAATAAAGCATGCCCTGCCTGAGCCTTGTAATGGAATTTCCTAATTCATAATTAATATTTGGGTAAAGCAGCACCACATTAAGCTGATTTCTGTCCTGTGGTAATTGGTGTTTAATTTCTATTTTATTAGACAGGATTGGTAAATCTTGGAAGATTCTGGCTCTAGGCATTTATATAAGAAGCTTCTGTGTCCTTTATTGTTTTTAATGTAACTTTTTTGTGCACTTTAAACTTTAAGAAGCCCTCCCATAGTCTCACGTGAGCCCCACGCCACCTTGGAAAGGTAGGATGAGGTAGGTATCACGCCACCTCTTTTTAACTTGTGGGGAAACTGAGGTTTGAAAAGGGTCAGATGTGGCAAACAAGTGAGTCTTGACTTTGATTTTCTCAACTCTATACAAGTCCTGTGAGGCCTTTACACAACGTTAATAATAAAACTTGGAAAGGTGGTTTTGTTGACTTGACTCATCAAACCAGTTCTGACTCCCATTTCTCTACCACCACAAAAAGCCAAGGTGCTTGGGACCCAAATACCGTCAGGAGGATGGATAATTCAGTTGAAATAAAATAAAATTCTGCCCAAGCAAAGCAGTTTGAAAAATCCAACATGAACATGTAAGGGGATACACTTATTCCCAATGCTCTGGCCTGCCCCGCTCTCTAATGCCATACAATAAATTATTCTATGTGCACTGTGATCTGTGATGGACTTGAAGGGACATATTGGGCTAATAAACTGTTATGAAAATCAATAGTAATTAAAGGGAACACGTAGCTGACAAAGTTGACAGAACTGAATGTATCTGCAAGCTCTTAATCCCCCCCCCCCCCGCCCTGCCCCCAATCGCTCTCTCTGGTGGTCAGGGCTTTCCAAATATCCAAAGCGCTGACCTAGCCCGGGCACTGTTGGGTGATTTCTGTTGCTAAACGCATACATTGGGATTCCACTTTCTTAAAGAACTTCTCTAATCTTGGACTTACCCCTTTAAGCTCTGTCAATTTTCACTACCATTAATGGTTACATGAAAAATTGCTTTCCTATGCGACCAGCCTCAGTGGGTTGGAGCTGTGACAGGAGGCACCAAGGTTACGTATTTGGCAGCTCCTGATTGTGGCGCCCTAAGTACACAAAGAACCTGTCTTGGCTGTTGCCTCATCCCCTCCCACCATCCCTGACCCTGTCCTACGGCAAATGTAGGGTAGAAATAACGAGATACAGAACCGAGATAAAGAAACACGGGAAAACCCACCAGAAACTATTTTCTGCTGCTAACAATTCCAGGGCCAAATCTGGGGAACATTCGACATCTGTCACTCCGTAGGTCCAATGAGGCAGAGATACTTTAATTAGAAGTGAGTGGATTTAGGTAAGCTAACTAGGAAAATGCTGCTTCAAGCCCATGTCTTTTCTTCAATGAGTTTGTGTTTGTCAAACTATCTGGATAACTGACCTATTTTTTCATCCACGTTCATGCATCCTTCTGTGGAAAACAAACCGCATGCCCCCTGAATGTCCAGCAGTGCCCAGGCATTCGGGTCGCTCTTAATGAGACATACAGTCCTTGACCTCCAGACCTTCAGTCATCCGGCTGTCCAGCCATGCCATCAGCCCACGCCCACCCACCCACTAAGAAGGAGACCGGGCAGGAAGAGGAGACGATTCCATACGGCAAGTGTTTTCAAAGAAGAATACAGAGTGCTGTGGGACGGTCACGGCCGGTCCTCAGGAGTCCCCGGAAGGCTTCCAAGGGTGTGTGAATTACTGGGGCTGCAGTAACAAAGGCCACAGACTGGGTGGCTTAAATGACAGAAATGCGTGTCCCCACAATTCTGGGGCCTGCAAGTTCAAGGTCAAGGTGTGGGCAGGGTTGGTTTTCTCCGAGGCCTCTGTCCTTGCCCTGCAGAGACAGCTGCCTTCACGTGGACTTTCCTCTGTGGGTGTGTGTCCCAATCTCTTCTTACAAGGACACCAGCCATATTGGATTAGAGTCCACCCACGTGATCTCATTTCACCTTGATTACCGCATTCAAGGCTCTATCACCAAACACATTCTGAGGTCCTAGGGGTTTAGGGCTTGAACATACGCAGGGTTGGGGGGCACACAATTCAGCCTAGAACCAGGGGAACTGACTTTTAAACTGGGCCTTGAGGAAAAAGTAGAATTTAGTCAGGTCGAGAGCTCGGGAATAGAGAATGGAAGGTGAGATAAAATGGAATCAGCTATGTCAAGGGTTTTTTTTTGTTTTGTTTTGTTTTGTTTTTGCTTTTTGGTAGGTGGGTAGCTCCCTGGCTGGGAATCGAACCCAGGCCGCAGCGCTGACAGCGCCAGTGCCGAAACCTTAAGCCACTACACCACCAGGGAGCTCCCCTATGTCAAGGGTTTTAAAATGCAGCCAGGAGGCCATGAGGGAGGTGGAGCCATGAACTTCGGAGCTGGGCCAAACCACAAACACTCCCAGGACTCCCCAAGGAATACCGGCAGTTTGCTGCAGTAACAGACTGGCGTTTAGACCGCTAGGCTACTCGTGCTCAGCCAAGACTAGCTTTCTGCCCCTAGCCCCAACCAAAACCCTTTGGAAACCACTTATGCAAACATTGCTTTTTTTTCTTTTCCTTTTCCTTTAAAAACCTCTGACTTTTGCTTCCTAATTGGACACTATTTGGGTTGCTACCTAAATCTGTGTTTCCCGAGTTGCAATTCTTTGATCCCAAATAGACGCTGCTGCTAGACGATTGCTTCCTGGTCATTTTAGGTGGATGAGGGAGAACTTTTGGTGCCAAAGGCACCCAGGCCTCAAGGCCTGGGAGTGAGAGAAGGTGGCGTTCGCAGCCACGTGTGAGTGCTTTGGGGTGGCCAGAGCCTAGACATGACATGGGAAGCAGCAAGATTTGAGGCCGGAGCACAAGAAGGGCGGATTGTGGAGGCCCTGGCTGTCCAAGTGAAGGGGAACAAGGAGAGATTTTAAGCAAGAGACTAAGGATTAGGTTTGTATTAACTCACTATCCAAAGGCCACTGGTGGTGCATGAATATGTAGTGTGAGCTTGCATAAGCAGTCCGTGGGCCGTTCACCTTTCACAGAGAGCTGTGCGTAGTGGAGGCGATGAGGCTAACAAGCCACCTTGCATATGTAGGTGCAGTTAAGAAAGCTCTTTCATGTAGACATTGTTGTTTATTCCTCCGAGTTCACAGCTGAGAACAGCAAGGCTCAGTGAGATGGAGGGACTTGCCTACTGGAGGTCACGAAGCCAACACCCGCTGAGTCGGATTGCAACTCCAGCCGTTCGCTTCTGTGCTCCAGGCTCTTGCTAGGAAATCAGCCTCCTGAGCGATGAACTGCATTCTCTAGCTTCTCTTCCAAGAAGCCCTGAAGCGCTTATTTCTTTGTGGTCTATTCCACATCCTTGTTAAAATGTTCACTCTTTCAAGGAGGAAAAAAAGCTGTCATTTGAGAGGCATTCACTGCCATAATTACAGCCACCATTTGGTGAAGTTGAGTGAGAAAACCTCAGTGACTTAAAAGATAAACCACACTCCATATGCCACAATCTGTCAGGGGCCAGCGTTTGACAGGAAGCAGTTTGATGGAAATGTTTCTGTTGTGTTTTCATAAGAGACAGGCACGTTACAAGGAACCACACTGGTTACTGATATATTTTTCTCATTATTGGGTTGTGTTTTTTTGAACCATTTTTACGTCCTATCTTCTAATCTTCCTCTGTCCCACCCACCCTCAAAGGCAGGGGTATCCAACCTTCTGGTTCCCTGGGCCACACTGGAAGAAGAATTGTCTTGGTCCACACATACAATACATGAATACGATGGCTAATGAGCTAAAAGAATCAAGTTGCAAAACAATCTCATAACGTTTTAAGACAGTTGATGAATTTGTGTTGGGCCACATTTAAAGCTGTCCTGGGACACCTTCGGCCCATAGGCTGCGGGTTGGACAAGCTTGCTCCAAGGGGTACAGCTCAGGCTGGTATCATGACTCAATCATGAGAAACCCTGAGCCAGAATATCTCAGCTAAGCCGCTTCTGAACTCCTGGCCTCCAGGAACTATAAAATCATACATATTTGTTGTCTTAAGTCCTTTAGTTTTGGGGTGATTTGTTATGCAGCCCTAGCTAACTAATACACAGGTGTCCAAGCAGGGTGGCAATGCCCTAGTCTTAAGACTTTTGGGATGGGGTTTTCAGCTGTTAGTGAAACAGTGCGGTGTGGTGGTGGTGGGGAGGGGACTTAACAGAGGAACTTGTGAAATGGGGGCAATTTGAGTCACTTCTTTAAATGGCATAAGCAAGTCCTAAGGAGGAGAGCGTGAATAATGGTCAGAAAAATGAGGGAACTGTCCAAAGTGAGGGAACTATCAAAAGTTTGTGGAATAACCCATGGATGATGAGACAAGGCTCAGTTCTGTTTTCTCGAAGGAAGTGAATAACTTGTACTCTCCCCCAACCCACCTTGAAAACAAAGATACAGAAAAACCTATAGCACCAGGAGCAGCTGGTCATGTGTCCGTGTGTCCAACGTTAGGAAAAGCGGCTCATGCAGGAGCAGTGGTTCAGAACCAAGGACAGTAGCCTACGTACCTCTGCCACTTCCTCCCGCAGAAACTGGGGCTTGATGTGTGCATCCATCCTGTGACACACAGAAGTGGAGGAGTTTCATATGCTATTTAAAGCTCAGCTTTAGGGGGGTTCCCGGTGGTGTAGTGGCTAGGCTTTGGCGCTCTCACCGCCATGGCCTGGGTTCGATCTCCACTCAGGGAACCAACCAAAAAAATAAAATAAAACTCAGCTTTAATCTGTACATTCACGACTCCAGGGTGTACGCGCCGCTCTCAGATCCCTGTCAAATGCCTTCAGGTTCTGCCCATGCAAAAGGTCCGTGTTGTCTGTCAACAGGCATAGCGCTGGAGATGATACACTGAACTTGCATCCATCTCCCGAGGAAAAGACAACAAGCCGAGGGTGCTAATGCAGTTCTCTCCATTCGGCTCACGTTTACTGCCATTTGCTGTCACTGCCCAGCCCCGCGGGGGATCCAGGAGGGGAGTCACAAGTTCTGCCTGTAACGACTCTGCAGTCTACAGGGGAAATGACGAGGAAGCAAATCACGCTCCTTGCTGCGTTTCTCCTCCCTCCCTGCATACATACCCTGTACTTGCCTCCCTAAATGAGACCGACCCCCAGAGAAGGATCTTCTAACAGACGTGCTCACTTTCATGGCAGTTGAGTTCACTCTCAACCTCACCTGTTGGACAGAACGAAAGCTTTAATCTCCTGTTCAGGAAATTGGAGGCCATCATTAACAGACAGTTTAAAATTTGGTCATGTCTCCTGTTCAAATTACTTCACCTGAAAAATGGGGCTGACCATAGTGGCACTGCCTAGTTGTAGCTTTTGCGACCTTCACTCCTCTTTTCATTGCTGAAATAGTGCCCCCCGCCCTAATCCTGCGTGACTCTGGTTAAACTGTCAATCGCAGCCACTGCCAATCACAAGGCACTGAAGTGGCCATGGACTTGAACCTGGTCAGTGATGGGGACCTGTTTCACTGGTCATCCAAATGGGGTCAAGGGATGGGTACGTGGCCAAAGCCAAGCCACTGTAAGCCTGTAGCAAGCCATCTACAATAGGAGAAGACGACACTCAAGTGTTTAAAAACACGAGGCCAAAATACAGAGGAGGAAAGAGAAAGAATGAGAATGAATAGGAGACAGTTTGGCCTCTGGATCCACAGGCCTGAGTGGGGCACATTTTACATAAGCCAACACATTCCCTTTTATGCTTATAAATGCTTAAGATACATTCCCATGTCTTACACTTAAAACCTAAAAAATTCCTGACTAATGTGCTTATGATAAGAGTTATTTTGAGGACCGAGTGAAATATTTGAAAGCCCTTTGTCGAACACACAGTATAAACACTGCCCTCGTGTTCTGTGGAACTAACCCTTTAATCTCTCCGTATGTCTCTAAGTGCATAATAAATATTATTCCCTTCAATTCTGTTTTGCAGCCTCAATGCCCTGACGATGGGGGGCAAAAAGCTTCAATTTTCCTTCCTTTGATATCAAGCTAATGTGTTTCATTTATTAAATTTTTCAGCAAACGAAATAATAACCTAAAGTACTCTGTATTCTCTCCGTGTGGGTTACAAATGCGTCGCTACTCAAAGTGAAGTGCAGCCAGCTTCCTGCGTCACTTTATAACAAGGACCTTAAAGGAATCGTGCTCCCTTGATGTTTTGCTTACATGGCAGTGAAATGGCTGCTGTACTGGGTGACAGAACTCCTTGATTTTATCTGTGCCAGGATGAACCCATTACAGTGACATTCTTGGCGTTCTGAGGCAGGACAAAAACTTTTGCAGATGTTTTTGCAAATGGATTTTTCTCAAGTCCTCTCTTTCTAGGAAGGAGGTGTCTTTGGACAGCTTTACCTTTCTAAAGCATTTTTTAGGAAGTCTTTTTTGGAGCTTTGACTTATAGTCAAAACTATAATGTGTCTTTTTATTCCGCCCCCCCCCCCAAACTTGAAACATCTCTTCTGAAAACATGGGGTTTTGCCTTTTCTTTCAAAGTAGGCACATGCTTGGAATAAATTAGAGCTGTCGAAATTCTGATAGTTGAAGTGAAAGCAAGGGTGGAAGTGGAGTCTAAAAGTTTGGGGGTTCTGAGCTCCCCAGATAACAGAGGTGGTTTGCGACCTCAAGAAGCCATCAGATTCCTAAAAACTGATCGGTAGTCCTCAGATCTTTCTGACAAGTATTTAATAAGTAAAAAAGAAAAAAAGGCTAGACTCTTCTTGAATTTTTACAAGGACTTTTGGCTGTCTAGATTTTCATAATTACCCACAGAGTCTATTCTTAAAAACCCACTAAATAGTTACCAAGTGTAATAGTTATTAATGCTTATTCAAATGTGACATCCGGAAACGCCACTTAGTGCACTGTTAGGGTAGCTCAGGCTTTAAGTCCGGAATTAATGTACTGCGTGCAGCTTTGTGGGTCCTGCTCTGCTCCTCAGTGAGGGCCTCTGCACTTGCCCTTACAGTGCAGTATCTTAGCTCTTCACACACTGGGCTCCATCTTGCCCCTTAGGTATCAGCTCCCAGGGATACCCTCCGCGCCCCCACCTCATGGAAACAGCCAGCCAGCGGTCACTCTTGGCGACCTCATCCTATGTTGTTCTGCACATTGTTTTTTGTGTTTATTACCAGTCTTGCCCCTGGAAATTCAGCTCCCTGAGAGCGAGAACCCTGTCCATCTCCTTCACATCAATTCACCTGCTTCTAGGAACCATGCCAAGTACGTCGTGGACACTCAATAGCTACTTGTAGGAGGAAAAGTCTGATTCCACTCACCTCTACGTCCTGGCCTGCAGGTATTCGAGTCCTCTCAGACACAGACAGCAAGTGGCACAGTGGATAATGGTGGTTTTGCTGCACACACACATGCACACACACACACACGGGCGTGCACACACACGCACACGAGCACACACGCGCACACACATACACACATACACATGCGCGCACACACACATACACATGCGCGCACACACACACGTGCACACACACATGCACGCACGGATGCACACAGACATGCACGCACACAGACACACACACGCATGCACACAGGTGCACACACACATGCACACACGCACACGCACACACACGCACGCGCACACACACACATACACATGCGCGCACACACACACACATACACATGCGCGCGCACACACATACACATGCGCGCGCACACACACGTGCACACACACATGCACGCACGGATGCACACACACACACGCACGCACGCAGACACGCACACGCACGCACACAAGCGTTAGTGTCGTTATTCCAGAAGAGGTGTCCTTCACCTGAAACTCAGAAATTGGTTCTAGAGGCCCATGAACCCAAAAAACTTGTAGTTTTGGGGGGAGAAGGGCAGTCATTTTTGTCACGTTCCCAGTGGGATGGGGCCCCCTTGCAACCAATCTACACCGAGTCCCACGCAATCGCCCTGCAGTAACGCCGCGCCTGCGCACCAGCACTTCGGCCTTCCCTGCTAGGGCCCCTGTGTTCGGGGTCTGAGCAAGGTGCAAGTCAAGTGCTTTACTTGTCTTTGTGGTTTTTTTTTTCCTTGATGATATATGAAAGAACCATTTAAAACTACTGAAGTTTCCAAGAAGTTTGGGTCAAGATACACATAGAGCAGGAAAAAATATTTTGAAAACTTTGCTAATTTGTTGCCCCAAACGCTCCCTGGTTTTTACACCCCAGGGATGACGGAGGCATTGGAACGCAGTTTGCTTTCACTGTCAATCCCGCGGAAGTCTGAGAGCGCAGGCTCTGGCCTCAGGCGGATGTTTGCAGTCTACTCTCTCGCTGGACCTCAGGGTCAGCATCACAGAATGGCGTCCCAGACTTGGAGGGCTGTAATGAGCACGTGGCACTTACTATAGGCCTGAGCGCTGTTGTAACTACTTCGTATGTAGTAACTCAGTACTATCCTCATAAGACTCTACGGGGTAGTCATTTATAAATCATTGCCATTTTGCAGGCTGGGAAACTGAGGCACAGAGGAATTAAGTCACTTGACCAAGGATACAGCTATCAAATGCCCCTGTAGAATTCACATTGCTTCTCCGTAATTCCACGGTGCCTGCCGCATCGTGGGCACATTATTATATATGATACGCGGCCTCTGGAGTTGTTGAAATGACTCAGTAGGATGACAGCTGTAATACGGGGACCCTGCTCTACCGCAAGCATTTAGTAGATGCTACTGTTTCACGGAAAGCTGTCCTTTGTGTTGGACCGGTTGTCAGCAGAGTTACCCCACGTGTAAGTCTGATCCCCGAAGACGTGAATACTTTATTTTTGTGGACCAGAACGTGGTAACGGGTAAACTACGCCTGGGCTACAAAGTGCTTGGGAAACACTGCTCTCTGTCCTCCGTGACAGCCCACACTGCGATGTGCAGCATTCAGGGGCGGCGGCAGTGACGTCCTCACACCTGGCTCTGTAGCATGCTTTTGACGGCCGCACGTTCTCGCCGAGTTCCCCAGTCATGCCGGCAAGTATCTGCTTTATTCAATCTTCTTAATAAACCCTTCCCCGCCTCATTCGTGTTAAACTCGTGCCGCTGCTTGCAACTTGGGGCTCTTGAGACTTTCATTTCGTCTGTTCATCAAATATTGACAGAGGAGCCATGATGTGACGGGCACTGGAGACACAGTGGGGAGCTCCACAGGACATGGCCCGCCCTTGGGGACGGCGCGGGAGAGCAGGCCTCGCCTCTTCCCTGTCGTGGCTCTTTGGCTGGTTACCCGCTGCCCCCCCCCCCGCCCCCCAGCTCCTTTAGCCTTTCCCAGGTGGCACAGCTTTATTCCCATCAGCATTCTCTGCGCCCCTCCCAGGTGCTCTGTGGGTTGTTGGAGTATTTGTGAGGTATGTTACATGACAAGTACTAGAAACTCGATCAAACTGAACTAAGTAAAGAATATATACATATTGGTTCAGGAAACTGAGAATTCTAGGGTGGGTCAACTGCAGGCAAACTGGTCCGTGGCTCTGTATCAGTGTGCCAGGGCTGTCACAACAAAGTACTACACAGGGGTGGCTTAAACAGCTTGGTTTCAGAGGCGAGAAGTCCAAGGTCAAGGTGTGGGCAGGGTTGGTTCCTTCCAAGGCTGTGAAGGACAGTATGTCCCCTGCCACTCTCCTAGCATCTGGTGGTCCGCTGTCTCTCTCTGGCATTCCTTGGAAGGAGTCTGCTGAAAATATTAAGTGGCAGAGAACAGAGAAGACGCCTTATAGTTAAGATAAGACTTAATTCTTCCATGATCGAAAGTTCCTGGAGGATGAATGGCTCTCTCCAGAAAATTCAGGGTCTCCCCAGACTCTCATCAGAGATAAGTGGTAGTTTGGGAAGCAGCACTGAAGTTCTGGAGCCCCGAGTCCCCACATCTCCCCACTTTAGCATTTGTATACACATTTCCATTTTGAACCAAACTTATCAGAAGGTCGCTCACTCCTGTGACAAGGTTCTCATAAGAAAAGACACTGTGCCTTGAGCACTTATTAATATTCATCATTATTTCTAAAGGAAGACCCAAATAAGATGATGTTGTCAGGCTTATGGAAACGCATGATGAAAAGTCAGTAAATATTGCTACGCAGAGGGTGGCACTTAGAGCTTTAAAGTACATTTCGCCAGTACATTTCGGTCTACCTAGCACCACACTACAGTTAACCCCAGAAGTAAGGATGCTTGCATGTGGCTTTATATGTTAAATGGAGCACACTGGATACACTCAACACAGAGGTTATTTGCAAACCTGGCTTTGGACTCATGGCCGACCTGCTTCGGATCCCAGCTCCAGCTCCCAGCATGGGTCTCCTCATCGACAACGTAGCAATAAACACGCCCGGCTCTGAAAGCAGCTGCGAGCCTTCACTCGCTTAGCCTGTGAAATCACACGGCATGTCTATAGAAAGCGTTCGGTTGAAATGGAAACATTTTGAAGTTAAAAAACAAAACAAAACTTTTTTCTCCAATAACTAGGAAACTGTAAGTGCACTTGATCCACTTGCTTGAACAGGGTGTTTGGATACATGGGCTCTCTGAAAACCCAGCCCTGGGCAATTTTTTTTTTTTTTTTTAAATCTCGAAGGAGATGCCAATCTAGCTGCAGAGGGAGTGTTTCACTGTGTATTTAGTCTGTCGTATAAAAATTAGTTACACCTCCAGGTAACAGTTCTGGAAAGCCAGCGACGCATACATACAGAGCTGAGTTCTCTAAGAAAAAAGAGCTGGAGCAAATCTGTTGGCACCTTCCTCCGAGGCTGAGAAAGGCGCTGAGGCCCTGCGCAAGCCTAACCGACGAGGCGTGATGGGCGCGCTTACAGCCGGCACGGGGCGTGCGGAAGGGCGCTGCGGGTGCCGGGGCCCTTCCTGAGTGACAGCCCTGCTCCCTACAGTACGCTGCTCTCGGATGAATGCGCAGGACGCCTGGGAGCCCGGTAAAGCAAAAGTACATTTGCCCCTTGTTGATCAAAATTTTAAAAAATCAAATCAGTCTTCTCCCGAAACCTATGTGCCGTTGTTACAGAATATTACCTGGAACGTCAGAGTATCGAGGAAACACTGTCCACTAAACACAGGGGGTAGAGGTGAGGAGATCTCAGACGTCTGGGTTTACTTGACTCAGCGTTTTAAAGTCTAACATCAGCGTATACCCAAATAAAGCAAATGGTAGTCCTGTGGACAGGAATGAAAGGGCACTTTCCATGGTCTTTTGTTTTGTTTTGTTTCTCAAAGGGACGCCTTATAATGTCAGAGGCTCTGATGAGGATTTCAGTTTGGGATGCCTTCACTGGGGAGGCAGTTCAATGTGATAAGATGGAGGGTCGGGGAGATGCTGAGAAATCGACTCCCCTTTCCATCCAGCATGAGAGGTTAGAGGTGGTCTCTTTTTGTACCAGATAATCGAGCCCATCATCCTGATGAGAAATGACCTCCCTAGATCGCGTTCTAGTCCCATAATTTTTCAATTCCAAGACTAAAGTCTCTCTCTAGCTATTAAGGGAATTAAGGTAAGGACCACGCTTAGGCAGAAGCACGGTGACACCAGCATTGTCCAGATCACGACTATCATTTGTGCTTTCCTTTCTCTCTGGAAGCCTGCCAGGGTTAATCAGCAGAAATGCCCTCTCGATTGCGCAAAAAGACAGTTACCTGGGCTCAGCGAGAACTGCAGCTCCGCCGGGCCCCCCGAGAACGTCGGCGGACGTGAGGCCGCTCCGCCGAACTTTGGGCGCGCTGACGTAGCCGGGCCTGAACGCCAACTGTCGGACAGGTTTAGGCCGTGCTGGTGATAATGACAAGCAACGAAAAGGCTCTGAACAAACAAGGCCTCCCAAGGACCACTGGACTAAATTGCCTTTTCACATGAAAAAAAATCACAGCAGACCCTCAGCGAAATTGTGATGAGGCAGAAACGTTTTCTAGCAACAACTCACAAAACTGCCCAGTTGCACCCTTTCCTCCTCGGAGCCGCCACCCTTTGTTCCCAGCATCCTGTCTGTCCTCCGGGTCGAATCCCCCCTTGCGCCCTGCGAAGACCCTTTGCTGAGGACCCCTGTATTTCTCACCACGTATCCTCTGCCCTGTAATGGCCCAGGGACCGGAATGCGCAGGACCAGCGTGCGACCTGGAGGGGGCGCGATACCCTCTCGGGTTAGAGGCTCGTCCCTCAGGAGCGAGCTGGTAGAGCTGGCACCTTAGGCACCAGGTGGTGTCAGATGTTCCCGATTCATTTCCTGGGCATCTGCCAAGTGCTGGAGTTTTAGACACAGCTGCGGCTCATGCCCCTGGCCTGAGGGCTAGTACAGGCCGGCAGGGGAGCAGTGCTGACTCCCCACACTGCTGGGCGGCGGCTCTCTCTCTACTTATGGGAGAGAAAGCAGTGAGATAAGTGGACTAAACAGAGGTGGTTTGGGGGGTTGGCATTTGGGCCACACACGATGGTGATTTCAAAGATGGCGACTCCTCGTTTGGAATCTGCCGACTGAGACAGCTCCCGAGAATCGGAGAACTTGCCTTTCCCATCGTGTGCTGGGTTTGCGGGAGCCGGGCAGGCCTGCACGGGCAGTCACATCGGGTTTGTGTGTCAGGAAGAGCGAGGCCTGTGTGTTAGCTGCCGTCCCTCTTCGCGGCTGTAGCCAGAGGCCGGGTCCAGATGGCCCTGCGGTCCTGGGCGAGGTCAGGCCCACCCTGGCTGGCCGCATCCCCCGAAGGTGCGCTGTGTGTCCTTCTGGTTCTGCCTCAAGGCTTTGCTGAGGCCCGCTTGGCCTGGTGAGGGTGCAGCCCACGTGAGCAGGGACACTAATGCCCAGGGGGCCACCTGCAGCCAGCGGGGAGGAGGAGCTCGCCTTAGCCCGACAAGTCTGGGCAGCGTTTCCTGTGCTGATCAAGAGATCCAGGAGGAGCGGAGTGCCCTGCCCAGTGGCAGTTTCCATAATGCACAGGGGTGTCTTCCTCACTCCCACTTCCTGGGGTTCTCCTGATAGAGTAATTGTACCCACGTCCTTGTCTTAGGGGGTCCTAAACGGAGGGGGCGACATTCTCTGAAAATATTCTGTAAAGTGTCAGAACCATAGGTGTCTCAAGGACTGTGACTCACTGAAGCTATGAAATGCTTATCCTGCTAATGAAAGAAAAAAATGCAGACTGAAGTATTAATACACATTTTTTAAAATGCCAGAAAGCAACACAGGGGGAAAGCCTTCAGGAAAGCATAGTGAAGATGAAAAATTAAGTGAAAAATGATACGCTCAGGTGTTTATACACTTGTTCAAAGATGTATAAAGTTTATACACTTGTTCAAAGAAGTAACAGCTCACGTAATGGATGGCTACACAGACGTGTGGGCAAAGGACAGAGTCTGAATTCAGAGTGTCAGTCACCTACGGGAAACAGACAGGAAAAGGGGTCTGACGTGGCATGGAGAGGGAAGTTCAAGTTTACCTGTAGCTTTTGTCATGTATTTTATAGACAAGACTTGAAGAAAAGTCAACAAAATGTTAACGTGTTCATTTGGGTTGGAAAGTACACACGTGCATGTTCTATTTTCTCTATTATTTAAAAGTTTCCCCAAATTAAAAAGCTAAAGCAGTTTTAAATATTTGCTAATAAAAGTCAGCGAATGCAAAGCTTTGAAAAGGAATTATAACGACCTGTAAACCCAGCCCTAAGCAACTGCCAATATTGCCCACTGACACGTGTTCTCCAGTTATTTTTCTAACTTCGTATTTGTTGACTCGAAATGCAACTATTAGTCTTGCTGTCTTTAGAGGTTCAGAGCTTCTGCTGACCATGGTGACCAGGGAGTAAGTAGGTATTGGCGACAGAGGAATTTTTAAAATTACATGAATTTCTTGCCCAGAAAACGTGAGTTTAGCACTATGAGTAAATATGGGGGTGACTTATTTCACCATCACACAGACAAGGTTCCCAAGGTGAAGAGTGCTCTTGCCACAGATGGCTGAACAGCCAACCCAGAGTTTTTATCAGGAAAGAAAATCAAGTTCAACCACACTATGATCTTCCCTCCACCACCCACCTTTAAAAACTGCGCCATACCCGTTTGGTTCTCTCTTCCCTAAGGCCTTCCGGGTACTGGGCTAGTTTTTGTCTTGTCTTTTCTTGATTACGAAGAGTCTTCGTTAAATTTGCAAACGAAACCTACCGTTTGGGATCTTGTGCATGGCTGAAACTTAATATTCAGTCTTATTTTTGTTAATATACACGTTGGGAGACCAAAGGACACTGTGACAAATCCTCACGAAACGTGCAGATCAATGCACGTTTGGAGGATCTGTTTGCACGGAGCAACGCCGTGAACGCGAGGCTCACGAGTTCGGAAGCCTCACGCTGTCAGGCGGATGTGTGCTGGTATCGTGGGGCGCGCGGAGCGGGGAGACGAGTGGGGAAACGCTTACTGGTTTCCGGCAGCCAGGCAACAAACCTTCTGGCCTTTCTCTCTTGGCCCCTCTGCCATCAGCGTCTCTGTGAAGCAGGGTTTAAGGATGAAGCCGATGTTACACTTTTTCTCTAACTTTGCGGGGAACAGACCAGGAGGGCTTGGTCACGAGCAGACCTAAGCAGAAAGCACTCCAGGGGTGAAACCACAAAAAAGGCTTTTTGAGAAAATAAAACAAAAATTAAAAAAAAAAACAAAAAACCCTGCAGCTTTTCATGCTGCAAATCTTTCTCTTTGTTTCTCTTCGCCTCTCTCCCCTACCCCATGGGAACCAGGAATAATAGTGTCGAACAGCTGTGGGGGTGTGGGGGTGTGGGGGTGTGGAGGTGTGGGGCCGCCTGCAGCAAAGCCTTGGATGTGATCTGAAAACTCTCTACTCCTCAGACCCGCCCGCGCCAGGAGCTATAAATAGGAATGCTTGGCAAGATGGGGAGAAGGGACGACCTTTCACTTCCTCAGAATGCTCTGGAGCAGGATGGCGGGAGCAGGAACGCTTCACGTACAAGCCCACCGCGTGCCCCTACAGCAGGGCTGCTTGGCATGCTGGGAAAGCAGCCGGGCAGGACGCAGATCCGTGCTGCAGCGGTGCTGCTGGCCGGGTGGAATTTTAGAAAAACTCTGCTTGCGGGGGAAGGTAGATAAACTTGTGGGTTTTTTTATGGGGGGGGGGGAGTTTTTATCTATTACATGTCTGTTATGGCCTGAATCGTGTCTTCCCCCCCGCCCCCCATGTGACTGTATTTGGAAATGGGGCCATTAGGGAGGGAACCAAAGTTAGATGGGGTCACAGGGGTGGGGCCCTCACCCCACAGGACTCGTGTCCTTGTAAGAAGAGTTCAGAAAGCCAGGAGCACGCACGCACAGGGGAAAGTCCTCCGTGTGAGGACACAGGGAGAAGGCAGCTGCCTGCAAGCCAGGAGGAGAGGCCGCCCCAGAAACCAACCCTGCTGGCACCTTGATCTTGGACTTGCAGCTTCCAGAGCTGTAAGAACATGCACTTCTACTGCTTACGCCCCCGAGTGTGTGGCATTCGGTTAGGGCGGCCCGAGCTGACAGAAGCGGCGTGGCTGAACACGGGGAGGAAGACCTCCTTTCATGTGCGGAGGGGAAGGACCCCAAGGTCCGAGAGTGCAAGCCGTGAGAGGAGCCGCCTGTTGGACTCCCACAGGCCTTGTTCAAGTCCAAGGTGCCCACTTACTAGTGTGTGACCTCCAGCAAATGGCTGTGCCTCTGCATGTTTCTTCATCATGGTTTATGCCTGCAGGATCGCCGTGATAAGGTTAAGTGCTTGACCGTCAGCCAGGAGAGCGTGTCGTAGTGGCTGGTATATGGCATCCTACTAAATGCCAGCTCTCATGGGGACACTGGGTCTCATTGTTTTATAGTGTTTTCAGGACTCCCATAACCATGACGTCACTTGATTTTTACAGCAATCTTACGAGATTACTTGGGAAAGAAGTATTACACTCACTCGAGGAAAGAGGAAACCCAAATTCAGAGAGGCCAGGAAACTTGCCCAAGCTCAAATTTCTGCTAAATCAAATCAATCAGGCAAAGCCAGGCTTCAAAACAAGGTCCCCAACTCCAAGTCCAGTGCTTCCCATTGCTCTGAATCCTCTCTCCCACACTCCTTTCTTGTCTTTTTTCTTCTCATCAAACAAGTGTCAAGTTTCTGTCCTATTTCAGGCATTTCCCCTCCTTTCCCTGGACGTCTGTATTTCTTTTCTCTTCATTTGTTTGGACCGGGATGAGGGCCAGTGGGTGGGGGGTTGGGGGGGGGGTGCCTGTGTGTGTGCGTCCTGGTCCTGCGTGCCCACGCCGTCCTGCGTGCCCACGCCTGCGCATGGCGTGCTGTCATTCTTACCAAGGGTGACGCTCTGCCTTGTGTCTCCTCTCCTTACCTGCCAGATTTTTAAACTCCAAGAGGTCAGCACTCTGTTCTCAAGGACATATTATAAATAGAGCCTTAACAGCAACTCTCTTCCCTCATGTGAAAACTGACACCACGCACAGACAACCAGGACAGAAAGAGAGAGAACAGGGTCAGTAGTAAAGCAGATAATCAATATTTTTAAATGATAGGAGAGCAGAGATTCCCAAAAGAGAGAGGAGAGGAGAAAGACAGCCTGAGAACGCCAGCTCTTCTAGGCAGCGCGTGGTAGGCTGTCGTTTGAGAAAGCGGCTTTCACATTGCAGTTTTTATACTTGGAAAAATGTCAAAAATCTCTCCTATTCTCATAGTACGAACTATAGAAATTAAAGCTCTGCGGAATGTCCATGACCCTGGGAACTGCGTAGGAGTTGGAGTGGGCCTCCAGGGGACAGGAGGTGGGTTCTGAACAGTGAAATGAGATCACGACCCTGCAGTTTTGGTGATTTGGGACATGAAGGTTAAAAAGCTGAGAAACACTATTCCGCAGCCCACATGTAGAAGCAAAGCCGGATTGGGAGTTGGGAACAGTCAGCGCATGAAAGGTTCCCACAGAGTTGGGAAAGAGCGTCCAGTCCAACTCCCTGTCTACGGACCCGGCCACTGACGCGTGGACAGGTCACTGGCGTGAGGGCTAATGGCTCTGGTGGGATGTGCCTTGCCCCGTACCTGCTTCACCCCGAAGGTGAGGGGACATCGTGAGAGACCAGGGAGGCTCTGAGAAGGTGTCCCCATCTCCTAATACAGAGAATTAAGAGGTGCCTTCAGGAGGCCAGGACCAACCCCAGGACACTGACTCCACAGGCCTGGAGAGGAGACTGGGAGGGCTGACTCTACTACTAACTAACCCTACTCCTGAATTTGACCTTCAGCCTGACCTGGATTTTCACCCATTGTCATCCTGATCCTGATTTTCACACTGATTGTCATCCTCATCCTGACCAATAGCCTAACATTGATCCTGAACCTTGTTTGACCCTGAACATCACGCTGACATGAACGTTCAATATGATCCTTACCCTAAACCTGACCATTAATTTGAACTTCATCATCAACCTGACCCTGATCATATAAATGAAACCAGTTGGGACCTTCACCTTGTCCCTGAACCTGATGCTGACCATAACCCTGACCCATACCTTCACCCTTATTCTTACCCTGATCCGCACACATAAAAGGAAAAGTGGTGGGACTCTGTGGTCCACCTGGGTGCTCCCTGCCCCCCTGCTCACCCCCACCTTCACCTCTTGCCCATCCTCCCCCTTGGGGAAGGGAGAGAGCTGCAACCGATCTTGGGGCACACCGCAACCCCACCTCCTTCACCGATGACCTAGTGACGGGTTGCAAGTTTTACACCAGCATCCTTTTGCAATTTAATTATTTGGGCATGAGTCACCCTCCCACTGCTCCTCAATGCACGCTCGTGGGCAGGCGCTGCTGCCCCTCTTGGCACCGTTTGCAGCAAGTACCTTGCCCCTGCCCCAGTAGTACCTTCTGCCCAGACCCTGGGGCAGTCAGGAACCGCTGTTGCCAGGGAACGCCGGCAGCCATCCTGTCATCTTTGGGGACCAGGTGCGTCGGCGGCCAAGTTCGCGAGGGCCGAGCCCTAGGCAGCCCTCGGGGGCCCCAAGAGCGCCCGCTGCGGCGGCCCAGCCAGGTTGAGGGCTACCTGGGAAGCACCGCGCAGGAGGGAAGGTTGCGGCTCAGGCACAGCTCGGTTTCCGACCGCCTGGTCCCTAAGGAAGTGCGCTTGCGCGGGGCGGTCAGCGAGCTGTCCCAGGCGGGGTGGCGCCGCGGGAGGCAGGGGCGCTGGGCGTGCCCACCTGCTGGGGTGTGGTTGCTAGTTCTAGGGGTGAACGGAAGTCTGCGATGGCCTTTTAAGGACGAACAAATGTATAATGAGGACAGGCCGAGCCAAGGGAGTCTCAAAATAATAGTCGCAGAGCATGCAAAACCATTGAGAATTAACAGTAATTTGGTGACAGAAAGAACCTCTATTGATCGGGGCATAAAATCACTCAGTAATTTTTACAGGAAAGACCTAAATCCTAATTTATTCTGTTGACGTATTTCTTATGTAATAAATGGCAGTGGTTCTCAACCCTCCTAGTGCCGCGACCCCTTAATACAGCTCCTCATGCTGGGGTGACCCCCATAACATTATTGTCGTTGCTACGTCATAGCTGTCCTGTTGCTGCTGTTATGAATCGTCATGTAAACATCTGATACGTGTTTTCCGATGGTCTTAGGTGACCCTGGTGAAAGAGGCGTTCGACTCCCAAAGGGGCCGCGACCCCTAGGGTGAGAACCGCTGGTCTGTTGGTATATACACAGACCTGTATGTCTCTACAGTCCTTATACCTAATATAATCAACATTTATATGAGTTAGTATCTTCAATTACAGCAATCAATCCTGATCTTGTCTTTTCTTCTCCAGAAAAGACATAAAACACACCTAGAGGACAGAAAGTTTAAAACCATCCAGCTTTTAAAAAAATAAGTATTTATCTCCTATTACTTTAAAAATTTGGAGAGGAAAAAAAATGTATTCTAACCCTGACCACTGCCCCACAGCTCCTGTGCCCATGTGTGCATTCTTGTAGTCCGCACCATGGAGCCAAAGACCCCCGAGAACACAGCCGTAATCGAATACACTCGGCTTACTAGTGGTTGCCCTGACGGACAGCGTACACCACGGGGAGCCACGTGGTCATTCAGTAAAGAGGGTGTTAAAAAAGTACCCATTATAGAACTGGGATTTTGTTGGGTGATTTGGGGAAGGTCCAAGGAAGTGTGGGTGTGCTCTATGTTGGGTGTTGTTAGACTAGAAAGTGGGACCAATTCTAAGATTGGGTACTTTGTGGGCACACAAACACATAATAAGATTTTTAACTCCAGCTTTAATATATAATTTGTCAGTATATTAAATAAAATGACATATATCATATTGAATTTACTGTGAATAAACTGCAATAATTTTTAAAATAAACAAAAAGAAAATCAAGGAGTTCCCTCTCTAACTCTTGTACCCGGCACAATCAACTGTTCGCATTAATTCTTCTCTCTGACTAACGTGTCCTTTCTTTCTCTGCAGACATGAGTGACACCCACAGGAAGGAAAGTCAAAAGCCATCCAGGGAGGTTTTTATGAACATTGTCTCATGAGCTGACTTGAAACTGGTCTTCAGTGTGACGCTCACCCGGACCGTGACTTTGACTTTCACCTTGACCTTGAATCAGACCCTGAACCTGATTCTCCCCTGATCTTTGTATTTGACCTCCCTCTTTCCATACTGTTTGTCCTTAAATCTGGTTCTGACCTTGATGGCAGCCTGACACTGTTTCTGACTCCCTTCCTCCTCCTACCTTGCACTTGACACTGAACTGGACCCCGCCCCTGACCATCACCCTCAACCTGACCAACACCCTAACTAACCCTGATGCCCACTCTAACTCTGACATTACCCTCATCCTGAACCTGACTTTTACCCTACCTTTACAGACCTTTACGATGACCTTGAGTGTGAATGAAAATATAACTCTTATTTTACACTGACACTGAACGTCATCTTGACACTAAATCCTTCACTGACCCAGATCTTAACCCTTATCCTGATTCTTACCCTGATCCTGAATCTCAGCCTCACTATATTATTGACTCTGACCCCCACCCTCACCCTGTCATGAGCCTGACCCTGATCTTCATCGCGACCCTGATTTGAACCTTACCCTCACCCTAAACCTGACATTCACTATCATCCTGAAGTTGATCCTAACCCTGACTGGACCCTCACAGTGACCCTAATCCTGACCTTCCTTCAATCACATCACCAAATTGAGTTTGAGCATGATACCTTCTCTCTCACACACACACACACACACTACTTTTATCCAGGTTTCTTCTAACTTGCAATAAGAACATACTTTTGAGAACTATGTAATTTAACAACTTGCTTATGCTTATACTGCTTCACTGCTTCAGTTCATGTTAATATGAACTTAATACAATGAAGTTTTAAAAAAGCAAATATATTGTGGCTGTTATTATTCCTACTTGCTACTGTGATAAATTATCCCAGGGTGGCTTCAGGGTTAGAAGGCTGAAAATGGTTCCCAGCTTTCCCCAGGTTCTGAACTAATTCAAGCCCTCTACGATGGTTACCTGGCTGGCTAGGGACCATGCTCACGTTTGGCCCCACCCACTGCCCGTGGTCTTCAGTGCGTTTTCCCTGGCAGGTGTGGGTAGGGCATCCAGGAAGTGAGGATGGAATGGGACACAGGACTCGGCTCCTGGTTCGGGGCTTGCAGCTGTGGACCTCAGGGCTACAGCCATTGCGATGGATTCGTTTGCAGCCTTTTATTAAATAAAAGGTATTACAAAGGTTATGAGCAATGGTTACTCTACAAATCCATTTCCATAGAGAACAATAGTACATGCATCAGTCGTGCCTCACATCTCTCACGGAAGGAAAAACAAGCAAACCTTTGCTTATGTGTTCAGGAGCTACTTTTATAGAAGCTCTTTTTAAAAACTGAAAAAATATTGTTTTTACAGGTCACAAACCTATGCATCTTATGAAATCAAAATCCAAAATTACTTTTAGAGGTGACATAGTCTTGAGGTAGTTCATACTGGAAAAGGCTTCACCGAGAACTTTCTAATAAGGTTAGAGGAATTGACAAAGTGGGAAAAATACCTTAAGACTTCAGAACACTTCCTGTGTGTGAGACAGGGTTGGTTTTACTGAGGAGCGACTCCGATGGTTCTGTTTCATAGACAGTAACCCAGCAGGTCCCCAGAGCAGCCAGTGGAAAGGGTGGAAGGAAGTCAACTGACTGTTCATGGTTACAATCACATTTTCTTGACTACACTACTGTGTCCTTCTCACCAGAGGAGACTCAAATAGTAATGAAGAGCAGAAGTCCAGCTATTAGGAAAAAGACAAAGAAATGGATATGACTTACTAAAAAAAAGAAAATGAAAAAAGAATTAAAGGAGTCTTTCTTCATCAAATAGAATCTGTTTTCAACCTGACAAGGGAGTTAATGGTTTTTAGTTCTTTACTATAAATACTGTGCCTGCACATTGCGTATGAGGAACTGATCTTGGCATGTCATTTCTGACTTGGTCGTGAGCCCCATCATCAGCATCATCAGTGAGTGTTTCTTATGTGGCCACAGGCACCGCAGCCCTGAATGGACAGGCAGACAGCCGCACTATTGAACTATGAAAACCTAGGAAACATGGGCTTAATACAGAGTATTTGACGCTCCATAGGACAGGAGGGCAAACGCAGAAAGTGAAAGGTAACTGCTGTAAAGTTATGCCAGTTGATGAGCTTCCTATAAAAGCTCATCTGAGACAGAAAAGACTCTCACTGCCAAGTTTTCTTCAATAAGGGGATTCAGTGTTTCAAACGCCACGTCACTGGGCTCATCTGACAAACTCGTTCGGCAGGACTCTCACAGCCTTTGTGCACTTCTGATTTCACCCCCATGTGATCGTGCTCTTCAGCAGGCTTAAACCACTGAGAAATCCCATTTTAAGAAGAGAGAATGTACAAAAGAAGAAGGAGTTCTGCTAAGTCACCTGGATTTTCCACTTAAGTAACTGTCGTGGTAGATATTGGAGTGGCAGTCCTAAAGCTTCAGACACCCTTCAGCCCCTAACAAGGAGTTTACCACAGAAAAAGTCAGCACAGTGTTCTGCTTTGCTCAAGACCAAGGTTAAATTTACAGTTAGAAATTATATATATAACTGTATTTAACTAAATTACATAGTAGTGGATGTCTTCTTTAATAGTTTAGTTTTACAAAATTCTTAGAGTAATACAATTTATAAAGACCTAATATGCTAACTAAATTATAATTTCCAGATACTTAACTAACTTTTAAAACTTAGGCCTAATTTAATAATCTATCTTTAAATGCCTGTAATTTCTAAAAGAAAAAATATACAAAAACTATTGACTAAATATAAATTTTAATTCACCTTTATTTATTAAAATGTTAGTAGATTAATCAATAAAAATGCTTTTGGATAATAACACACATATATTTAATTTTTCCTTGAAAGTTTTTTTTTTTAATAATAAGAGAGAAATGCTCCTAAAAAATTTCCAGAATAGTTAACTTTTTGTTTTCTGGGTGTTTAGAAGAAAAAAAAGATGGATTACTTTAAAGATGATGATAATTTGTGATGCAGTTCATAAAAGTAGTATAGTCACGTCCTGAGCAGTTCCAGCAGCAGCTCTCCACTGGAGGGATGACATTCTAGGGTCGGCATGCTCGGCTGACGTCTGATCACGATCCCATATTCCTCATTACGCTGTGAGCATTACAATAGCAGAGAATGCCACTTAATCATCTTTGTGTCCCCATACCCAACTTCGCACCTGGCACGTAGCAGGCAGGCCACAGGTTGGAAAGAAGTAAAGAGGGGAAGGAAAGACTCCACCCAGCTGATTGACCTGCTTCCCCTGTATCTGAATTGTGATCAATAATGAGATAATTGACCTAATGATGCAGCGCTAGAATTGCTGGCCCGATAGCTGTAAGGTGACATTAAAATTTTAAGCCTCGTTGTGTGATGGAGTATGCAGCCAAAAATACCTATACCGTGTACCTTTGGACTTTTATTTTTTGCATTTTAATTTTCTGTTTTCAGAAGCACTAATTCAAAGGCAGAGACCCCAGGAAAAGCAAGATGTTATCTGTTTTGTTCACCACTCTATCAAGTCATCAAGGACACTGTCTGGTTTTTCATCACTATATTCCTAGAGTCCGAATGGTGACAAGAACATCGTAGGAGTTCAGTTAATGTTAGCTGAAGGAGTAACTTCATTGCACCAACTCTAATTGATTGCTCATGGCTGCTGGGAGCAGTTTGTTGAGGGGTGTGATGCTACTTCCGCAGTAGATTAGCAATGTCTGCCCTGTGCACAATAATGCGAAGTGAGGATGCTTGCAACATATTTGCCATGTTAAACCACTCTTTTTGCTCATGTTTTAGACAGCTAGTTGTCGGGAAGCAAAATCTCAATGGATTAAGAAAATGCTCCGGAGAATGGCAGTTTTGCAGCTTATTTTATACAGTAGAATCAAGGGAGGAGACACAAGGAGTTTCCAGGAAATCCACTGTGGTCGATTAAGGGGGTGGGAGAAAGCAAAGGGGGTAGAAATCTCTGGGACTGGATGAAAAGTATAATGGAGAGACAGGTGCTTCTTTTACGTTAGTGGGTACAGGATAGTTAATAATGAACATTCACAGCACATAGAGATGGCATTCTGGGAACAAGATAACAATGAGGGGTTCTGTGGTCTCATGCTCTGGCACAGTGGGTTGTGCCCTCTGGGATCTGGAACCAGGGGATGACTCAGACATCCTAAGGGTAGGTTGTCTTAGATGCAAAAAGACAACAGATAAGCACAGTCAGGTAAACATTAACCTTTGTCAAGGAAGCCACAGTCCCAGGACGTGACTGCCCACCATGGCCCGCCTTTAGTTAGGGATTTTTATGCACAGATCGTCCTATGTGGTTACTTTCAGTCTGAGTTTGTAGGGTCCACCATGCAGGTCTCCCCTGAGCTTCTCAGGGTTAGTATGTGGTCCCTTTTCCATCCACACTAGCTTTCTTATTTATTAGATTTTTGGTTTGTTTATTAGTTTTTCCAAAAATTAAAACAGTAGGTTGTGCAATGCAACAGTGTTTTAACATTTTGGTGATTGAATGAAAGACTGATGTACAACGAAAAGGTTTTCATGTTTATTTACTGAGGTTGTGCATGCACTGTGTGAATTTCATACCCTTTGCACATGTAGTTCTCCGATTAGAGAGAAAGAGAAAGCACATTGTTGAGGTTCAGAGAGAAAGGAATCATTTTAAAGAACAAAGAAATGGATTTATAATTTCCTGTCCCAGGGTCGTTTATCTTCCCCTGGTTAGGAAGCAGATGCACCCATAATTGTTCCAAAGCTAGCTTATGTCAGGGCTTTGGGTTTAAGATCAGAGCGGGAGTGTCTGCAGGTATGGAATTTGAGTGGTGGTGGGAGACATTTCATAGCATAAATACAAAGTTCTTATTCTTTCCCAACTCAAAAATTACAATGTCAAGTGTGTCGGTGCTGCACAAAGCAGCATGCATTTGCATCTGGAATCGAGCATGCTTTGTTGCACACATGAGGGACAGCTGAGTTTTCTGTCACAGTGCCACACATGCAGTTTGACGTATGGAATTCACTGCTTAACTCTTTCTTCTTGCTTCCCAGCTTCCTGACCAGTGGAAGCAGGCCCTTGTCCTCGCTGAAGAATTATTCGTCCTTTCATTTAGTAACTATTTAGACCTGAACCAGCACTCATGTTGCAGAATCAAGTCAGGGCCTTTGTGTCTCGTGGCATCTGCTTTAATGTGGGTTTCTTCTGAAATAGACCCTAAGACAAGGACTTGAGTACAGGTAGTTTTTTCGGGGGAGTCGATACTTGGAAGCAAAATAAGAAAGTGGAAAAAGTGAGACCGGAAAGGGGGAAAGCGTGATGAAGTCCACACGAAGCAGCAGAGCAGTGCGGCCAGCAGCTGGGCTCCACGCTGTGGGATCTCTCTAGCGGAGAAGGTTGGGCATTTAGTTGCCCACATACCTGGACTGTGCCCGCACAGCTCCCACGGTGCAGAAGCACTCGGGTGGAGGGTGAGAGACACTGGTTCCTGATCGGGGGCACTGTCAGTGTGCCCCGGACTGTCTGACATAGCTACAGGTGAGCGCGGGTAGGCCCGAAGACCTGGGGGTGCAACACCAGCATCTTGTTTTTCCTTGGATCCTGTGGGAACGACAGAGGATAAATTCATTTATGTCGATGAACATACTGACATGCAGATGCAATTTTGGGCCTTTGCGTTTTTTTCCTCAATAATTTGCCACTTCTAAGATGTAGTAGAAACACCTGTAGCTAGCCGACAGCGTATTCTGTAAATGCATAAAGTTAATTCCTCGATTTAAAACCATCTGCTTTAAATTGGTAACACGTGCCCACGAGACACAGGCCCGGAGGCGTGAACGGTGGGAGGTGGGCGTGGGGGCTGCGGATAGCATCCTGAAGGCAGCCACACTCGTGCCCTCTCTCCTCCAAGGCGGGCTTCGTTTTGGAGCTGGTAAACATGGGGCTGAGATGGATCCGGGGTGGCCACACAGGTGGCCGTGTAGGTGGTGGCTGTACCACTGCAGGGACTGCCACTTATGTAGACTGAAAAGTGGTTCTCGTCGCCCCGGCGGTGGCAGGAACGCCGTAAAGCACCGCTCACGGCCTGCATTCCTCGCAGCTGCACACACACTCCCTCTGCGTAAGGAAAGCTCCGGTAAGGCGTAGCTCCGCGTTATTTTGGGGGAGTGAGTACGTTAGTATAAAGCATTAGAGGACATTTTGGAATCAAAGAGGCTTCAGTCAATATATTTGCATCAGCTGATAGTTTCGGGTTCCACATGGGAGCCCAACTCTAGAGGCTGTAGCCTGAAGCCACGTTCCTGAGCGTGGATACAGGACCATGTGCACAGCACCCGCGCCTCATTGGGAGGCCCAGCTGGTACCCGGACTTCCAGCTTTTCAGCTTTCTTCACCTGCACAGGACACGTATCACTGCCACACGTTCCTGTACAGGTGCCTCAGGTTCCCACCAGTGCTTTAGATCATTCTAGTGCAGTCTGAGCCTCTCCCATTCTCAGTGTCCCAACAATTAGAGGCGTCACAGCAAACAGGCCAGGTGCAACCTTCCACAGGTATCTTAATTTGTCACTTCCAGTGAAGTAGTGCTGTGAAGCAGTAAGGTGACAGGCTCCGAATTGGTTGTAAAGGCAGGGCTTCAGCCCAGCGCTTGATGTGAACATTTTACTCACGATAGTCTGCTTGGTTCTCTGATGAATCAGAACACAATGCATATAAGATAGTGGCCCTCTCCTCCCAATTCCTGCTCAAAGCCATTGACAAATGCTGTAAACTTTCATGGAAACAAATGCAGAGTTAAAACTAAGTTTTGTTTGGTTTAAATTATAAATGAGCCTCATGGTTAGTTGTAAAATATTTGGGAGAGAAGATACCGGCACACAACATATATTTTAGAAATATAGCTCTCAACTTAATTTTCAGTCTTGCTCAGCAGGCCTAGCCCAATTTTCTTGTCTATCTAAGCTTTCTTTTAGAGGACGATTTTAGAAGTTGGGGAGGAATAGAGGCGGAAAAGAAAGACGGCCTAATAGATCATCTGCAATTGCTGTTGATCAATTGTCGAAACATAGTTTATCTTCGTGACAGAACTTGTTCTGCCTTGAATTACAGCACATTATATGCAAGCATGAAGGAAACTTGCTGTGAGTACTCATGCAAGCACAGTACTCCCTAAGTACTTACTGAGGCTAACTTCCATATTGCCTGGGAACGGGCTTTATAGTTAAACCAGTATAGAAAAATTAGTTTGTTTCTGAGGGGTTAGTCAACTGCATTCTCACTGTTTTGAAGCTTATTTTAATCATTCTTTCTCTATGTTGGGAGATAAAAAACTAGGTTCTTCTTTGATTTTGATTTTTCTCATTTTATTACTGCCAGCAACATACAGTCTCATTGACCATCATACTGACTTTGAGAAAGAGAGATGATCAGCTGCTCTTGTGAAATGGCCAAGCTATAGCCAACAGGGCCTCAGCAGAACTGTTATCTCATCGCTGTGGTTAGGTTCAGCTGTGCTTGCGAGGCAGCTTGTTTCTTGAAAGGAGAGCGCAGCAGGCCAATGGCAGTGAACTCTGGGAGAGGTGGAGGTCCGAGGAATCAGGACAGCGATTGCTATATGGATTCCATGTGCTCTTTCGCCAAACAAAAACACGTGCTGTGAATTGACATCCCATGTTTTTCAACTGCCAAAAATATAGGAGGGGTAATTTTCTGGGGGAAGGACCCCTGAAGATTTAAGTAGCATCGCAAATTCTCTGAGACTGGTTTCTAGGAGTCTTGATGCCTGGTGAGCTTACCCAGTGCACCTCAGCTTTGCTACGAAGCAGGCAATGAGGTGACAAACTGACACTGAAACATAATTATTCAAAATCCACAATTTAGGGAAATCCCTCGGTATTGTACATTCTGTGGAAACCGTGCTGCAATCTCCCATGTGAAGAGGACCATCAGGCAAGGAATTGAGGGAGGCCCTCCAGTCAACAGACAGTGAAGAATTGAGCCCCCAGGAAGCATCCTGTGAGGACCTGAGAGCTGCCAACAGCATGGGGGTGATTTCAGAAGTGGGTCTCCCCCATTTGAGCCATCAGATGGGACTTGCAGCCCTGGCTGACAGTGTCTCCTGAGAGGCTTTGAGCCAACCATGCCCATCTAGGCCACACCCAGGTTTCAGACTCAGAAACGCTGAGATGAAAATGTTTATTGTTTTAAGCTGCTAAGTGTTGAGGTAGTTTGCTACACAGCAATAACTTATCTGTCTGTCTGTCTGTCTGTCTGTCTATCTATCTATCTATCTATCTATCTATCGTTTACTAATGTTGGATTATTCTATCTTTTGTCAGAGTTCTAGCAGCAAATAGAGAATACCCAACTGGGCTTTTAAAGAGAACTGTGGGCAATGTTAAGAAAATTAATGAGGTATTGCACAGGTAGCCAGGACTTAGAACAGTGGGAAGCCATTCTCGTTCCTAGACTTGAAGGAGAAAAGGGAAGATGTTATCAGAGGCCAAAGGGAGGGGTGGGGGTGTGTCACAGAAGAGAGGCTGTTTTATGGAAGAAGTCTTGCAGAAGTACAAAACACCTGCTCCAATTGGGTTGAGCCAAGGAGGGGTGGGGAGGAAGAAGTACCCCGACCCCTTCCTCCCGTCATCTCCAGATCTGCCATGACTTTCATCAGCCACACTGAAGTGGAAACCAGAGCATAGTTCCCAGGGATCTGCTCCCTAGGGCAGAGAACAAGGCTGAGGAAGTAGAAAACAGATCTGCCGCAGTAGAAAGCAAAAAACCAGCATACGCATATGCTTCTGTGCACCTGTTTTTGTGTTTACCATTTTTCTGCATCATTCAAGAATCTTCCACATCACGGTTTTAACTGGCTATAGGTAATATAATCAAATGGTCGTAATCACACACTGATGAAAATTTTTGGTTGTATAAAAATTTCTTTTGCTATGATTCACAGTGAAATGAGTATCTTTAAAGTCATAGCTCTATGGATTTTAAAAAATAGTTCCTTGGAATACAATGCAAGAAGTGGAATAGTTGAGGACAAAGGACATTTAGTCAGGGTTCTGACACATCTTGCCATACTGTTCAGAGAAGTTGACCTTCCCACTAGGGAAAAAAAAAAAAAACCTGCCTATTTTATGTCAAAACACATGCTTTATTGTTGTTTTAATTTCATTTTCTAATAAATTTAAAATATTTTTCACAAGTTCATTAGCTACTTATATTGATATTTCTTTGTGAACTTTGCCTAATTTTTATTAGTATCATTTCTTACGGATTCATAGGGGCTATTTAGTATTAGGAATTCAATGACAACTTGCCTTAAGTATAGAAAAGATTGTACTTTTCATTGGAAGAGACCATATCTAGGCTTGCGTATAATAACAATAAAGGCTTTGCACCTACCATTAAAAAAAAAAATTCAATGACATATGCCGCAAATATTTTTTTCAGTATTTAGAAAAAGATTTATGCACAAAGCTATTTCTTTACCCTAAGAATATTAAAATGTTTACCTCTTCTTTCTAGTATTTTAATAGTTTATGTCAAGTAAGAATTTTACTCCATTTGGAATTATTTTTGCAGGTAAAGCGTAAGACAGGACTGACATTTTTTTCTAGATGGTTATGTCCCAAGACTATCTATTGAAAGGACCATCACTTTTCCTCACTGCTTTGAAATAAAAACACAAAGCCATATGACAAGTTTACTCTTGATCCTATTACTTAAAGAAAAACTGTTCTTTAAAACAGGCTATTTACATTTTTCATTTGACTTCTTTTCTATTATATATATATTGCTATCCTTTGCAGCTGGGTTAAAATACTTCCATGAATATTATTACTGAAAATGATTCTATTACCTTATTATTAAATAAAGTAAGTCACAGGAACTTGGAGCTGGGCCTAGTCCTGGCTGATGATTATGCCCTTTCTCTCTCCTAAGCTAGGCCTCACTTTTTTTTTTTATAACCTCACTTATTTTTTGATGTATGTTTTTGACTTCTTCTAATTTTTATAATAGTATTGAGACTTTAGAACTTGTTTAAAAGTAAACTTGGCTTACGGTAGTAGACTTGATTGAGGGAAAATATTATTAGTATAATTTTACATGTTTAATGGAAGTCAGTGCTTGCCTCATTTCCTATACTTGCATCCTTTAAAATAAAAGATTTGAGGACACTACTTTGCTTCCAATGTGGTAACAATGACGATGCATTGAAATACTCCATTAAAATGCATACACAAGTAGTAATAATCTTTCTGTTAGTATTTTGTGAAAAGGAGGCTCCAGGTCATGTTTGTAATATCTGCATTTCCTAAAGGGCTTCCAGTGGTCTCATGGAATTATCTAATGAAGCTTTTGTCTTTGTACAGGAGAGAAATATTAAACATTTCTTCTTCATTCTGAAAGGCACTTGATGAATTGTATTACCTCCAGGTTCTCAGAAAATGACATCAACACAACTTCTTCTTACGAAGTTAGACAATTATTATATTGAAGAGGAAAAGGGCATGTAAATCACTGAAGTAATAATTTTAAGAGCAGTAACTGCCAGCAAGGAGAAGTGGAGGATGCTAATTTTCAGCAGGAGTATGGACATATTGAGTCTGCTTTACAGTAATTCAGACAAAACCCTTGTAGATAAAATCAAGAGATAAACCCAAAAGAAATAATTGATTGAATACAGCAAACCTCGCCCCCGGAACTAGCCCCGCCCCTGTACGGCCCGCCTCCACTATAGCCACGCCTCCTCGGCTTACACCTCATCTCCCTCACTCCGCCCCCCCCAGCTCCCTGCTCCTGGATCTCGGCCGAGGCTTATTTGCTCGCGAGACTTCCTCCGTGTAGCGGACTCGCAGGTGCCGCAGGGAACGGAGGCGGAGACGATTGCGTCGTTGGTTGTATCACTACCCCCAGGCCCCGCCCCTCTTCGGCTTTCCTCGGGGCCCAGCTTTCCCGGGTGCACGTGTAGTTGTTGTCGCTCGTCCTCACGTGACCGCGGAAGTGCAGGAACTCGGGCCCCGCCTCCAAGATGGCCGCGCCCAGTGACTGGGGCCGCGGTCCTCCTCGGTTCAGCCCCGAAGTGTAACCTTGACGGAGTCTGCCGGGCCATGGACGGGCCTGGGTTCACGGCCTCGTTGGTGGTGAGTGCGGGGCGGTGGACGGGGGCGCCTGGAGAGCCGGGGCCGGGCCCGGGGCCTGTGAGGGCCTCTCTGCACTAGCAGCTGCTTCCGGTTTTGCGCGCTGGCCTGTCCTCGGGTTACCGGTCACCCGGTCGGGTTCCACGTGGGGCTCGTCTCAAGGCCGTGCCTTTCCAGCCCTGACGCCAGAAGGAGACGGGTGGGGGGCTCGGGGAGTCCTCGGCTCATTGTCTTCCTCACGAAGACAGTTTCTCTACTTAAATTAAAAAGAACTTCCATTTATATCACTACACTCTGGAGAACTTGGGAATTAAGGACACAAATGTCACAAAACATAAAACGCGTGATAGTCGCTCAGAGCCCTCCGTCCAAGACTACAGTTGTTATTTTGCTGTATCTTTTTTCAGTTTCGGGAGTGACACTCATTCATTCGGTATATAATTCTTAACCTGCTTCCAAGCATTCTTCTAGGCTTCGGGTCTGTAGATGTAGACACCTGGCCCGCATGTGACCCAGCCGGCCGTCAGGTATCCCGTCTCCTTGCGTCACTGTGCGTGGGCCTGCCAGGTGGTTTTTCTCACGGGAGGTGCTGTGTTTGCTGCATCTACCTAATCTGGCTGCTTCTCCGCCTGAGTGCAGAGTGCTACGCCTCCGCCGGCCGCCCCCGGAGACCTCCCTGGTCAGTAAGTCTCAATAAACCTGTGTCCCGCACTCAGCCACCTGCTGTGTTCTTTGGGCTTGCGGCTTCTGAGGCACAAATCTTGAAACAACTTGGACTCAGTCCAAACAATTGATGAGTACAAATAGCTGTGCTGTAGAACCAATAAGACAGTAATGCTCAATTCCTTAGAAAACTACGAGATACGAACACTTTCAGAGAGAGAGAGAGAGAGACAGAGACAGAGACATGCCCAGAGGACTTTCTTCATTTAATTATCAAATGTTTATTGCAGGTGTTGGAGATAAGGTGTTGAACAAGACAGACCTGCCCGCGTGGGTCGGGTGGCAGAGACAAGATAGTAAAATGACTGTTGAAATAAATGACATGAGGGCTATAGCTTCAGAGTGTAGTGAAAAGTTGAGAACGGGCACCTTAGCTAGACTGGTGGGATAATGGTTTTCAATCTAGATTTGTTGAGACTTGTTTAAGCTGGGTTTTAGAGATGCACGCAAAGAAATATGTTCCCATTTTCAAGGAGTTTGCCTTGTCTAGCAGTAGTAGTTTTGACAGTTAACATTGTGACAAGAAATGGAAATGAGCTCTTTACATACATAACTTTAATTCTTTCAGACAGTTGAAGTTTTACTCTAGTTTTCCAGACGAGGTAACTGAGGTGCAGAGAGGTTAGATAATTTGCCTGAAATTAAATAAGTGAGACCCAACCCCGGCACTATAATGTGGAATTCCATGGCCCCTAAGTGCTCCTTGATACCATGTCTGAAGTCAGTAGCGGTTGCTAAATACAGGTGAGAGCCCAAGTTAATAAAAGAACAACGGCTCTAAAATTTATTAAAGTGTGGTACATGTGCAGAAAGTTATACATTTTTTGTTCAGTGTAGTTACAGAGGGTAAAATTAGGGTCAGTGGGTACAAGTTTCAAGGCAAGAAGGTCCTGAGCAAAGGGGAAGATGGTGGAGCTGAGGGTGGAGAGCAGGTGGCCCGGAGCTTCCAGAGCCTTAGAGGTCAGACTTGGATCCTGTTCTGCATGGTAAAGGCTGTTGGAAAGATTGCAGGACTGGCAGGCCAGAGAGTAGCGACATGAAATTGAAATTGCGCCTTTTACAGACGACTTTGCCATTAGCGTGGAAGTGGGGGGGGGGGGCTCTGTGGGGAGAGTGAGTGCTGAGTGGGGAGGAAGACTGGCATCTCAGGAAGCAGAAGCCGCAGCTCCCTAATGAGGTGCTCAATGTCACTGCTGGCAGCTGGGTTGTAAAGGAGACCGAGAAAGTCAAGGAGGAGTGGCCCTGGAGAAGCCTTGTTAATGACTGGGCTGGTTCTTCTTAGCTGGGGTTTAGGCCAATGACGTGTGATGATTTTGTTTAGTGAAAATGGACAGGTGATGTGAGTTTTTCCTGTAGTTGAGCAGCAATGATTATTTTCTCTTGTGCTGGCCTGCTTTTGAGAAATAAAGGTTTTATGGCATGTAATCTTGACCTTTGTTCAACTTCCGGGGTAATTTCAAAGCACTAATCAGAGACGTCCTTTCTACAACCTGCTGACACTTCTTTCTTTTATTAACTTAAGCTAGAGATGTGTGTTTTACCTCTGTGATCTCAGTGTGGCAGTAAATTGTTACACTGTAGTTAGGCTTGCTGGCTCTCTGGGTTATGTTCTCTGTCCTTGGGTTTTGTCCAGTTCTTGATTGAACATTTTCACTGTAAGCTACCATGAATCTTGAAACTAATCATTTTCCTGATAACCTTTTTGTTATAAATGATCATAAATAAATTTTTCAGGCTAGAAAGAGAATTTGGTAGAGTGCCTTATAATTCAGCTGATGTTGTCTTGTATATTTTGTACATAATTAGGTACAAAGCAACACTAATGTAAAATTATGAGCACGCTTTAAAGTTTTTGTGTAAATCTTAAATGTGAGTATGTTGCTTTGTGGATAAACACATAGGTACTCACATTCTCCACTCTGATCTCTGTTACCTGTATTGTTTTCAGTCTCATGAATCTAAACTACATTTGAATTACAGAAGTTTAAAATCTGCAGATGCAATTAGTAACTTGACTTATGTTTTACTAGATAAGTAGATTGAATCTTAGTATTAGAAGATAAGAATACTGATGAAAGAAGGATTAGAGAGTCAATGCATGCAAATTAGCCAAATAGATTGAAAGAAGAATTAACTTATTGATTAAAATTTAGGAATAGATAGCAAGCATCTCTATGAGTCCTCCCTTAAGATTAAAGTGAAAATTAAAGTGCAGCCTGTTTTTAACAGACTCCAGTTATATTAGACATGCTCAACAGGATTTCAGTGCTTGTGTTTCAAGAAAAGGAAGAGGCAGGGAAATATTTTATTTACCTACAGAATTCTATAAACTTTTAAAAAAAAGTGGGAAAAAATGTTGGATTCCCCCCAAACCCCCCACGTTTCTCATGACTAAAGAAAGGCCACCTTTACATCCAGAGAGAAATCCATGTTATTTGTCATTGTTTTACTACCCCTTGGGTTATCTCTGGGGGCATCTCTGTTCTTTTGGTGACATCCTTTTAGGTCTTTTGCAGAGTAGACCCTTTGTGGTCTTTGAGGTTCTGTTATGTCTTTCAGGCTGATCATATAGTGTAGTATGAATGTTTATGGAATGTATGTTTCTAGCATAAATTAATTTTTAATAATTTACCTGTGCTAGTTAATCGTTGGATCTTTCATCAGAGTAACTTTGTTTTTCCAAGGAATGCCAGCAGTGGCGAGTGGACCCAGGGAGTTTGCTGGGCCCTAAGCTTTGTACCCCCTGAGCATTTTGCCAACGCGGAGGAAGGAGACAGCTCATCATTTAGAATTTTGCCTTTATGTTTGAATAATACTTATTATTCTTCTGTGTTGTGGAATATACATTTTTAATGGCTATTTTAACTTTTTGAATAGGTATTGTATTCACATAGTTCAAAATTCAAAAGATAGGAAAAGTTAACAGTTTAGTTTAAAAATTACTGTGTAGGAACCATATTGACAGTTTGCTTTTTGAAATTCTTCCATCTGCTTATAGTAAACTGGTTTTGATTCACGTCTTTAAATGATGCTTTTAGACCTTGTGTATTGACCTTTCTTTGATTCTGTTTTCTAGTTTATATTTTTCTGAATATTTTATTTTGTTTTGATTAAAGTGTAACCAGCTTTCAGATACTCTGCATATATCCCGTATAATCATCAGGTACAAGACTCAGTTTGTGACATGCAGACTCAGTTTGAGGTGCTGATTCAGTTTCTGAGGTACAGCTTTCCAAAGCAACATGAGGTCCCTTGGGAGATGACTGGATTGGGCCAGGTTTTAATGTGCTCTAGATATTTAGCTCTTATCTTCCCCATTTATTCACTTCATTAAAAAATTTATCAAGGAGTTTTCAAATATACACAAAGTAGACTGCGGTAGGAATCCTTAGATGTGTCACTCTTAAACTACAGATCTAAATTCAGAAGGATCATTACCTGTTCCAAAATAGAAGTACTCCCCTCCCCCTAAAAGAGTCCTACTACGGATTCACTCCTCGTTAGTTAAAAAGACAAAAACACAAAACCTGTGGTCTGATACGGAAAGGTCACCCAGATACATTAAGTGAAAAATAAAGTTCAGCACAGTGTATGTTGTTTATGAAAGTAGAATAAACTCCACATCTGTATTTGCTTGTATGTGCCTACAGTGACTTGGAAAGGACGCAGTAGGGAGCCAGTGAAAGTGGTTCTGAGTTGCTAGGAGCAGGGAGGAGCCTGAACTCTTTACCTTTCTGAATTTGCTTGCTTGTTGACTTTTTTGAACTTTGTGAAAGTGTTAAAAGTGAATTTAATGTAAATTTATGAAAACATGCATTTAAAAATTTATTTAAAAATTTAGTTTGAAAATGTAGCACAATAAAGGTGGTTTCCCTGGGAGAGTCTCCAGCTGAGGGTAGGTGCTCCTCTGACTGTGATGGAGTCTGCTGTCTGATAGGGTGAGAAATACGCCCTAACGACGACCTGCCTCTTAGCTCTACCCCCCAGATGGCAGAGAGCTTACTCTGTTGTAACCTGGTTTTTCCTTTTCTTGCCTCCCTGCTTTCTTAAAGGCTGGTGGGGTAGCAGGTGTCTCCGTTGACCTGATATTGTTTCCTCTGGACACCATTAAAACGCGGCTGCAGAGTCCCCAAGGATTCACTAAGGCCGGCGGTTTTCGTGGGATATACGCGGGTGTTCCCTCTGCTGCCATCGGATCCTTTCCTAACGGTAAAAGTCCCGTGGGTGTTCTCACTGCTGGCAAGCCAGGACGCTGGGATTTCTTCTCAGCATCGTATGTCCCCTGTGCTGTGGCTTAACTACTGTGTTTTCTCCTCATTAACCCCTGTGCTTTGGAATCGGCCGTAGAACCCATTCCACTGTATTTGTAATAGAAAAAAGAGGAGCAATCTTTTAAAACTGGTTTTGGTTAAAATTCGCAGTTAGAATCCTTTAGGTACCATTCTCGTGATGCCTTAGAGCAGAGTTTCTCAACCTTGACTCCCTTGGGAAGCTTTAAAAATTACCCATGCCCGTGCCACTCCCGCAAGTTTAATTGGCTGGGCTTTGCCTAAGTATCAGGGGGTTCTAGTAGCTTCCCAAGTGGTTCCAGCTGAGTTTAATGACTGCAACCTCAGAGAGTCTTCTGGAACAGATGAATCTAAGAGGCATGAAACCTTTGTGTCTTAACTAAATGCTCTTAGGTGACCTGGCCGATCCCACACACCTCCTGGGTGCTCTCCGTCCGGGGTCTTGCTTTTGGTTTGGGCTTGATGTCACATTATATGATATGTGACCCTCTTATTATCTGGAATCAGTATCCTCTGTGTTACTTAATCCACTTGTTGGTATACTTTTTTCAGATACTTCATTTTAATTGTTTACTAATGCTTTGAGTGGCATTCATAAACAAACCGAGCACCCCCCGCCCCTCTCCCCCAATTATAGAACCTCTGCTCTGGGAGATTCTTAAATTCTGGGGTTTAATTTCTCTCTTTTCAGGATAACTCATGAACTTTTTTTCATGTTAACTTGACAGTGTCCATGCATGAGCACGGAGTTGGCATGAAGATGTGTCGTACAGAGAGAGTGGTAGTGTGTGGGTTCCTTGGTTTCTTTTCCTCCTGTGCCCCCTCCTCCAGCAGTCCTTAGAGCAGCATTTTTATTTGTGTTAATACTTTCAGTAACTGATTATCACGTGTTATTATTGAGCACCCATGCAAATGCTATACCTCCGTATGTGGGAGGGGCGGCGGGTCCTACATTTGACCGCATTGCAATCCCTGATCACCTGAGGAGATTAAAAAACATACCGATGCCTGTGTCCTGTTCCAGAGCTCGGAATTTAACAGGTCTAAGGTTTGACCCGGGAGTTGGAAGTTTAAAAAAAATTCCAGGTGATTTTAACATGCAAACAAATCGGAATCTTCGGGAATTGCAAACTACTGGGTCCCTGTCTGTTGGCTGTCAGTTTTGATGGTGTCCCCGTCCTTGTTCTCAGTCGTGTGATTCTCACGTGTTGCACTAGGATTTGCTGTTGTAGACACAGGAGCAGCGACGGTCAGTGGGGTCCATGGTGCTGCATTAAGCTCTCAGGACTGGTGGGTTGACATATGGGGTGCGGGTTTGGTTTGTGGTATGTGTAGGTGGTGTTCTTGCCAGGCTTTTCTTTTTTATCTCCCACAGAACGTCAGTGGATGGGGGATGCTGGGTAATTAGAGTGCCGGCATTTCAGGAATGGTCTTTGTATTTTTCTGGAGCTTTTTGGCGAATTGAAATTTGCTGTGGAACTGTTTTTCTTTTCTTTTCTTTTCTTTTTTTTTTTGCTGTTGGTTAACGTTCTAGTCCAAGTACAGTGCACCAGTGTATCGTTCAATAGATTTTTTTGAGAATGTATTCTGTGGGGGTGAGGAGTTGGGATGGAGAGAATTCAGAGTCAAAGAGGAGCCAGAAAGACCTGTATTCAGAATCCTTACCCCCTGTTCAGAAAGGAACGTGAAGAACCATAGTAGTTTGTTGTTTGTAAAGAGCTAGAAGAGGCTGTAGGTATCAGACAGCCCGACCCCATGCTTTGCTGTAACTTGCCGAGAGCCTTGCGTCGAACCTTACTGTGCCATCATTTCCAGGTAGCAAGGACTCTCTTGGGTGTCACCCAGGAGACTTTGGGGACCTCCATTTCTAAAGGATGTTGCCTGTCATAGAAGTAGCAATAAAGTCTGCCTGTGAGGTGGGTAGCCCTGAAAACCTAGAACTTTAGCACTTTCTCCCCTCTCCCCGCGGGCGGGGCTGGGAGGGTGGGTTTTGTAGCAGGTGGAACTTAGAGCTAAAAATGCAATGGAGACATCCCAGCTGTCCGTGTAGTGAGTGGGCCCAAGTAGCAGAAGCCTGCTTAAGAACCACACGTGGGCGCAAGGACCTGCATTACCTACCTGAAACGGCATTGGGCCTTGCTCCTCGGCGGACAACGTGCTGCTTCATCCGTCCCGATGTCAGTTGTTTGCAGCCTGAGGGGAGTGTGCGAGCTTGTCGACTTCCTTTGACTGTGGAGACCTGATTTTTACTGTCAAACTCTTTTCCTGAGTGATTCAGACTTTAATGTGACACGTTCACATGTCCTTCAGCAGGTGAATTGGTCATTCCTTTATCTTCCATGCCTTATCTTTTATTGAAGCGATAAACATCTGATGATTAACAATTAACAGTACATGGCAAGTCTTAAAGCCCTCCTGTGCAGCTAAGGTTAATTCATGGGAATAGGGGTAACTTTTTTGTGATTGTGATTTCCAGTTTTAATTAAATAGTTCATTGTTTCCTTGTTGTAAAGGGGAGTTAATGTAGTAAAAGCAGCAATAAAACATTATTGTTAGATGTTTTACTTATTAAGGTATATGTTTGCATAAATCAATGAAGCTGATTATATTATAACTGTATATACAGATATTTTGGATCACAGAAATTTCTTTCCCTTTCTGGAAAGCTTACTAAAAATGTTGAGTGACTCGTTAATACAAACTGGTAAATTCTAGGTTGGTTCAGCTTCCTCGGGGCAGGTATCACATCATGTCTTCTGCATTTTTGTGAGTCCAGGGTCGGGCGTGTGCCACGGGCTCAGTGAATGCTGCAAGAGTGAGGTGTGGGTGTGAGGGAGAGTATGTGCTTATTACTATCTTTATCTGTTACCTCATACTTTATTAATCAGAGTAGTAAGTTTCTTTTTGAGAAACATATTTCTTAACAGTTTGACTGTATATTTAAACTTTGTGAAAGCCTGGTTTGCTTTACATTTCAGCTGCCGCCTTCTTTATCACCTACGAGTACGTGAAATGGTTTTTGCACACTGACGCGTCTTCGTGTTGGGTGCCTGTGAAGCACATGTTGGCTGCCTCTGCTGGAGAAGTGGTGAGTCACGAGTTAGGTACCGAATCCCTTGAAACGCGCATCGTGCATGTGTCTCCACTGCAGACATTACTTCATTTCATTTTTTTAATGAAATAAAATGTTTTCAAGTTACGAGTATCACAAATTCCAATAAATGTAAATGGACCATGAGTCTAGATAAGATGAAAGAAAACTCCCGCTATGTGCTGTTCACAGCAGGCAGACCTAACACAGAACGCTACAGACAGGACAGAGTCAGGGAGACAGAAGAAAGTGTCCACGCAGTCATGGGGCTCTGTGTTACGTGGACATAGAGCTCCCTCTCCAGGATGGTGTGGGTGAGGCTGGCCACGGGAGACGTGTGTGTTGGGGTGGTAAGGTGGAGGGGAAGCAGAGGCTGTGTTTGTGCTCAGCAGATACGTGTGGGGTCAGGCCCCTCATCACTGATCTGATGGCCTCCTCTGGGTCCCACGGGCTCTTCTCCTTCAGCATCTCTAAATTCTGAGTCCAGATGTGTGGGCGCTGTGGTGCAGGGTGCCAGCTTATGCTTGAGATTCCCTACATCATTGAGATTGTAGAGAGATCACAGGAGCTCTACTTGTCATCGCTTCTCTCCGTATCATGTCCACATTTCCCTCCTGATTGTTGTCCTGAGTTCTGTCCCAACACTGGATGCAGAAGCAACAGTTTTCCGTAAAGAGCTTATCCAGTGCCCACAGGTACGGTTCACATCCCTGTAATAATCTCTTACCATCACTCACAGTTCTACTTCTCTGATTAACTCTGATACTGAAATACTGTTAATAACTGAAAAAGCCAATACAATGATGTTAATATCACACTAAAAATACTGAAAGCAAATCACAGAGAGACCATTGTAGAATGATAGAAGGAGCAATTCTGAGAGATGTAAGAAACCTGCACCTGGACTAAATAATAGTCTGCAAATATAAAACAGAAATTGCCAGAATTGTAAGGACAGATGAATAAAAATATAATCTTATTGGAGATATTTACATCTATTTGTAAAAGTCTTTAAGACCAGACAGATACAAACTTAGACCATAGAAGATTTGACCACCACAATAGCAAGACTGGTCTAACGGATATGTATAGAGCTCTGCAGCTAACAGTTAAATTATTCATTTTTATGAAGTATACTTCAAACATTAATAAAAATGTGACCAGGTCAGATAGATCATTTTGTTTCTGATTATAATGAAGTAAAATTGGAAAGCAACAACATAAAGATCTTTAGTTCATCGCTTAAAAATGTTCAAAAGCAATCTAACCCTCTCGTAAATAATTCGTGAGCCAAAAAGAAGTCATAATATAAGTGATAAAATATTTGTAATTAAACAATGCCGGATTATTCTTTTTTTCCTAAACTAGCACAGAGGAGAGGGAACCAATAAAAGCATCCCCACACCCCTCACCTAGTACCAAGTGATTTTGAGCAGCGTCATGTACTTATTGATTATTTGTAAACTTTCTTTGGGAAAATGAATAATCAGATTTCTTTGCTCATGCTTATGTTTTGTAATAAAATATTTGGTATAGATTACCAGCTCATAAAAAGGGGTGTTATTTGTGTAACCATAAGCATGGATGTTTATGATTTTGTAATGAAATCGTCACTCAAGTCCGGGCGTTACTTCTGCCAGAACCTGTAGTTCAGTGTGGTCATTGTTCTGTACACATTTGCTTGGATGTAAAATGATGTTACAAACACATTTCTTAGAAACAATGCCTTATGAATATATCCACAGTTACCTTGTTGCCGCAACTGTAAGTGCATGAAAGAAACTTAGGAACAAAAGAGCCCGTCCATGATAAGCAATACCTGTAGCATCAGCTTGAGTAAAACTTCATGATGAATCAATAAAACTATGATTACAACCTTTTACCTTATGTTTGTAATTTGGAATACAGTAAAAGAGATCAACTAAGATTTACTATGTAACAATAGTAAGAAGTGTCCCATTTGTGCCATTTTTATTAGCTAGTTTGCTATACCAAATCCCCAAATCGCTTCCTCACTTATTTTACAGCTCAGTTTTCATCAGACACAGAGAACCCTCTGAGAAGTAGAATCTGTAATTAGGTCAGAAGGGTTGGGGCAGGTTTGCTTCACCACCACGCTGCTGTAACATTACAGTGGTAGTGATTGGTTTTTTTAGGGTCTTTTCCAACTTTTGGCCTTAGTTGATGTTGCTTTCGGAAATGAAGGAACATTGTTGATTATTAATGTAGACAAAATAATGGCCCCTCAAATATGTCCTATCCCCAAAACCTATGGCCGTGTTACCTAACATGGCAAAAGGAACGTTGCAGATATGATGAAGTTAAGGGTCTTGAACTGGGCAGATTTTTTCTGCATCATCCACGTGGACAAGTGTCGTTACGAGGGTCGTTCTAAGAGTGAAGCAGAGTGTCGGAGAGAGAGGGTGAAGGGGCCGTGCTTCTGCTCGAGGACGAAGGCAGGTGCTTCTAGAAACAAGACTGGGTGTTCCCTTGGAGCCTCCTGAGGGGAGGCTGCCTGGCTGCCTGCTCATTTTTACGTCAGTAGGATTCATTTTGCACTTTTGACCTTCAGAATTATGACATAAGTGTGTGTATGTTACCGGAATCACCACGAATTACCTGGCAGTTTGTTATGGCAGCAGTAGGAAACTGCTGGTTACCTTTATGACCTTTCCCATTTTCAGATTTTATTAATATATTCGTGGGAACTTGTAAATCTATCCCTGAGGCTTTTGTCTCACAGTGTGAAGTTGTGGGTCATTTCTGATAAGGAGAGGTAAAGATTTTACTTTTTTGAGGCTTACCTTTTGGGATGTGTGAAATTATGTGAACAACTTGTAGACACAGGGCCTAATAGATATAATTATTTCTGTTGAGAGGACTATTTGGATATTAAAGTTGTTTTCTTGTGCTTGGAATTTGTGTACATGGAACGAGTCTTATAAAGAAGAAAAGTATGATGAACTTAGGCTCCAGTATCAATGGATTAAATGTTAACCCCTAAGGAAGTTGCATTAGGATTGATAAATTGTTTGGATTTTTATCAACAGCTGTGATTCCACGTGTAGCCGAAAGGTGGCAGAATCGACACACAGATGAACTGTTTCATTCTAGGGTTTAAATTCTGAATAGGGGTATAGAAGGATATATTAGGTATTCTTAATTTGGGAACCTGCTTTCTAAAAAGAATTTTGGGAATTACTCAAAGAATGAGGAATAAAATACAAATGAGTGTGCGTTTCAAAAATCTCTCTCTCTCGTTGTTAATTTGTAACATTGAATTTACTCTGCAATGTCCAAAGCGATTTTTTTGCCTTTTACTTTGATGGGCTCTATTCAATTTAAGTTTCTATTGAACTTAGTGTAGATTTTCCTGTTTAAACATGAACAGTTGGTTAATAGTAAACCTTGAACCTTTAAGTTCATTAGATGTGTGTTAATACGGTACACCTTTTATGACAAATAATTCTAGGGACGATAATGAAGAGATTTGGGGTTCATCCTCGCTCCTTCAGCTAAGTAACTCTCTGACCTTCAGTGGCTTCTGTGACCTCAGATTGATTTATGTATAAAATGCGACATAAGTAGCTTCTACTGTCAGGAGTGTGTACAGGTCGTTGATTACGTTTCTTAGAGAAAAAGCTTAAATCGGGTAGTTTTTTTGTGAACTGTGCAGAAGTAGCTGGAAAAAAGGATGCGATGATCATGGAAGGTGCTGTGGGTGACGCCGGGGGTGAGGCTGCAGGTGCTGCCAGGTGCTGTGTGGAGGGTGGAGTTTGGTTGTGGCGGTGAAAGAACCAGGTGTTCTGGCAGCATCTGCCTTGCTCAGCTCGCTCCCGTCTCTCTGCCTCCACTCATTTTATCGCGAGTGAGGCGGGAGTCCCTGTAACAGTCAGTCTTGAGACTTGGCAGTGTGCATTTTGGTGCTCAGTGAGCACTGAAGGAGGTATTCAGCCCTCCATTGCAGAAATAAATGAAATCACATCAGAAAAGCTTTTATTTATGTCACAGAAAGAGAAACCTTGGTAATAGCTTCATTATTATAAACAATTTTTAATCTAAAGTTGGTCAAAAAAATTTTAAGTTTGTCAAATTTTTTGTGTGCTTAAATCTAATGAAGCCAGTATTGCGTTTCAGTGTTGGTAGAAGATGGGGACGTGTGATTTCTTTATGGAAAACCTTGGTTTTCTTATCCTTTGATAGAATGTTAACATATAAAACATTCTTGGGTTTAATGAAAATGCCATGGATTCATACCACACCCTAGATTTGTGAGGAAAAAAATGCTCTGAAGAATGGGTTTACCAAGAGACCCGCAGACTTTGTTTTCTTTCATAGAACCACAGTGCTGTGACATGTTTTGTTCCTGTGCATTGCAGTGCTCTGTCGAGGCTCAGATTTACCCAGGAAAGATCCGAGTGAATAGAAAACCACAAGGCAGGCACGGAGTTCCTGGAGGAAGTGGGCAGAGCGTCACCCTGTGGCCTCTCTATGATGCCCTGGTCGCCAAGGCAGGGGCCAACGCAGGCTGCCGTGCACCCTTCCTGTTAGATTGCTTTTTGCCTGAGAACCTTGGCAGAGTTTTTCTTCTGTTTCTCTATATTTAAGAAATAAAAATACAATGCAACATGGACAGCTACGAAGCATGAAGTTAACATAAATATTCATGCCGAGTTACAAAGTAGACAGTTCCTATTTTCTTGACATATTGAGGTCATATTCCTCTGTTGACCTCTTGAATTGAAAAATACAAGGAGCTAGTGTACCCGCTTTTTTCTTTTCTTTTATTGTTTATTTTCATTTCTTTAATGAGTTTTAGATGGTGGGAGCTGTCCTCTTAGGTTCATGTAAGTTTCACAGGCCTTTATTTTCTATCCTGGTTTTGTAAGGATGGACTTAAAAGTTCACTCTTTTCAGAAGTAACAATTAGACCAAATTTCAGGCCTTTGTATAAGCTATGTAATCTGCTTTTGTGGGTATTATTGTCACTAAATTAAAAATGAATGTTTTTATCAAGGCCAATAAGCAGGGTTGCCTCTAAAAGCATCATTTAAAGGGCCCTTTCATTTTGTTTCCTTATTCACTGAGAATCTTTGGTCCATAGCAGATATTTTTGCCCTTTGAAATTATGTTAAAGAAGATGTAGGAGGTAGTGATCCATGTTCATTCTGGAGAATTTGGAAAATGCAGGCAGGCGGAAAAGGAGCGGGAATGTAACCTGTCACCCCACTCTGCTTTCTGGCCTTCATGGAGTCACACGGGGGCTGTCCGGCAGAAGCCCTGGCGTGAACGTCTCTGATTTTCATGTTACAGGGCTTGACGCTTTCTGGACAGCCTCGTATGTAGGCAGTCTATTCCATTCAAAGAAAAATAATTATGTTTTAAAAATTCTTGAGTATTTGCAAGGTCATTTTGGTGACAGTGACTGATTTTTGGTGTTACTGTTCCTCTTGGGCACTTTTATTTGCTTTCTATATAAAAATAGTACAAAAATTTAGAAGGTAGAATTTTATTTGTCAGTTATACCTAAATAAAGCTGGGGAAAAAAATGCAGGGGGGAGATTCTCTGCTCCCTGCTAAGTTGATCAGTGAGTTTGATACGTGTTTTCTACTTGTGCTCATGGTATTTATGGTTTAGCTGGCAGGGGTGCCCAACCAGCTGGCTTCCCTGGGCCACATGTAAAACACACTCTCACTAATGAGAGCCTGTGAGCTAAAAAAAAAAAAAAAAAAAAAAAAAAAAAAAAAAAAAAAAAAAAAAAAAAAAAAAAAAAAAAAAAAAGTCCATCCCTAATTTTTGTAATGTTTTAAGGAAGTGTATGAATTTGTTTTGGGCCAAATTCAAAGCCGTCCTGGGCCACAGGTTGGACAAACTGGGTTTAGTAATATATTTGAAAAACTGTGTGGTAAAGCGTCAGGCAAGGTAGTTTATTTTGGACAATATGAATAAGGAGAAAATAGTTTATTTGGAGAATAAAGAAGGCATCTTTTGAGGTAAAGCAGAGAAGGTGTGACTGGAGAGAATTGGGAATTATAGAAATCCAGACTTAAAAGCATACCATACAGATTCCCGGACCAGGTCAGATGAGACCCAGGCCTGCGAGGGGACGCTGGAAGGTCACTGCCAGAGCTGGGCCGCAGTCTAGGTCTGGAGTCCTTCACCGGAACCCTGCTCAGCCCCTGCTGGAGGTGGGCCCTGCAGGAACGTTCCGGTGTTGACTGAGGGGCTGGCACCCTCTGCAGAGGGGGACCCGGGCAAAAGGCAATGGCCATAGTGGTGTAGTGGTGTGCGGGAGGCTCCTACTGGCCCTTTCTCATGGCTTCTGGGGTCTCCGTGTATCACCCCGTCTCTTTCCCAGATTAACGTCTGCCTCGCTGTTGCCACTTTGCCATCGGATGTGCAGATACTCACCATCCCAATAGGACAAAGTGCTGCCTTCTCTTTGTGTCCGTCTCCTGAGTCTGAGCCCACTTCCTGTCATTGTGTCTGCATTTGCCCTCCTCGCTCTTGAAATGACTTGTGAATTCTGTGTAGGGGGTCTCCTGCCCCATCCCCATTGAAACAGTTCTGGTGAACGCTGTTAACCCCTGTGCTCACTGCTCTGCAGATCTGAGACTCCCGTCCTTCTTGAATGTCCTGTGCAGTTCTTGGTTGCATGCACTTGGAATTGATCTTGGGTAATCCATGGAAAAACATTTTTTTGGAAGGCTGGGGACAATCCTAAGCTGCCTTTCCCTTCTCACGTGCTAACAGAACACTGATGTGGTGTGGGTGGCAGTGTCACCAACCTTCTGTTAGATCTACATGTCCTCAGCCTTCATCTTGGGGGCGGCCAATCTGTGTAAGTGGACACTGCTGGGATGCATCACAGAGCAAAGAGGAGGCCTGTTCTTCTTGCCTGGTGTGACAAGGCGATGCTGGAGTTGTACCAGGGTGGGCGGGTCTCAGGGGGGCTGACATAGAAGGTTCGGGGTGACCATCATCTTGCCTCTGCTCTGGGTGCATTGCTTCCAGTAAAGCAAAGGCCCGTGGGCTCATCTTTCATCAGACACGTGTGAAATGGCTGTCGTTGGGAACCCCAGATGCTGTTCTGTAGGTGTGGGGTTCAACATGTGTAAATGTGCTGCTTGCTCTCCAGGGGCTTGGAGACAGGTGTGCCTGAACAACGTGGTGGTGGGTGTGAGGGAGGGAAGGGGAGGTCTCGGGCTGGTAAGACAGCGCATGTCCATTAAGGGTTCCAAGTGTTTCAGGCTTAAAACAACAGAAGCTTTTGATGTCTTGCTCTCAGCCTGTACATTATACCTTTTTATATTAATACTGTAATTTTTTGCTTATGGAAAAATATCAGTTTTTATACAGTTTCTGTTTTAGGATGTAATTAAATTTGTATGGTTTAGGTTGCCTGCCTGATTCGAGTTCCTTCTGAAGTAGTTAAGCAGAGGGCACAAGTTTCCGCTTCTTCAAGAACATTTCAGATTTTCTCTAACATCTTATATCAAGAGGTGAGATGGATTTTTAAGCTCTTTTTTCTTTATTGAGAAAGATGTGATGAGTATAGGAGCCGATGTGAACACTGTGAGTCGCATATCACGAGTTCTAGAAGAGACCTCCAAGCTACATGAAATGTCCAATTATAGTAACTTCTTGTGCTAAGATTATCATTCTTTCCTCTGTTTTTGAAAATTGTTATCTCTTTGTCAAATTTCTAAACAAACACATAATTGACTGTGACCACCGTCTACGTGTCCTACATTGTAATTGTTCTGTAGGTCTTTTGGAATCAGACCTGGAATAAATAGTAAACATGTAAAATCAATGAAGGTTTATTAAGACCTCGTAACAGAATTTGGGGGCCCGTGGAAGAGAAGCTAATCATGGATCGATGTTAGTGACCGGCGTCTTAATGCTTATTGCCAAGTGGAATTCCTCTTTTGCTGGTCAGCATTAAGCTGTGGGTCAGAGGCCTTCCCTGCTGGCCGTGTGACTAGGACCATGAAGCTGCTTTCCTTCAGAGTTTTTACAGAAACTACCAAAATCAGTTACGTGGAAATGTCAGTGAATCTGGGTTTTAGAAAAGTTATTCTTAGTGATATTGAGTATTTAATTGTTCGAGTGAGATCAATCCAGTAGAGGCTCCCTGTTGAAATGATCAATAATTTATGTCTCCTGATTGAAACTGTGCAGTACAATTCTGCTTTTATCTAAAAAGATAATCGGCATTCTGTGTGCATTTGCTTTTGGAAATGGATGTATTTAAAGAACTCAAGTGTTCTTTTCAGGAGAAGAATGTTGAAAACAACTAATGTTAAATTAATACATAGTCAGTTTTATTGTTAGAGATGTTCCCATTTTAAAGGAGCTGACCTGAACGTTAGGCACCTTGGGCCAGTTGAGGAACTTTAACCTCTTACAAAGCTGTGGTCCTTGTGAACATTTTAAAAGTGAAACTTTAGGAAAGGTAAGCCTGATGTATTCAGAAATCTCTGCTGTACTAACTTTCTGAGCTTTCGGCCTTTTGTTTGTTTCAGGGCGTCCAAGGATTGTACCGAGGCTATAAAAGCACTGTGTTAAGAGAGGTAAGTAACTCGATTTCCGACGTTGAAATACAAAGAGTGACCTGCGTTGTTCAGTGAAGTGATTTGGAGAAACTTTAAAAACTAAAAAGGGAGATTATAATCACTTTTTAAAACACGGTTAAGTCTTAACCATTGTTCTTACGTCTAATAAGCGGGTAGAATGGGTTTGCTGAAACATCACCCCCAGTGGTCAGGATGACCCGTCCTGGAGCATCCTTGTCATTCAAGAGTAGGTGAAAGTCTGTTGTCGCTCTGGTATCCGGAACTGCGCAGGGTAAGATACCAGGTCTGGTCCTGTGACACACGGAAATCAGCCAAACACTGGCGATGACAGAAGCACGCTAAGACAACAGTCTGTATCTTGTGGTTAGCTCTTGTTTCCCAGGTGACAAAATACGGTGAACTGGGACCAGGCCTGGATTCCTGTCCCTGTAGGTGACCCACCGTGTGGCTTCCCCAGAGCACGTGTTTTACCTGCTGTGCCTTCTAACTCTCAAGTTCTGTGATTTGATATGCAGTGAATTTCTTCTTCTTTTTTTATTTTTTGGTTGAAAAAGCAAAGCGATTCCAGTATATTACTGCAGGAAGCATGTTTTAATTTTTGCCTCACATAGAAAAGGCTATTTTGAAGTTCAAAAGTTGATTTATAGATATGTGAGATACAAGACAAGTCGTTGGTTTGGGATATAATTTTCTTTTTTTATAAGTTTAAATTCTAGAATTTTGTTTTGTTTTTTAGCTTTATTGCAGTATAACTGATAGGTGAAATTTTAAGGTATTTAAAATGAATAGTGTTGTGGTTTGACAGCTGTATGCATGGGTGAAAAGGATTGAGACGTAATTTGCTGTTAAAACGCGAAAGTACACCTGCATGTGTAGCTCCTCGGATGCTAAAACTTTAATTTATGAAAATATTTTTATTAAATAACTGTCGTCATAATTAGCAGAGTATTGAAATTCTTTGAAATCCCTCATTTTATTCCCAGGTAGTTTTTTTGTTTTATACTATTGATTATAGTATTTATGAAACACCATGACTGTTATTTAAAGCTTTGATTTGCACATGGTAACGACCTGTAGTGTAGGGAGGTGCAGGTGATGTGTATCTTTGAAAAACTTCTTTTGAAGGCACACTGAGTATTTCAAAATTAGTTGTGTGAAGATGATTTCTGCCTTTTAAAAATGTCACCTGCGCGCTGTCTTCTTTCTGTACTCATTTTCTGACTTACTGAACATGTTATTTACTCAGATTTCACCTGGTGCCGGACAAAGGCAGGAATGGGGAGGGGGGTAGGGCGGGGACAATGGATCTTTTTACTTTTCTGAGAGTAGCCTAATAAATGAATGTATTTACAAGCTATAGAATATTGGTTTTGCATACAAATAGCTAAACCACATGGTTACAACTGCACTGTATTTCTTTTAAAAATTTGTTTTGACAAATGTCACACTAGTAATTAATTTCTAGGCAAGCAATTCTTGTGATAATGTGACCTTACTGAGATGACTTTGTTTACTGAAAATGGCAGCGCTTTCTTGGAAATTTAATTGGGGTCTTTTGCATTATCCATATTCATAAAAGATCTTTCAGAACTGATTTTACTTGAAATATTGCTTTTGTGCAGATTCTCTGATAGAATGAGAAAAGAATTATTGCTGAATGAAACACAGCAGCTTTTCAAAATGAGAAAAATAAGAAGTGATACATCTGCTTTAAACAACATTTTTGCATTATAAATCGTTTCACTTCTTACACTGTTCTGACACCAATATCACATCTTTTTGCCAAGCGCTTGTTTGATTGTTTCAATAAGAAAATGCACTGAATTTTTGGTGAGAATCATAAGGAAATGTATATGTTAATTCTGTGTATACTTTTTTCTTTAAAAGAGTTTTATCTTCCTAGCAGTAGCCCATTAGGAAGAGATTGAAGTTTGAATCCATGCATTATAAAATAGATTGTGTGTTCTTTGGGTCTTACGAATGCTGTCACATGTTTTCTCTTACGTTTGATGTTTGTGGAAATTGGATGTTTTCCTAAATTATTTTAGTTACTGTGAATTTAAGACCAAGTCTAAGCAAGGTCAACAGATGATGTTATTTACCTCACCCTTTCAGTGTTAATTTTCCTCATGACCTTGGCCAAGTTTGACGTGGCTGAGCCTCGTGCTGCAGGGGCGGGTGCTCCTGCAGGGAGCTGGGAGGGGGCAGCAGAATCGCAGCTGCTTCCAGATCCAGGCTGATTCCAGAGGGTCCAGTGTCTGCAGGTTCCGCCGTTCTCTCGGATGTGAACTAGGAGCACTCTGTAAAGGAAGAAAGCGGAAAAACACAAGTTGTTTCTGAAGCAGCAGGAATAAATTGAGCTCAGCCAACGTGTTTTATGCACACATTCTATTCAGAGTGCCCGCTGAGTGCTGGGCGCCACAGGGAGCGTTTCTGCCCTGAAGGACTCGTGGTCTGGCGGGAAGGCACGTAGGGCAGCGGACACTGAGTCGCAGGGTGACCGGGCTGTGCTGTGGTGTGTGTACAGGATGCAACAGGGATTAGAGAAGAAGTGTGCTTGGGTGGGACTCAGCGTTTGCTGCATCGGGGCAAATTTGTTTTGACTTCATTTTTGAAGGAGTGGCAGCTGGAGGTAGTCACAGAGACAGGCAGATGGAAGGACAGGAGCAAAGGCACAGGTGTGAGAGAACACACGTGCACCTTCCTTAGCTAAGCAGAAGAGGCAGGCGTGGTTCCCACTACCTGAAGCTTAGTGAGAGCGCGTCAAGGAAGCTCTCGACCAGCTGGGGCGTTTGCCAGGAGCAGAGGTCGACCATCTCCCCCCAGATGGATGTGTTCACAGGGGACTGGAGTGGGGCGCATGGAAATGCCCTTGGACAAGCCTGGCGTGTCCCCTGTACTCTGAGCACAGTTACTGGTGTTGGACTCTTGTCTGCACAACTCTGAGTAAGATGCCGGCTGGGGCTGCAGCAGGGGCAGGGTTTTGCCGTTTGGGTAACGAATGACTCCTGGCTCCTTTTGGGTAGAGAAGAAGGGCCGCTGAAGAGATTTGGGATAGGTGAGCGTTCTCTCCTCCTCGCCCCAGTTTTGCTACCAGGCTTCCATGAGTGCAGGTCTCCCACCAGATTCTATACATGCAGTCAAATACATGCAATCAAAACCAAGAGATCAGGCAGACCAGAGTAAGTCATTCCCTTTGTTCTGTAAGTTCATCAGGGTCCTGTCCCTTCAGGTGCAGACGTGACCATTTCTGATTGGAAAGTTCACTTGCAAGTCGATACGGCAGCTTTCCGGAGTTACCCTGATTGCTCAGGCCGCGAACATTCCCTCTCATCTAGTGGCTGCAAATGGGAACCTTTAGGAATTAGCCTCAAGATCGCCCCACAAAGTATCCGTCCCAGTTCTGCCCACTGAGTTCCATTTCCCCCAAATGCTTCACGTTCCCTAAGTCTCTGGTGTGTTTGTGCAGAGCCACTCTATCCTAGGTGTTCTGCATCTTGTTTGTCTTCTTAACCAGCATGTTTTGGAGATCATTTTATATCACTTCATAAAGAGCACCCTCTCTTTTTCTATAATGGGGAGCTCTCATTGGTGGATACTACAGACAGGCTGCAAAAGATCACATTGTTCCTGTGTCATTTTGTACGCGCTTGAGGATGCTTGTGGGTTCTGTGCCCCAAAGCAGAGTTGCTTGGTTCAAGGTGCATAGGCATTTGTGATTTTGCTACATCCCACCAAATTGGCCTTCCCTCAAGTAGCAGTTGCGGACAGTGCAGGAGTGGGCTGCTTCCTTCTGCCTTGCTAACGGGACCAGCAATCTAAGAGGTGAAAACCGATCTCGGATCTCTGAGTAATTTCCACTGTAAGTGAGACTGGGCATGTAGCATATACGTGAGTACTGTTGTATCCCTGATTATTTAAATTATGCTGAAGTTATTGTCAGAATTAAGTGAGGAGATCCCTAATGCCGTGCTTTCTGCAGAGCCCGCCACATAGTAGGTGCTTGAGACATGTTAACTATGCTGATTAGTACCCTTGGCAACTGAAAGGGCTTTGACAGGAAATGACACCTCAGTGTGAGATGCAGCTGTCTGTTACCAGCTGTCTGCTCTTGGCAAGTTGCTAAACCTCCCTGAGTGCACTTTTGCCCATCTGTGCGAGGAACTTCATGGAGTTGTCTGGTTGAAATCTCACAGTGGTGTCAGGAAGGAGGCTGACAGCAAGGTGGTCTGCAAGGAGATTTGGAAAGGGGGAGACCCGCCCCCAGGTTGTCAGGGTCTGGAGCAGGGGTGCTCCTCGCTCTGTCTGCATTTAAACGCGTGAATGCCGGTTTGTGCTGATAGCTGACAACAGCTGTGCTCGAACTAGAGGCCTGCTCAGCAGTGGGCTGGGAAATTTTTATGATTATTCTGAATGATCAGTGGGTCACGTTGATCATTTCCTGAAATTTATTTCCCAGATAAGATTATGTATTTAGAGGAAGGCTTTCTTTTTTATTTCGTAATTCATTTTTATTGATAGACTTTTTGGGGTGACATCTGTTACCAAGAATTACATAGGTTTCAGGCATACAATTCCACAGTGCATTGTCAATTTGTTGTAATAATTTCCCCGCCTACTGTGACTTCTCTTGAGGAAGGCTTTCTTACTGAGATTTCAGTGCTTGAATGTTTTCTGTTGAAAAACGTTTTGAAGCATCTGTAGCTAGAACTTTCATTAGTTATTTAATGTTCTTAAGCCTGTGGACTGGCTCCTGCCTTCATTGTAGTAAAAAGGCAAAAAGAAGTTATGCCCTCTGATAAGTATTTTTGGCTCCTTATGTCAGCATGCTGTGAATTGTCTTCTTTGTGTGTTGGTGCGAAATTTTCTTAGATTCACCTCTTCCTTTCATTTTTGGTTTATGTTCTTTACATTTGAGTTCTGTCTGGCTGCAGGTAATTATGCCTTGTCTTCTCAGATAGCACGTACGTTCCTCTTGAAAACAATCATCCGATTCTTACCTCTTGGTAGCATGCATGGGCTCTTACAGAAGACCTTCCACAGAGTGGCCACTCAGTCAATACTTGTTGTGTTTTTATTCCTTCAAGTTTGATGAATTTTGATCCTGCGCTGCTCACACAATGGTGGCCTGTGAGAAGGCCGAGGAGTCTCACAGGTGGAAGGTCAGCGTTCGGACACACTGTGCTGTAAGGTCTCTGCTGTAGAGAGGTGATGAGATGCCGAAGAGCGTGTCATTTCTAAGATAGGCCTCCTCTTAAACCTTGCACACATAGTCTTTGTAATCCTGGTTTCCTTAGAAAAGTAGTGAGTGCTGTGATTCATTCACTTGTTTTCCACATCTTAGTAATCCCTCTAAGGAAAAGGGGAAAAAGGGATTGTGAATCTTTCCAAACTTTTAATGTGAAATTGTTTTTCAGTTAAAATCCAATGCAAACACATCGAACCCTATTTTAATCCTACATAATTCATTTTACTGACTATGACCAAATAGAACATCTGTTAAAATTCCATAATGTTAGCTTCATGGGAAAAGAAAAAAAAAATCTGTTTGTTCTTGGAACTTGTCCACTGGTTTATTGTTCAGGGTTTCAGTAAATGAGTGATGACACATCCTCATTAATACGAATATTAAACAACTGAAAATGAAACGTCCCCTTTAATCACAGAGGTTTATAACACGAGTTCTTAATTGCATTTACACTGTTGGAACTTCATCATAGGGACGTTCTATGAAGAATGAATGATAGCTCTTTTAGTTCATTCTTTAAGAACCTGCAGTTACTACTCTTCAAAGATAGACTTTAGCCTACCGTTTTTCATCATCTCTTAAGTAAAGAAACATTTTTAGAAAGAACAATTTAGTGAAATTATCGTAGTGTGGAGAACTTACTTGAGCCCCATGGTGCACATTTTTCTCATGTTTGTTTACAAGAAACCAGCTGCCGTTGACTCGTCTCACTCCGTATAGCCTGCAGAGGCGGCCCGTCTCCACTGCTGCGTAGTGGCCGTGTCATCCTGAACCTTCTCTGGGTCCTGCGTTTGGGGAGCACTGTAATGACAAATGCAGTCACATGACCCTTCATGGAGACATACAGACCAGTTGTGGGGTAAAGGTGGGAGTTCATTCTTCGTTTTAAATGTTAGCACAAACTATAATGCCGAAGTAGGTCTGTCTGTGGCATTCCTGTGTGTCTTTCATCCCACAGTGAGATAGAGTTTTCCTTCGTGTTGTGCATCAGTGTAGATTGCATTTACACTGCAAATAATAGAAAATCTGACCTCAGTGGCCGCACCAAGTAAGGTTTCTTCCCTTTCTGTGACATCAGGGGCATTCTGGAGGCAGCTACTCCGAGGCCGGTGTGCTCGTCAGGTGAGGGCCATGGGCCCAGGCTCATCCTTTCTGCTCACTGGACCTAGGGCTCCGGCTGGCTCACTCGCGGGCACAGAGTGCCATTGCGCTGGGAGGTCTTGTGACCCCTTTCCAAGCCTGAGGGGCCAGGGAGCGCAGGGATCAGTACTCTCTTTGCCTGGAAATCGAAAGCCCAGGAGCTCCCTGTGTGACTCAGGGATTGAGGGGAGGTTGGGTGTGTGCGTGGTTTTCAGTGTCGTAGGTGAAGGTGGTTGGGACGACTGTCACTGAGTCCCCCTCAGCGCCTGCTGTGTTCTGTTAGGTCCTTATCAGGTCCCAGCCCTGCACCCTTCTGGTGCCTTTGGCTTCAGCCCCGTCCCTGCCATTCATGTCCAGAACCCTTGTTTAGATCACATTTTTCAGACACGTCATTCTGCGCTGTAAACTAATGTCCATTTTTATTCTTTTTCTGCCACTCGTTCTCTTGGGCACCTGTGGAGTTCTTCAAAAATCATTTAATGTTCCCTGTGAATTAGCATTCTGAAAACATGAGTTCACTTCAGAATTGCTTATTTTTTTATACAGTTTTGATTTTAAAATTAAGGTCTCAGGATACCTGTTTTGATACATTCACATCTAGACACTTTCCTTAAAAAATATGTAAACAGTTGAAATAATAGCTTATGCTTACTCAGTATTTGCAGTGTTCCAGTCATTGTGCTGAGTTCTCTGTGAGCATTATTTCATCAAATCCTTGCAGTAACCCAAAATGTGATCCCTGCTTTATGGAAACTGAGGCAGAGGAGGATTGCGGTTCCCCCATAACCTCACGTCCAGAATGAGGAAGGAACTGAGCACTCCGAGCCCATGGTCGGAACCCTGCTGGTAACTGTGTGCTCTGCCCTTTATGTGCAGCTAAGATTTTCTGCAGAGGAAAATACATATTTAAAATTAATCGTCTATATTTATATCTTACTTTGGTCTATAAACCTTTAGGTTAGCATTAGTGGCAGAAGTTTGGGAACATAAGTTCTTAGCAGCTGGAAGTCTGCATGACATTAAAACAGAAGTGAATCAGGGCATAAACAGAGAATCTGCTCTTGCAGAGATGTTCACGAGGGGCAGTGGCTATGTGTGCGTGGTACCCCATTGTTACCACATTTCTCAGAAGGTGTCCTGTGACCGACCACTCCAGCCAAAACAGACCTGCCCCACCAACCCGACACTCATGTGGTGCCCTAGTGTCATGCACCATTATCTGGAATTATCTTCATTTTTTATTTACAAACTTACTACCTGCTTCCCCCCGCCCCGCAGCATGCCCTGCACCATGAGGCCCCTACTGCCTGCTTTGCTCCCTGCTGTTAATCCCGTACTTGGAAGCGTGCTTGACTCGTACCACACTCAGCAAACGTCTGACGGACAAACTGATGACTTACACTGGCTTCTCAAAAGTACACTAGTTTCAAGGATTTGGAGATTTCAAATTTCCAACACATGCAGAGAAGCGTTTGGCAAGAACTGTGGCATCCTCACTTAATTCCCAAGCAAGATAGTAGTGTTTCTGCCAGATAAACTTTCTACACTCCCCATGAGGTTAATTCTTAGCATATTTCCTGGTATTCTTGTGCCTTCCACAGATAGCCCTTACTATAATTTTGTCATTTCGAGTTAAGGGTTGCTTTTGTGAATATTTGCATATGTAAATCATGCTTTCAAATGACATATGAAAATAGTGAACAACTTATTCATGAAGAAAATCCTTCATTTTGTACATAATGTGCAAATCAGTATTGTGGGTCAAAAATTTCTCAAAATTCTCAGTACCACATACTGTCTTAATGTCTGAATGAACACTATTTTATAAGGAACATTAAGAAGGCATTTAAACATTTTTTTTACTATTTATTAGGGTGACATTGGTTAGTAAATGATGTAGGTTTCAGGTGTACACTCTGTGATACATCATCTGCGTGTTGCGTGCTTACTGCCCAGAGTCCGTTCTCCCTCGATTAGTATCACATCAGTGACGAACTGCTGGGGGGACAGAGTTGGTAATATTGTACCGTCTGTGTGTGGTGCCAGGTGGGGACTAGATTTGCTGGGGTAGGCACCTCGTAAGATACATACATGTCTAACCACTGTATTGTATACCTGAAACAAATGTAATACTGTATAGCAACTGTAATTACAAATATTTAAAAGTTAGTTAAATAAAAAAAGACACTATATGTGATTATTAAGAACACCAAGTCTGAAAGTAAAATCTAGAATTTTTATGGGTAATTCAAGGATTGTGGTTGAAGAGAATTATTTAAAGGAATTATCAAAAATGTTTACCTGGTTGCATATTACCTCGGGATCATGATAATAATTACAGTTTGAATTCTGATCCTGTCCTTTGCATATGCATTTTCTAACCCTTAGATGAGGGTGTAAGATCCAAACTTTTTTTTTTTTTTTTTTTACAGATCAGTAGGCTTGTGAAACAAAGCTAAGTGAGTATGTGGCAGGCCTAGGGCAGAGGCTAAGCCTGTGTGATTCTAAATCTGTGTTTCTTACTGCACTTTGCCTCCTGCTCATGTCTGCAGATAAATTCACTGTTCATTCCTCTCTAAATTTTTCAATAAATTATAGCAAAATAGGACTTGGACCAAATCCATTAACTTGATGAAGTAGAGCACGATTTCTGAGCAGTAGAGAGGGTTCTTAGAGAAATGAGCCATTAATATTAGGGAAAACACACAGAGATGCTTCTGCATTGGGCAGCAGTCTGGATTTCAGTGGCCTCCTCTGTCCAGGCTTTGGCACAGTTGCTTAACAGTGCTGTGACCGGCGTTAGTCTCTTCTGCCCCCTTTTCTTCTGGGGCTCCAGGTGTGTGCCGAGGTCTGAGAGACAGCACACCGGTGGGAGAGCTGATGCTCGTTGGCATTGAGATGGTTTTGCTGTTCGCCACGTAAGTAACAGGTAACTTACTGATTAGTGGAGAAGCAGAAATTGGGGAGACAGACAGACACTTCCTTTGTGAACATGCTCTGGTTTTTATGAATTCAATGCCAAAGGTGTGTTACAGAACTAACGCACTAGAGGGCACACAATGCCTGTGTTTCAAGTGCCTGTGGCAGATACTTTACACACATCTGGAAGCTTTTGAGTTGATTGCTTGGCACCTTTAAAAATGGTTCAAATTAAAAAATGAAAATCCCAGCATAATAAATAGTGTTTTCCGTTCCAAGATTCCTGGATAATATTATCTTATTTAATCCTGAAATACTTCATTATGCATCTCTAAGAGGTAGGAACTGGTGAGTTTATTTAACTTATTAAAAAATGAATGTCACAGTCCCACAGTATTTCCCCCAAGCTATTTTTCAATTACAAAGGGAAAAATAATAATTTTACAGTTGGAAAAACTGGCAGACACTACTTTATTCAAGTGATGAAGGTTAACGTCATCAGTGCTGAGATCTATTGATATTGAACACCCCCAGTAGGCTGCACCAAGAAGGACACAGTATTAGTGATGGAACTTGATCTACATACAATAACACAGTTAATAGGGGACAGAGTTGGGTTCTGTAGTCTTTGAAATGTATATATTTTCTTTTCTCTGTTGGGGCCGTGAGTAGGTTTTAAAATGAATTTTAGCACCTTTATTTTTTTCTCCTTCTGCCTCTCCAATTTTTTATTTTGAAAACTTATAACTTACCAAAAACTTAAAATATATATGAGATCGGACAATTAATTTCACAAACTCATCCTAGAAAAAGTGCTGCATACCTCATTGCTAAGTATCACCATGGTCACTTTCGAAGGACCCCCCTTGGGAAGCTGTGCACCGACGCCAGTGTCTAGTCCACCCTTCAAAGCCATTTTGGAACTCTTTTCTGGAATGGCCATCAGAGCTGTTGTCATACCCAAAATGTGACAATACCTTACTGAGTTGTTTGTATGATGCTGTCCATGTAAGCACACTGGCAAGTTCGCGAACTTACTGTCGGATTTTGGGCACAATGACAACTTTGATGGCCAGTCCAAAAAAAGAGTTCCAAAATGGCTTTGAAGGGTGGACTAGGTGCTGACGTCAGTGCACAGCTTCCCAAGGGGAGTCCTTCGAAGGTGACCGTAGTGATACTCAGCAATGAGGTATGTAGCACTTTTTCTAGGATGAGTTTGTGAAATTGTCTGACCTTGTATTTCCCCCCAAGAATCAATGATTAACATGTTGCCTTTATCTACTTTCTCTCTACACATACACACACACACACACACACCCCCACACACGCACACACACACACGATCCAGCACAAATAACGCCCCTTTTTCATGAGCTGATAATCTACACCAAATCTTTTATTACAAAATCATAAGCATGTAATTCCATAACAGAACAGTATCACACTCATGCACACTTCAGGTGACATTTTAGATGAACTATGCAAATTTCTGTCCATCTCATGTTCACGAACAGGGTTCAGCATTACTTCCGCCAGACCCTGTATGTATTATATACTTTTTTCCTGACACATTTTAAGTAGGTAGCAGACATCCTGATACTTCACCAAATACTCAGCATATGTCTCATAAGAATAGTCATGCCTTTCTCAACTATGCCATTATCATACCCAAGAAACGGACCCATTAATATTTAATATACATTCAGTTTTATCATTTTTCCCATTTTGCCAGTAATAGCAGCTTTATAACTTTATTTGCTCTCTGCAGTGTTCAGTAAAGGATCACTGATTGCATGTGGTGGTTAGTTGTCCCCAACCTTTTCTCCCCCATGATATTGACATTGTTGTAGAGACCAGGGCAGTTCTGTAAATAGTCTCCTACTCTGGAATACCTGACTTCCTTATGATTATATTCGGATTAAGTGCTTGTGTGTGTGCATGAATAGTATGCGGATGGTGTGGGGTGCCTTATGCTGCATTTCACTAGGAGGCATGCAGTGTCCTGGACTTGGTGGAGCTCAGTTGGGTCATCTGATTAAGAGGGCATTCTTTAGTCTCCTGTACTCGGATGGTTTGGTCTCCTTTGCTATTAAGAAGTCATCTAGGGGGCAATATTCTGAGACCATGTGATTATCCTGTTCCCCAATAATCTTTCACCCAGTAGTTTTAACATCTGTGGATGCTTCTTGCCTGAAACATTTATTACATTGGTGATTACAAAATGTTGATTTTCCTAATACTGTCATTTTTCTCTGACTTTATTAGCTGGCATTCTTTGGTAAGGAAGAGCTTTCCTCTTCTACCCCTGCCAACTCCTTGTTTCAGTATCCCTGTGGACTCTTGGATTCTTTCTTTTCTTTTTTAAACAGCTTCATTGATATAACTTGTGTACCCTACAGTTAAAGTGACAATTCAGTGGGTTTTAGCATATTCACAGACATATGCAACTGTCACCGTAGTTGTGGATTCTTTTTTACTCAGTAATTACAGTTCATTACCATTACTATTCTTTTCTATGCTTGAACTGCCCCTAATTTGGTTGGGGGGATCCTTTTCAAGCCTGTTCCCTTCTTACAACACTTACCCATTAGTCTTCGAGGACTGACTTCCTGATGTCACAAGGTATCTCAATCTCACAGGGTACTTTTCCCTGCCCCAGGCCTGTGAGCAGCTGTCTCTCCAAGGAGCCCTTTCCGCCTTTTGGGGAGTCTAGGTGTGTTACTGCATCTAGGCTCTTTTATTGGGTAGCAAGGGTTTTAAATATTAAATACGTTGTTTTTATTCTTCCTTTTCGTTTTCCCATATTTATCTTCAGCAAGAACAACAAATAATTACTGTTTATTTTATTGTTTTAAGGTATCATACTGTAAAATTGACTTCTTTTATAGAACCATACATTTTAACAAATGTGCAGATTTGTATAACCTGCAGCATAATCAGGGTACAAAAAATTTCCATTGTCTCCAGAACGCCCTTGTGAGCTCCCTGTGCTCTCATGTCCATTTTCCTACTTTGAACCCCTGGCAATACTGATCTGTTCTTCATCACCATAGTTTTTTCTTTGTGAGAATGTCATTTAAAATGGAGTCATATGATACACAACCTTTTGAGACTAGTTTCTTTCATCATAATGCCTTTGAGATTCATCATAACCACTGTTTGGTTATGCTGAAGTTTATGCATTCACTGATTCAAGGACAATGGATTCTTTCCAGTTTAGGGCTATTGTGAAGAGAATTATAAATAGACATGTGCAAGCTTTTGCATGAACATAAATTTTCATTTCTCTAAGATAATCAGGAATGGGATTGCTGGGTCATATGATAAGCATATGGTAACTTTATAAGAAATTGCTGAACTCTTTTCTGTGGTAGCTGCACACTTTTACATTCCCACTGGCAATGCATACTCTGAATCCTCATCAACACTTGGTTTTGGCAGGATTTTTTTTATTTTAGCTATTCTGCTAGGTATATAATGATATCCCATTGTAGATTTAATTTTCATTTCCCTAATGACTAGTGATTTTGAACATCTTCTCATGTGCTTGTTTGCCATCCTAGAATATTCTTTGGTGAAGTGTCCTTTGCCCATTTTTTAACTGGGTTGTTTGTTTCTTACTGTAGGGTTTTTGAAAGTTCTTTATACATATGTTTAGGATGCTAGGTTTTTGTCACTTATTTGATTTGCAGACAATTTCTGATAATCTGTAGTTTGTATTTTCATTCTCTCAGCAGTATTACTTGTAAGATAAATGCTTTAAATTTTGACAGAGTGCAATTAGCGTTTTCTTTTATGAATTGTAGTTTGAGTTTCATGTATAAGAACTCTTTTTAACTCGAAGTCATTATGGTTTTTGCCTGCGTTTTTTCCCCTAAGAATTTTATTATTTTATGTTTGACATTTACATCTATGATCCATTTTGAGTTTATTTTTATTTAAGGGGTGAGGTTTAGGTCAAGGCTTTTTTTTTCTTTTTTGTATGTGGTTGCCTAGTTGTTCAAAAGAATTTGGGAAAGACTACCTTTTCTCCAATGAAATGCTTTGGTACCTTTGTTACACATCATTTGGCCATATTTGTGTGGGTCTGTGTCTGAAGCAAATTTGTATTGGTCCCCTGTGTGCTTTTCTTTTTCTACTCAGGTATTTATAGTCATACATATTTTTTTTCCCACTGTCACCATTATTATTCAACATAGTACTGGAAGTTATAGCCACAGCAATCGGACAAGAAAAAGAAATAAAAGACATCCAAATAAAAAAGGAAAACTAATTATGTGCAGATGACATGATACTATATAGAGAGACCCCAAATGATTTGACATCAAAATTATTAAAATTGATAAATAAATTCAGTAAAGTAGCAGGACACAAAATTAATATCCAGAAATCAGTTACATTCTTATACACCAATGACAACCTAACAGGAAGAGAAATTAAGAAAACAATCCCATTTACAATTGCATCAAAATAAAAGAAAATAAAATACCTAAAAGATACAAATAAATGAAAACACATACTATTCTCATGGATAGGAAGAATTAACATAGTGAAAATGTCCTTACTACACAAAGCAATCTATAAATTCAGTGCAATTCCTATCAAAATACCAATAATGTTCTTCATGGAACTAGAAAAAATAATCCTAAAATTTTTATGAAACCATAAATAAGCCAGAATAGCCACAGCAACCCTGAGAAAGAAGAACAAAGTTAGAGGAATTATGCTACCAGATATCAAATTATACTTTACAGCCCCAGTTATCAAAACAGCATGGTATTGACATAAAAACAGACACATAGATCAATGGAACAGAATTGAGAGCCCAGAAATAAATCCATGTCTATATGGCCAATTAATCTATAACAAAGGAAGCAAGAATTTACATTGGGGTAAAGACAATCTTCAAAATAAACAATTCATAAGTTTTAAATTGCACACCATTCTGAATAGCATGATGAAATCTTGTACCACTCTGCTCCCTTATAGTCATATTTTTGAATATCTCAGTCTTAAAAGACAATGTTTTGATTTTCTAAAGATCCTAAAACTTTTTTCCATAACTTTTTTTTCTAAATCGTCTCTTTTTTAAAAAAGAGCTGATAGGAAGGACTGACATTTTTTCCTTCCATTTTTTCTAGGCATGACCTAATTTCTCTTGAATAACTGTACCTCCGATATGTATATATCAGTGGGTTAAAAGCTTAGTTCTTCATCTAACTTTGATTAAGCATGTAGTTAATATAATTCCTTTCTCAGATTGGGCCACTTTTTTTTAGTTGCTATTGCTGGGTTGGTTGGTTGGTTGGTTTGTTTTGTTTTTTTTTGCCATATGGTATAAATGATCTTGACATTTACTTATTCGAAGAAGGGAAAGTTTGCTGTAATTGTGAGAAGAATATTGTTACTGAGACAGTCATTCTGTTGGAGTTAGTGATGTGTGGATAAGACAGAGGAGATCAGAGAACTGACCCTCAGAGAGCTGCTGTCATTGTGTGTGGAAGGGCATATATGTGCATTTGTACAGTAGCTCCTCAATAGTTGAAAATAATGGCAAAGTGCTAAAGTGCTGGCAAGTATAAGAACAAGTCGTCAACCTGGGAGTAAATCCTTATCTCTGGATGAGTTGAATTTTGGGTAATCCCTTTGCAAAAGAGAAAAAAAGGTAGAGGAGTGTCATGGAATTGATGTGTCAATCTTGGGAAGCAAGCTTATAAAAAAGCATGCTAACTGCTTCTTAAAGACTTTTTTTTTACCTTATGCTTGTACTTACTATGATACTAAAACACTAAACTCGAACTTCCTGCTTGCAGTCACATATACTGAACCCCCTTTGGCATTGGGCCTTTGCTAACTTTTTTAAATGCCTAACTCTTGCCTTAAATTAGAAGGGAAAAACAGAATTTCAGGCCCAGGTGAAATTTGCTTGGAAGGCTTTATGTAATGTTCTTACTGTGTAAATTACAGGAATGGATCTTCTTAGAATATCAACATTAAATAGAAGAACTTTTAAGAAACTCTATCTCATGCAAGCCCCCACCCCCCAAAAAAAAATTACGGAGATGTTAGCTAATTAACATTCTTCATCTACTGGTTAGTACCCATTTACAGTGGGCTTTTCATTGATGAGCGCAAGTAAACATTAGGAAGATCTTTGTAGCAGGCGTGTCCATGAGGCTCAAACGTGGAACTAGCACAGTCAGCGCTTCGCTCATGGCTCTTACGTGTGGGAGTTCACCTGAAAGACCCGGAGTGAACTTGCTCCCATGGCAACTAACACTATTCATCTCTTATCAGGAGTGCTTTGCTTCGATTGCTGGTGTTGAAATAAAGTTAGATGTAATCTGAATCTCACAAAAAATGACTGGGTAGAGAAAAAAATGTTGAATTCATTTTATGCAAATCAAAATGCCCAAATCATTTATATAACTCATTTTATAGCTTAGAAAGTATTAAATAGGGATCACTCACATTCTGGAGCTTTTGGGGGTGATATTCAATATATGCGATTATGTGAACTTGAGCTAATTTTTGCTTTTTCTCAGATTTGCTTGTGTGTGTGTTTTTAAAACTACTTTTAAATTCTATTTCTTAAACTGAAGAATTGGGTCCATCAACGTTGGCACATGTTAAGCATGCTTATTAGTTCAACATCCTGACCGGTTCTCTGAATTATTAGTTCCAAGAAGCCTGTGGACAGGGATGAAATTAGATTTGGGCATTTTTCACTCTGGTTGTTTTAGGATACTCAGGGTTACTTTGATCAGTAAATAACAGATGCTTTTTCTTGCATGGTTCAGGATATGTCACACATGACTCAGACTTTGTCTCAGATGCAGGACCCATCATTCTTATTCCATACTGAATATACACACTTGTAGCTGTACAGCCATTTTAGAAAAAACTTTTTGATAGTTAAAGCTAGGATGTTTTATTTTTCATCATATGTATGCATAGGCTTGTTATTATTTATAAACTGGCATAGATAGTTAAGTGACACATAAAATTTACTTTATCAGTTGCAAAAATACATTCACTCGTTCAAGTGTCAGTTTTAGGAGTAAAAGCTTAGGCAACTGTGAAAGCATGAGGAATATGTGCGTGTGTGTGTATAGACATAGACGCACGCACATCTATAATGGCTTCTGTGTACATATGAGTAAGTATGTGGTACATACATGCTTTTAACTGTTTGTGTGCTAAAGATAACATGTTTTATTTTTTATTAAACGTTCTGTTTCACTTTAATAACTATCTGATAACTAGGATTAAGAGCTCAAACCTAGTAGTGCGCCCAGAACCTTGTTTTTGATTTATCACTGTGTGCTGCCTCTTCTGGTTTTCATGGGGGCGGGGGGAGAAACTTTGGTATCATCGGGAATGATTTTTGGAGGAATGAGTAGAGGCTTGGATGAGAAAGATGGAAGAGCTATGGAACCCCTGAACCCCCATTTTGCACAGCTCGCTCTCAGGCTACTTCATGCAGGTGTGAGGTTCAGGGACACCAGGTGACGGGAGCCGAGCCATGACCTTGACCGTGTCAGCCTCCTGCTTGGGAGTGGGAGACAAGTAGGAGGTGGTAATGTCTCGCTGTCTGCACCAACTCGAGAGTACTGAATATACTCTTTTAGTAAAGTTTTTTTTTTTTTTTTGTCATTAAACTACACGAGGTTTTGCAACACATTTCCTTTTGTGGCTTTCTTTTTTAAAATCAAAACATTACCATCGCAGAAGCTTCTTTACTCTGTCATGCATTAAGAAGCTGAACATGTATTTGTAATTATGCCACTATTTTGAGCCTTTTACAGTTAATTTTTAAGATTGTTGGTAAATGTTGGCCACACTGGACCCCAGCCTGTTTTTATAATAAAGTTTTATTGACACACAGCCACTCTCATGAATGCATGCCTCGTCTATGGCTGTTCCCACACTACAGTGGCAGACGGAGCAGCTGTGACAGACAGTGTACGGCCCACAGAGCCGCATGTACTTACTCTCTGGCTCTCCACAGAAGAAATTTGCTGCCGCTCAGACTAGATCATCTGTGAGGACTGTACGTTTCCTGGTGTATATTTTCTTTATGGCAACTTTTAATTCTAAGGATCAAAAGTCTGTATTTCTGTTAAGGATATAATATATCATATTAACAATCTTCCAGTGTTCATTTGCCCCCAATATCAACTTTGCTAATTATAAAGAGAAAGAAAATATTGACTGTGTCATGGGTGTTCCAGGTGAGGTCCCTGGACCAAGAGCAGCACATCTCCTGGGAGCTGTTTAGAAGTGCAGATTTGTGGGCCCCACCCCCAGACCTTCTTAATGGGGTGCTCGGGTGTTGGAACCACAGCCCATAGTTTACACGCCTGCAGGTGGTTATGATGCTCACTGAAGTGTGAGCATGCGGCCCTGGACATAAAGTTCAGTTTTAAGATTTTGTTCTATTTTATTTTGAAATAAAGAAGAAACTTAAATTCTACAACTTTTGAGTAAATTAAAAGAAAAATGAATTTGGGATATTATGATAGAAACCATAGAAATTATCTTTTCTTCTCCAGTAAAAAACCTTTGTCATAAATTGGGTAAAATGAGAAATTCCTGCAAGATACATTTATGTCACCTTTGGTATAATTTTTTTTTTAATGACAAAAAGAAAAATAAACAGTATGATTGATTTTTCTCCTGTGACTTTCTTTTTTTGAGGGGGATTACTCTGAGTTGCTCTAAAACTAATGATTTGAAATGAACAGTTTTCAGAGTGAAAGAATTGAATCAGTTATTTTGCCTGTAAAGTAAATGCTTTAGGAAGAGATCGTTTTGGGGTACAACAGCTTGTCTGTTGTGGCTGCCTTTCTGAACCATTTTAAGTGAGATCAGTGTCGAATTGACTTTTTTTCAGTGCTGAAAACCACTGGAAATGAGCAGCAGTGCGACCGCTCTTCTGTTAGGAGAGGTCAGAAGCACAGTGCTTTGTACGAAATCTCAGAGGAGTTGTGCCTCGTACTTGTCAGGGAAGTGTTGCAGGCTGACGCTGTTGTTTGGAGAATTGCTTTCATCTTTGAGATGTCTCACACCTACTTCGTTTGGCTTTGACTGTTTCCCTCTCTTGAAAAACAGTCTTTGCCCTTCCCCAGATCCCAAAGTATTTAAATATGGTATGTTAATAACAGAAAACTTTTAACCTCAAAACTCCCTTAGAGGTGCCATCTAAAAATTCAGGGTATGTGAGCTAGATTAACTGACTTCTTTTTGTTGAAAAGGGTCCTTTGGTTGTGTGTGTGTGCACGTACACATAATACAACATACATATATACTCACTGTGTTGTTATATATACACTCATACGTTTATATATATGGTTCGTTTGATATGTGTGTAAATGTGTATATGTATTTCAGTATATGTATATGTAATGTGTACTTTAAAATGCAGACAGCAGACTTTCATACATACGAGTGTAATCTTCAAACACGGCTTTTTAATTGCTTTGGAAATATATGTTAACCCTCAGTCTCTGACAGAGTTCTGTAGACCAAATTCATTATGCTGGTTGCCTTTCTTTCTCCTTTTTACTTTTTAAAAATATTTATTTCTCCATTTCTAAATGCACTAAAAATACAATGTAATTTAAGGGAGTCAAAATGTGCACGTGCATGTAACCACCTTTATTGTAGAGTAAGAATGAAATATCTCCATTAGGGTACGTTCTGTGATGTCGTCTTCCCCGCCCCCCCCCCCCCCCCCCCCCCGATAAATAGGTTTGACTTTTTAGGTTGTAAGTGTTTTTTGTTTTGGTTTTTTTATTAAACATCATGGTTGTTTGAATGTTATATAACTCTTGGCAATCTCCCTCATGCTAGCAGTTTTTGATAAAGGCAATATTTATTTGCTTTAGTTTTTCCCATTTTATAGATGACACATTTGGCTGTCCCTGGGCTAAATCCAGTTAAAAATAATAGTATTTAATATTTAATAAACTACCAGGAATGAGCCATCTGGAATTTTATTTTCTCTGCGTGCAGCATCTGAGCTTCAGCTGTTAGCATTTCTCCTTCACTCTGGGAAGGGTCAATTGCTTTTCAAGTCTTTGATGCTTGCTGTGTCAGCCCTGTTCATATTTTCGAAATGCCTGTGTAAAAGGGCTTTTCATCCATTCATGCTGATAATTCTTTTGAACTTGAGGTTTGAACCAAACTAATCAAATTTAATTATAGCTCAAATCCCGATACAGTGAACTCCAGTAGACTTCTAGGCTAAGTTGTTAATTTTTTTGTTGTTATACTGGAACTCAGCCATTACCAATATTACTTGAAGGGAGTGCACCTCTGACTGCAGTTTGGGAGGGAGTGCTTTTGTGATGGTCAGGTTTTCCTTCCGTCGACATTGGTAAATAGGGTTTGAACTTTATTCTTTTCTAAAGGAAGTACTGAATTTGTCTCAAGTAAATTTTCTCCTTATTTGCATATATTTCAGGTGATGTTTTCCTATTCATTTTTAACAGTTTGAACAATTAAATTCTAAAAACTACTTGCTTAAAGAATTCTTGAGTTTTGTTGTCGCCAATACTATTTTGTTTTGAAGATCGGAAATTCGGTGTGGATTTAAATACGTGCTCCTGTTGGCTTCCCTTTGTTTTATGCACATTTGCATCCCGTGGTTTATGCACGTTCGCATAGTCTTCTGTGATTGTTCTTTTCCTCTTTGCTTCATTTTAAAAAAAAAACTTTTGAACAGTATTATTTACTGGGGAGAAGGTAAGAAATGTGAATGTTTTAGACAAGTATCAGGGAAGGTAGACCAGTCCTGATATTTTTAGCACTTTCTTCAAAATGATTGCTAACACATGTATGTTGTATGTTAGCATCTTATTAAATTTACTTGTTCATCTGTACTTTTGCTTCTATATATGCAGCGTTTTTAAATTTTAGTTGAAATTGGTTTATTTTTAAGTGAGATTTTGTTTGGATTTCGAAGCAGATTTGGGAGTAATGGCATTTAAAATACTTGAAGTTCCTTTTTATCGCTAACTAAAGTCCATACATTTTTATAATATTGGAGCAGTTTTTGATCTGTAAGAATGAAGTGCAGAACGCCTCCTGTCCTTGGAGCTTTGGGTTCTGAGATGGAAGACAGCTTTCACAAAGCAGAGTGAATGGTAGAGCTCCTGTGAAAGGGGGGAATCACATTTTCTTTTAAAATTCAACTCAAAACTGCCAGTTTCCCTGCATTTATTATGGGATGGGCTCTTGTTTTAAAAAATAAAGTGAAATGTGAAATTAATTTACATACTAGTTGCTGTGAAGTTTAACTTCGTTTGCTAAGTTGTTAGGGATTTCGAATACGTACATTTAAAGGGATTTTACTAATGGTACGGTCATGGGTCGTGTCTATGCTGTTGCCAGGACTAAGACAGCTTCACACCATAAATCTCTGGAGGGTTTTAGGATTGTTTGCCATGGTTCTTTCCACTGTGGCCAGAGGGCATGGCCAATTCTTGTATGCCTTTTGACTAACATGCAAGAGAGTGTAACATCTGTGTCTGTCAGTGTTCTTATGTAAGCAGGTGCCCACATTATCATCAGGAAAGTAAAACTTCTGCTGACAAGAAGGACTGACTCCTGCTAGGCCAATATCATTTCTAGAAATCAGAGGGTTAACACTGTCATTTAGAAAACATGCTTCCAATTCCACACATGTTTAGACAGAGGCCCCCGAGTGTTGTTTTAGCTTTTTCTTACCTGGGCATTTCCATTAAGAACTTAGATTGCTGAAACATATTTTATCTATAGTTACAGATGGTTAGAGATATGGAACCTAATGCCTATAGAAACGGAAGGACAGATATTTAAGTTCACGAACTCCTGCTAGGAAAAGAACTACGCACCTCATTGCTGAATATCATTGTGGTCACCTTCAAACTACTCCCCTTGGGAAACTCTGCACGATGTCAGTGCCTAGTCCACCCTTCAAAGCAGTTCTGAAACTATTTTTCTAGAATGGCCATCAGTGCTGTCATCGTACTGAAAATCTCGCCATTAAGTTTGTGAACTTGCCACTGTATGCTAATGTTGGCAGCACGGTACGAGCAACTTGGTAAGGTGTCATAACCTTGGCAAGGTATGACGACAGCTCTGATGGCCATTCTAGGAAGAGAATTGCTTTGAAGGGTGGACTAGGTGCTGGCATTGGTGCATAGCTTCCCAGGGGAGTACTTCAAAGGTGACTGTGTGATATGTGGCAGTGAGGAAGTCACAGTACTCAGTGGTCGGGGGGAGGGGGGTAGGAGGGACAGCTGTGCTGCTTTAATGCATCCTTTCTCTGCATCAGCACTGTGGGCACTTTGGGGCTGATAATTCTCTATTTTGGGGGCTTCTTGTGCATTTTGGGGTTTTAGCAGCATCCCTGGCCTCTACTCGCTAGACTGTACAAACTCTTACTTTCTTCTCTCAGTGGTGATAACCAGCTGTCCCCTGGGTGGCAGAATTGTCCTTGCTCGAGAACCATTATTGTAAAGATATGGAAGACGTGTTAATATAGTGGTTGTTGTGCCCCAGCCACTTACCATTGACATCTTTAGTGCCCCTCTTCAGTCCAGCCCTCTGGCTCCCTAGGGCCACGTTGGAAGAAGAATTGTCTTGGGCCACACATACGATACACTCACAGTATTGAGAGCTGATGAGCCAAAGAAAAGGTCCGTGCACACTTTTCGTCATGTTTTAAGAATATTTACGAATTCGTATTGGGCCACATGCAAAGCCGTCCTGGGCTGCATGCGGCCTGTGTGGGTTGGACAAGCTTGTTCTAGTCTTCTCCAATATCTGCGTTAAAATCTACTTTTCTAAAGCACACAGTATTGATTTTGCAGGAGTTTTAATGCATTAGGAGAACGATGAGATATTCTTTCTCCCTCTCTGCAGTCGAGTCCAACTACCAGTATCTTTAAGAAGAGGCCGCCTGACAGACTTCCAAGGGGACAGCTCAGGGTGCTGGTGACCCGGGCTCGGCTCTTCCCCCACTGCTCGGTAACTGCGAGCCCGGGAGAACGGCACCTGTCCTGTGGCTTGTCTGGAAAATGCGGTGGATGCGTCAGATCATGGTCAAGGTGCCTTCTGGGTAGAAGTCAGGCGTGAGTCAGAAACCGTCGTCGATTTCCGCAGCCTCCGCAGCACACACACACTCGTGGCTATTCCCTGGTTTGAGGTCACACATTTGATAGTCAAGGTCATTTAACCAGGGTATCCCACGTTTTTCACCCCGTTAAAGTGAAGGACCTCAGTAAGGTGTCGTGTAGTATCACATTCGTTTAGGGGAACCTCTGGATGTGCTGTAGATGACCGTGGTAGCTTCTGTAGCTGTGCGGTGCATGGCCGCACACTTAGTGGCTTTAGGACAACATTCTCAGGACCAGCGGTCTGGGCACGGTTTGACTGGCGCTCTGCTCAGTGGTTCACAAGGGAGTAGTCAAGGTGTCGGCCAGGGCTGTGATGGCGTCCGGGGCTTGGCCCTCTGCCAAGCTCCCACGGCCGTTGCTGGATTTCTTTCCTGTGGCTGGATTGATATGTTAATATCAAGAAGATGATTTATGATGTATGTTACGATTTTTAGGGTAAAAAAGACCTGGCAAACTCACCAACCTTTTGCTGCATAGTGTTGAGAAACTTGAAAGGTTTTTGTCGTTGAAAGTTCGTCTTGTGGTTTTTCTACAGCGCTATCAGCGGTTAGAATCCTGGGATTTTTATTAGGCAAGTAACAGTTTCCTAGGAGCTAAAATTTTATACTTGCATCTGTCCAAAGCCACAGCCATTTCCAAATGATCTTAATCCCCCTTCCCCCAAATAATAGTGCATAAGCTCATTTAATTTCTTGAGTTCTTATGCCTGTTTCTGGGGTTTGTGGGTACCTCCTCCCGTCTGAGAACCTCTTCAGTGTAGGGATTTGCATCTCTTTCAGTTCTTCATCTGCCATAATGCTTAACAAATTGTAGCGGTTCTTTAAGTTTTGTTCATTGAATTATGTTCCCAGTGGCTGTGGACAGGGCACGTGAGTTACTACAGGGGAGGAGAGAGGGAGCCAGGTGTTACCTCACCTGTGGAGCAGTGGCAGTAGTGGCAAAGGCTGTTTTCCATTAGAAACATTTTCTCTCATGGGATTTTATACACACACTTTGTTACCGAGCTTCCGGTCTACGTCATGGCTTTTTGCCTTATTTGAGCAGTGAGATATTGCTATCAGGAATTCGGGATTATCAGAGGACCTTTCTTTCTTTTATTTTATTTTCATGGGTAATTCTCATTTTATTTTACATTTTTTACTTTAAATTGTAGAATATGTTAATTAGTGGAATGTAGGTGGTGGTAAACTGTTACACATTTAATGGCACAGCTAGAGACAGGTAGACATGCCGGACTTGCTCTTGGAGGCAAAACTGCTTGAGTTGTGAACTGAGACCCTTGGTCGCTGGCAGAATGTGGCCCCTGCTTTTCAGACACTAAGTCTTTGTCAGCGTACAAAACCAATCGTACAAAGTCCCCATCAGGAGAAACTATAGCAGCAACAGGGCCCGGTAAGTTACTGGCACGTGCCCATCTGAATGGTGGGGCAGGCCAGTCTGCAGGGAGCAGGGGAGCAGCAGGCTGAACGGTCAGGATCTAGGGCGGAGCAGGCCTGAGAAAGTCAGATGGTTGGTGCACTCCTCAGAAACCCGTTTTCCAAACCAGGTCCTCAGATGCTTTTCTCAAACAAGGAGGACCTTACCTTAAAATACTTACAGGGTTGTCTGAAATGAACTTGGAAGATAGTTGTGTGGGAGGCGGATCCTGAGATGATTCATGGAAGGAGTTCTTTGTATTGATTTTTCACTGTTCACTAGTTCCATGCATGCTTTAGATTTTTTAACGGGACATTTTCACCCTGCAGAATTTACATATATTACTAGTTGAGGATACCGTCTTAAGTTTTGGCTCACATTCTGCCTTTAAACAGGTAACAGGATCTGATGAGAAGGAAGGTTTTTCCTTTTACTCTCTAGGTTCTTTGGCTGGTCTGATGATCAAATTAATATCTCACAGATTAACAGGAAGAAAAAAGAACAAATTTAATTGCATATGTCTCTGGGCCCCTAAGAATATGAGACCCATGGAATTCAGGCCACAAAAGGCTTAGGTCCCGCCCTGCTCTAGGGGAAAGGGGCTCGGACTCTGGGGCCTCAGAGGGAAGGCAGACAGTTCACTGGAAGCTGGGAAGAGCAGACGTTTGGTACACAAACATTTACCATGCCATGCAGAGACAGACGGACACAGAGAAGACTTTGTGTCCCTGCCTGGGTGCCCCCACCCTGCCCACCACACCCAGCCCTGTTCTTTGTAGTTGTCTCTGGTGACATTTTTCTTCCTGGGCCAGGCCTTCTATCTGAGTTCTTTTAGATGGTTAACGGGAGTTAATAAGCTCTTCCTGAGTCTTTTTGGGTCCGGATCGTCTTTAGCTCAAAATAGTCGGTAAGCTAGCATGGCACGTTCCGGGGAGACTGGCTCCGAACCCTCAGATCCATATTTTCCAGTTTCTGGGATAAAAGTGTAAACTTAGTGGTCGCTAGTGTCAGTCTCATTACAGCTGCAGTGGAGTGTCCTTACTAAGGCAGTCATCTTCTCAACCACAGATACACTTCTGGCCTCAGAGCCAAGGTTGCCTTGGAGTTGAGTGTCTTGACTTTAACAGACTTCCACTGCTCTATTTGTTTGCCACAATTTTCTGCATGTTTGTCTCCAACGAACCATAAAATGAGTTAGTGCCAGCATGTGGTTTTCATAAGAAATAAGCATGGGCAAGTGAACGTTGAATTGGAATTTGAATGTGTATGTTTTATGCATATATCAGGACTTAAAACTACTGAGGCCGTTGATAGCTCAGCCGTCAGTGTTAAGTCATTTATCAGTTACTACATGAGATTTTTCATTCTGTGGGTCAATTATGTGGGTGTCTGTTAATGTTTGAAAATCACACATTTGTTAAATAATTTTCTGCAAGTTTTTTATAGTACTTTTCTAGTCAGGTTTTATGATTAAGTAGGAACAAATTTCTCCCAGAGCTCTTTCTTACCTTCTTAGTTTTTAAATAGTATTACAATTTATTTTGCATGAAAGGACAGTTTCAAAATTATTTCAGTATTGTAAAACTCGCTTCATTGCAGTTTCTGTTGTAAATAAGGCTTGAGAAGCAGGAATTTACTATAGGAATTGCTCTGATTGGATTAGGCACAGCTGGAGATTTCCTTCTTTCTTTCCTCTCTCTGGTGGTCCCACTTGAGACAGAGTAAAGGTGTCTGTCCCCTCAGGTGGGCCTTGGGATGCGAGGTGAGGGGATATGACAGGGGAAATGAGAGAAGAGAGTGAAGGGAGGCCACGTGGAGCTGTCTTGCCTCATCTAAACCCATATCACCAATCAATTTTACAACGGTAAAAATGATATTCTACTTTAAAAGTAAAGATATAACGCTTTATATTTTAAAAAGGTGTTTTCAGTTGTTAATGATCATTTATAAGCCCAGTTTTCTTTCTTTTGCTTTATCTTTTGTCTTAGCTTTTTAAAAAACTAACGGACTAATTGTCTTTACAGCATGATTTATCCTCTTCAAAGTATTTGTTTCTTTTATATCGGTTTTGAGGTATACATACAGTAGATCCATTTTAAACATACAGGTCAGTAGGTTTGTTTAATATAACTTTTTATTTTTCAATTACATTTGACACACACTATTGTATTACTTTCAGAGGTACAAAATAGCGATGAGATGGTTATATAACTTACGAAGTCAGCATTCTGATAAATCTGGTCCCCATCTGACACCGTACGTAGTTACAGTGTTATTGACTGTCTGCCCTGTGCTGCACTTCACATCCCTGTGAGTATTTTAGAACTAGGAATTTGTACTTCTTAATATCTTCTCTTTCACCCACCCCTCCAGCCCTCCTCCCATCACCCCAACAGATCTAGTGCCCATGTGACACTATACATAGTTATTACAGTATCACTGATTATGTTCATTATTCTGTACCCTACAAAGTAGTTAAGGGAGTAACTACTCGTAACACCCCATTTGTACTTCTGATCCCCTCCCCTTTTTCACTCACTCCCCCAACCCTCCTCCCACCTGGTAGCAATCCAAATGCTTTCTGTCTCTATGAATTTGTTCTTCTTTTGTTTATTTTCTTCTTTAGATTCTACCCATAAGCATAATCAACTTGTTTCTGTCTTTCTCTGTCTGGCACTCCACTCAGTGCAATGACTTCTATGTCTTTTGATTGGAGCTCTTAACCATTTAAGTAGAGAGTAACTGTTGATGGATATGTAGTTATTGCCATTTTATCCTTCGTAATTTCCCCCTCCCCCCCCCGCGGCCCCCCATCTTAAAGAAGTCTCTTACATTCCTTGTAATACTACTGGTTTGGTGGTGATGAACTCCTTTAGCTTTTCTTTGTCTGGGAAGCTCTTTATCTGTCCTTTGATTTTGAATGATAGCCTTGCTGGATCCAGTAATCTTGGTTGTAGATCACTGCTTTTCATCACATTGAATGTTTTCTTTTTTCTTTTTTTCTTTTTTTTTGTATGTGGGTAGCTCCCTGGCTGGGAATCGAACCCAGGCCGCAGTGTTGATAGCGCTGAAGCCTAGCCACTACACCACCAGAGAACTCCCACATTGAATGTTTTCTGCCACTCCCTTCTGGCCTGTAAAGTTTCTGTTGAGACATCAGCTGACAGTCTTATGGGAGCTCCCTTATAAGTTACTAGTTGCCTTTCTCCTGCTGCTTTTAGGATCCTCTTTTTGTCTTTAACTTTTGCTGTTTTAAACATGATGTGTCTTGGTGTGGGCCTGTTTGGGTTCATCTTGTTTGGGACTTTCTGTTCCTGGGTTTGTATGTCTGTTTCCTTCATCAGGTTAGGGAGGTTTTCAGTCATTATTTCTTCAGGGAGTTCCCTGATGGTGTAGTGGCTTAGGGCTTCGACGCTGGCGCTGTCAGCACTGCGGCCTGGGTTCGATTCCCAGTCAGGGAGCTACCCACATACCAAAAAGCAAAAAAAAAAAAAAAAAAAAAAAAAAATTAAAACCACAATTAGATAGTATCATACTCCTATTAGAATGGCTATAATTAAATATTTCTTCAAATGGGTTTTTAGTCCCTTGCTCTCTCCTCATTCTGATACTCCTGTGATGCAAATGTTGTTATGTTTCATGTTGTCCCAGAAGAATCCTAATTTTTTTTTGGATTCTTTTCTCTCTCTGCTGTTCTGATTGGATGTTTTCTGCTACCTTGTCTTTGCAATCACTGAGCCTCTGTTTCATCTAGTCTGTTCTTTCTATTCTGTTCTTCATTTCAGTTATTATATATTTTATTTCTGCCTGGTTCTTTTTTATGGTTTCTGTGTCCTTTTTTAATCTCATTGTTGAAGTTTCCACCAAGTTCCTTGAGCACCATTATAATCATTGTTTTTAGCGCTGTCTCTGATAGGTTGTTTGCCTCCATCTCTTTTAGTTTATTTTCTGCTATTCTTTCATTTGGGACATGTTTCTTTGTTTCCTCATTTTGGATGACTCTCCATGTTTGTTTCTATGTATTAGGTGAATCTGCTATGTTTCCCAGCATTGCTGGGTAGTCTTATGTAGTAGGTGCCCTGTGAGGCCCTGGCTCAGTCTCCATAGTCAGCATTACAGAAAGATTGTACCATCATCACAATACTAAGGGCAACATAATTAAAATTGTATGTGAAGAACTTTTCTTTCTAATTAGAATTGTTAATAAGAGACTAAGAATGAGTAAATACTATGAGAATAAAACATTTTCATAAAATATTTACTGTTTTGATCAAATTCCTAGTAAAACACAGTACGTTTATTAATATAAATTTGAGGCATTTTACCTTTATTATGTATTTTTTTTCAGTTTGACACAACAGAGATTTTACTACCTGTTAATACTTTTATTTTCTTGATGACTAAATCATTATTTGCCTTTCTGTCATTAAATTATATGAGAAAGAAATGAATGGAAAGAACAGTCATGACAGAATGAATTCAAAGAAGCCAAGAACCTTTAAAAAGTACAAGTTTTTTTTTAATGGAAAGTATGTCTAAGTAAAACACAGTATGAAAATTCAGAAAGACTTAGTTTCAATCAATGTCCATTAACACTATGAACATGTACTAAGGCCCATTAAGCATCCAGTGCTAAGGTAAACCTGAGGATAGAGGGTGATTAGAACCAGGTCTTTGGCCTCAAGGAGTCTGTAATCTAATGGCATTTTAGAATTCTGTGAGAAATAACTGTAACAGATGTTACTCCACTAAGTAAATGTTGCTGGCTCCACATTCCACGAGAATCACAGGGCCTGGCCCCTTGCGCTTCATAAATGATCACTGAAGGAGCTAACCTGAAGTATAGCAGAGCTGGGGGTGGCACAGAAAGCTCAGTGGCACACAGGTGGGGGCCAAATGACTTTCCTTTCCTAAGAGTTGAGCCGTCTCAAATTCCAGGGCTGTGAAAACGATGATGGATGCTGGTGTTTTGGGCATACCCTTCTCCTCTGTCCCCGCAATACAGCTGCAGAAGCAACTCCTTATTTCCCAGTTCTTCTCTGAGAACCAGTTCTGTGGTACCTGCCCCTTGATAAGAAGAGTCAGATTCCAGACAAGGGCAAGGATACCAGCCTATTTCAGCTACTAATTTAATAACAAAGGTGAGAACTGGTTTTGCCTCATGCTTGCAATTGTTACCTGTATTCTAGGAAAATAAGGAAGTTGGGCACATGGCACCATCGGTTTGCCAAGTAACCCCATTTCAGTCCTGGTCCCCAGAATAGGAATTTGCGAATAAGTAACGTTACAAAGAATTTTACAGAAACAGGAAAGGGGATGAATGTGTGTGTATGTGGGAGGTGGATGCACATGGGGGCTCTCCAGAAAGTATTCAGCCATGTGATACGAAAAATAGAGGCATTTACGGTTGGATTTTTCACAGCCAGCCCTCGTGTATATGCACAGCATACATACGTATACCTGTATATATGTATGTACCAGGTGTCCAAAAAAAGGTGTACACATTTTAAGCGATGTTATTTATATATACTTTGGAAGCTGAATTACAGTAGTAATGTGTAGTATGACTGTCACTCAAAAGATGGCTTTAATCACGTGAATGCTGGCATCACCATGTGACAGGCAAGACAGCCAAAGAAAATGGCAGAAGCCTGGTTGTCGTTCAAGGATCCCAAGACCACTTTGCTGTGGTATTTGAAATTCAAGAACATTGTTTGCATTTTCCCCACGTTCTCCTGACTTAACACCCCTTGACTTCTACCTCTGGGAGACCCTAAAGGATGTGGTGGACCGTAGAAACCAGTTGCACCGATGGTACTTCGGGAGGAAACTGAGACGGCATGCACAATGATACAAGTGGACACTTTGGTCAGCGTTGCTTAAGCAGTAGTTTGCCGTCATCAGAAGTGTCTGGATGCTGATGGTCACCACTTGGAGCACCTCTTGTCATTGCGCAAGTCAAGCGTGACTTGTATTCACCTTTTGTTATTGGTATATATTGAGTATTACAATTTTAATTTAGATTTTTCCTTTCTTAAAATGTGTATACTTATTTTGATACCCACTCTGTGTGTGTGTGTGGAACAAGGGCTATCTGGGTAAAATCCAGCCATAAATGCCTCTATTTTTCATATCACATGCCTGGATACTTTACACATAGCCCTCGTTTTGTGTGTGTGTGTGTGTGTGTGTGTGTGTGTGTGTGTGTGCATGCGCGCGCGCGTGTGCACACATATATGTATGTGTGTATATACGCATGTATAAGTTACGTTAGAATTAGTTATATATTATAACCTATTTGTAAAGTATGTACAGAGCTTCAAACACTGTGTGGTATGTAGGTGAGCTCCAAGGATGGAAACGAAGTTTCCTTTTTTGCTTTTTACATTGAAATCCATATTGTCAGTGGTCATTATGATAAAATTATAATTTACTCCAGAGTTCTCTACAAAAGATTTTTTTATTTTTATATTTAATTGGCATAATTTGTTTTTCCACATTTCCTCCTAATTGAGGTTTCTCTGTAGATTTATATTAACATGTCACACTTAAGAACCTCTTTATTTCTTACAACTCTGCATCTTTCTGTTAACCAAATAACTTAGAAAGCCATCAGACCTTATGCATCTAAATGGTACTGAACTTGAATAGCAAAGGATTGACTTCCCCGAGGAAAGCCGTATTGTGTCTATTTAATAATGAAGAAAATTGCACTAAATTTGCTTTTAAAAATTTCTCCCCTTTTTCCCATGCCCCCTCCCAAATGTGAGTATGTTAGACACATTGATTTGCGTTTCTATTAGGGTTTTTAAAGGAATTTTTCATTGTAAAGGAACTGAATGTGTATTACGTTTTAAAATATAAGTGAGTTGAATAAGAAAACCACTGAGACTATTAGTTTTAATATTTTGTGTCAGATTGTTCCATTATTTTTGTCCACTTCATTTTGATACTGATTTAGATGAAGATTATATCAGCTTCTGGAATGAATAGCTATGGCATTTTATTCTTTTATTATGTTTTCTTCTGAGATCTACTCATTCATTTAAGAGACATTTATTAAGAACCTGCTGTATGCCAGATGTTCTTCTAGGGACCCCCACACCATCTTCAACTCCTCTACTTTCTCCTGATCACCTGGTCCACTCCTGACTTCAGGAGTTTCCAGTCAGTGGGCCTGACAGGTGGATGTGGTTGGTGAAAGAACAGGGGCAGACAAGGATGGCCCCAGGGCCTGTTGGACTGATACTGCCCTCAACTGAGAAACGGTAGATAGAGTAGATTTGGGAGGAAGATCGGGAGTTGAGTTTGGATAGGTTCTATTTAAGACGTCTATTAGACATCCAAACGGAAACGTTGAGTAGGCAGGTGTGAAATATTAGAAAATACATATGTCTCTGTTGCTGGTTCCTGGCACTGAGCTCCTAAAACATTTGCAAATTCCTAAGTAGTAGTAGGAGACAGGGCAACTAAGATGATTTTTCCTGCCGACTTAACTTTGCTGTGAATTAATTTTTATACCTCCTACTTCCACCCCTCCCCAGTCAGGCTGAGAACTTCAGAATGTTTCACTTCCCTCCTTTTCTACCTCTCTCACACCCACTTGAGAACTTAAGGATACTTTCATTCCTACTGTCATTAGTCCCACTCTTAACTACTAGATTTTAATACTTTTGTTCAGTTCTTAGTAAATATTGCTTTGCTGTACATCTGTTTTGTTTCAAGAGATCTGATTTAGAGTTTATTATGTACTTCCAGACAGTTAACCATGACTTTAGAGTCAGTGGCATTGATACATGAAACTGATAGGCAGAAGCAGCGAGTACAAGTACAGAGCTCTTTCTTAACTGCTGCTCTCTCTTCCATCCTCACCAGAGGGCCTCTACTCTCGCTTGCTCCTTGGTCAGCATTCTTCCACAGGCCTTTTGCTGTGTGAGATGTGTGGGTGATGCATTTTGTGAGTATCCACACGTCTTTCCTTCCTGGTAGGTACCAGGTGTGGTGTCTGGCCGCTGTTTTTCTCTCAGAGCCACTGCTGTAGCTTTGGACGTTGTGAAGGAGAAGTCTGGTGCATCTCTGAACTTTTCTGTGGGTCGTGTTCTCATCCTACCTGCAAACGGTGAACGTTTTTCTTATCGAGGTCAGGGATTTCCTATTAATAGATTATGCATAGGTCTGTGTCTAGAATAAAGCAAGCTCTTTGACTCTGCAGATCGAGGTCTTTCTTTGGTCCAAGTAAATTTTCTTCTGTTACGTGTTTTATTATGGCCTCTCCTCTTCGCTTATCTTTCTTCTGCTGGAATGGCCATTCATCTCATTAGATATGTCCTCCAAGCCTCTTATCTTTTCTGTCATGATTTCTGTTTTGCAGCTTTGAGCTGTTCTTTCCATTTGATCCTACAGACCACAGCTTTGGACCTTTGCCATGATCCATTCTTTCCTGCTGTTAACCTACTGTATTTGTAAAATCTTGCTTTTAGAGGCAGGAAGATTCTCTTTGCTGTACTTAAACCTCCCGAAGTTCCCTTGTTATTTTTCTGACCCATATTGACATCTGTCTGTTCAAGTTGCGCTGTTTGTTTGTGGCTTGCTCCTCTGTCCAGACTGATCACTGTCCTTTGGGACACTCAGCCTCCTTGTGTGTTGTCATAGTTTCCCTGTTAGCTCATTAGGGCCGAGTTCTGGTCTTGGTCTCTGATGATTGAGGAAGACATGCCCCCCACCCAAGGGTCATCAGATCTCCACAGGCCAGGCTTTTTCTAGAACCAGTAATTTATAGTTCTTTTTCCAGGGTTCCAAGAAGCTAGTCTCCAGGCACTTGCCCAGATCATAGAAAAATAAGAAAGCTTCCTCTCCCAGTTGCCGCCTCTGCACGCCAGAGCGTACAGGCCTTCGAGTCCCTTCGGCCATCTGCAGGCTCCCAGCCTGAGTCCGCTGCAGCAGATTGGAAGTGGTAGTGGAGAGAATGCGGGCTGAGTTCATCTCAGCCTCTTCGAGGATCTTCTTCAGGCCTGGAATTTTCTTTTTTTTTTTTTTTTTTCTTTTTTCATTCCTTTAGTGGTTGTGGGTGTATGATTTTCCCTAGTCTTATCAACAGCGGGGAGGAAAGCATGAGGTGTGGAAGTTGTACAGCCTGTGGGATAAACTATATTATAGTTCTCAGTTCTTTGTTTCTTTTCCTGTGAGAGGATTGATCATACATCTTTGCCTTCTGTGAAATGATTTGCAGTTCCTCCCTGTCCCTTCGTCAGGTCTGGAATTAAGACTTGTTGTGGTAAGTGGAATGCATGTGAAGTGGCAGCATCTAGTTCTGAACAAAGCTTTAAGAGGTATCACAGGGTGCCATCAGTGCCCCTCCTTCCACAGTTGTACAAAGTGAATTACTTATAGTTCTCAGTTCCTGAGCTTTAATGCTGTGCTGTTATCATAAATGAGTAAGAGTGGAATGATTGGAGAAGCATTTATAGAACAGCTTTCCAAAGCTGCTGTTTCCTAGGACACACACACACACACACACACACACACACACTTATCTGACTTGTTGACATAACTATTAACAAAATACAACACATGGGATCTATTTTTATATATCATCACTTTTCTATATAGTTAATATTTTCTTTGTTCTCATTCGTAAGCTCTAGGAATTATTCTAACTAGTATTTGTAAATCACTAGTTGATGAGTAGAAAGAGTGTTCATTGGACTGAGCCAAAAGACCTGGGTTCTGCCCTGATTCGGCCGTCAGCCTCATTCCCTGCCTTCCCTTTCATTCCTCTGCCTTCCCTCCATCCCTAATAGCAGCTGAACGCCTTTGTGTGCCAAGAGCTGGGGCGTGGTGAGATGAAGGCCCCGCCCTGTGGCCGCCAGCCCTGGCCACGCCCACAGTCGTTTCTGCTGCTCCCTCAGCCCGCTTTCTTCAGTGCCACGTGACTGCTGAGCCTCCTTGTCCTGTTCTGTTAGTGGGGGTGCCTTTAAATGTATGTGCACTAACCACTGTCCAAACCTGTTTTTATTTTCCATGGTGCTTTTCAGTTATGACGTATTTTGTAATTTCGCATAAATGCCCGATGGTTATATCTACACAGATTAATTTGAATATTAGGTGAGATGTTTATTGTTCCTGGTGAGTCTTCTAAATTTAATTAATTAATTTTATTTTTTAGAGCTTGGGAAATCATCAGTTAGAACATCTTTATTACCAAAGAATCAATTGCTTTAAAAATGGAGAATACCTGGATGAATAAACATGTGGCTTAGTTCATAGGGGCAGTTGGTAGCATAGTAAGATGATCTTTCTGTTGTCGGATGTCTGGGGGTCGGTCCCTTATTTCTCCTAGCCCCTTTTTTGCTTCCTGAGGAAAGAGCTAGATGTGCGGAAAGGGAGGGTAGGAAGGAGCTTTGGTGGGAAGGACCACAGGAGTCTCCATGCTAATGCCCTTCTCAGCTGCAGAAAAAAATCTTAAGGACAACCTGATTATGTTTTGTAAGGGATTAAAGTTGCACGCAGATTCCAACGGAAAACATCTGTGTCCTGACTCTTTGCCAAAGTTCTAACCTCCTGACAGGAATTCTGGTTTGAAATTTCTGACTGTGAGCTCCTCCTGCAGCCACACTGCGCCTGCTCCCCGGAGGGTGGGAATCAGCACTGCAGAACCTACTAGAAGGACTCTGTGAGGAGCTGGAGACGAGCTGCTTCCTTTGCTTTCCGTACACAGAAAGAAAACTTGAGGTTTCATTAGCGAGATTCAGCCTAATTGCTGATAATTGTAAGAATTTTGGGACAATCCACTGTTCATTAAAGAAGCCAGTGAAGGATAAGTGGATCACTGAAGGGATCAGGATATGTGTGTGTATATTTATATAAAGATAGGAACACTTTTAAAAGTATTCGAATTTTATTTCTTAAAAATCCCAAACACTAAAATTGGTCTCTTTTCTGGGGGGGTGGGTAGGGTATAGCTTGTATCTACTTGTGACCTGATATTTACATTCTGCTAAGTGAGGCATAGGGTGGTGATTCTTGATACTGTAACACGTCTGCATCAGTGAAGTTCACAAACCTGTGGAAGCAGGATTAAATCTTCATGCTCACACTGAACATTTACTAGGAGTCAGTTGCTGTTCAATGGTGTGTTAGAATCACTCACTTGATACGTGAAAGCCAGTGTGACTTTCTGATTTCTTTTTGGTTGATTTCTTAAATTAAACTTGATTCCTGAAAGAGGGTTTCTTTGTGCTCTGATGTTCCTGAGAATATTAATACTGGACAGTTTTTAAGGACAGTTATTCTAATGAAGGGTTAATGTTGGCCCTTAGCCTTCCATGTTACTGTATGATCAGAAATTAAATATTTACAGTCTGCTTGCTATATCTAGAATTTCCTGCATACTAGAAATTATCAATTAAAGAAAAATTAGACTTTTATGAGAAAAAAATCACAAATAAACCTTCAAGGGTATCATTAAATATTATGAAATACTAAGCAGTCTTCAGAAATGACAGGTCTGTGTTCGTCAACACGGAAATACCTCTAAGACGTTGTTAAGAGGAATAAAAATCAAATTTTGAAACCATACACACGCACACACATACATATATACACTAATGTCTAATGAAATAGAACTGAAAATAATTATGTTGAGATAAATGAGAAGATAATGTCCCAACGACTCACGTCCATTAGCTATGGTTAATGGGGGTAGGGAGCTCACACTGACCCTCACTGTATGAACTTAGTAATGAGGAGAAGGCATGCTTTACTTGTGCACTTACTTTTTATTAAGGAAAAGTTAAAACATACACAGGCTAACCAGAATAGTATAATGAATATTCAGTATAATCTGGATATTTTATTCATCACCTTAATTACTATTGAAGTTTTATAGCTATATTTGTAGATAAAATTTGTATACATTAAAGTCATAAATTATACATACTTTTGAAGAGTGGACATACTCATGTAATCCATACCCCTGCTATGACACTGACCTTTCCACCTCCCTAGAATGTTCTCTGGTGTTCCATCCTAGTCGGTCTGCCCACTTGGGTGGTTCTGCCTTTTCTTAGAACTTTATATAAATATAATTACACAGCATAAGCTCTTTCTTTTTTTGCTTGACATAATGTAATCATCAGTGTTACGGAATGTATTGATAGTTCTTTCCATTTTACTCCTAATCTCCTCTATGAATACGTCACGGTCGGTAGGGCCTGCCTTCTGTCGATGGCCGCTGACTGTTGTGATTAAAGTTGCTGTGACTCACGGACCATTCTTACTGTTGACATATATCGTCATTGCTCTTGAATGCATGCCTAGGAGTGGAATTTCTGGATCAAACAGAAACTTAGAAAACCCCTTCTGAAAGTAATTTTCTGTTTTAAATCTCCCCCAGGAAATACCAGAGTACTTTTTGCCAGGCTTCTTCATTGTAGCCATTTTAGTGGTTGCATAATGGCACCTCAGTGTGTGCTTTTAAAAAATATTTTTAAAATTGTGGTTAAATAGATGTAACCTTAAATTTGCCCTTCTAGTCACTTCAGCAGTACACTCACTTACAGTGCATTGCAGCCATCACTGCTGTCTACTCCCAAAATGTTTTCATCACCCCAAACAGAAACCCTTTGCTCGCAGAACCCTAACTCCCTGCTACCCTCGCCCTGGGCCCCAAGGGACCTCTAATCCGGTTTCTGTGTCTAGGAGTTTGCCTGTTCTAGCTATTTCGTATGAGTGGAATCATGCAATGTTTGCCCTTTTGTATCTGGCTTAATGTTCTCAGGGTTCACCCATGTTGTGTATCAGAGCATCATTCCTTGTTATGCCTGAATAATATTCCATTGTATGGATATTACTACATTTTATTGATCCATTTCTTTGTTGATGGACACTGGGTTGTTTATTGTGAAAAATGATGCAATGAAGATTTATGTACAAGTATCTGTTTGAGTTCCTGTTTTTGGTTACTTAGGGTGTACAACTAGGAGTGAAATTGGCTGGGATGTGTGATAATTCTAGTTGAACTTTTTGTGAAACCACCAAACTGTTTTCTCAGTGTGTTTTAACTAACATTTCCCTGATGACTAATGATGTTGAATATCTTTTCATGTGTTTATATTAGTGATTTGTATATCTTTCTTTGTGAAGTGTTTGTTGAAGTCTTTTGTGCATTTAAAAAAGTTTTTCTTTTTTTTATTAAGTTTTGTAAGTTTTTTATGTATTTTGAATAGAAGTCCTTTGAGAGATATGTTTTACAAATATTTTCTTCCAGTCTGTATCTTGCCTTTTTATTCATAGTATCTTTTTAAAAATTAAAAAATAATGCACATCACACTTACCATTTTAACTGTTTAAGTGTTCAGTTCAGTTGTACTATGCATTTTCACACTGTTGTGAAACCAGTCTCCAGAACTCTTCATTTTGCAAAACTGAAACTCTACCCAGTAAATAATAATGCCACACGCCCTCTGCTCCCGGCCACCATCCTGCTTTCTGTTTCTATGAATTTGACTGCTAAGGCTACCTCTTGTGTTTGTCTTTTTGTGACGGGCATGTTTCACTTACCGTAATGTACTCAAACCTCATCCATTCTGAAGCATGTCAGAATTTCCTTCTTTGTAAGGCTGACTAGTATTCCATTGTACATATATACCACATTTTGTGTATCCATTCATCCATCAGTGGATACTTGGGTTACTTCTACATTTTAGCTATTGCCAGTACTGCTACTATGAACACGAATGTATGTATATCTCTTTGAGACTTTACTTTCAGTTCTTTAGTGTGTATACCTAGAAGTAGAATTTGCTGGGTCATATATGGTAATTCTATTTTTAATTTTTTGAGAAACTTCAACACTATTTTCCCAGTGGCTATACTAATTTTCTTTCCCACAAATCAAACATGAGGGTTCCAGTTTCTTTACATCCTCATTCATACTTGTTATTTTCTGGGGTTTTTTTTTATAGTAGTTTCTTAATGAGTGATAGCTCCTTATGGCTTGATTTGTATTTCCCTAGTGATTAGTGATATGACTTACCTTTTCAAATGCCTGCTGACTATTTGTATATCTTTTTTAGGGCAATGTCTGTTCAGATTCTTGGCTCGTTTAAAAAATTGGGTTGTTTGATTTTTTTGTTGTTGAATTGTAGGAGTTATTTATATAATATATTCTGAATATTAATCCCTTATCAGGGGTATATGTGATTTGCAGTGTATTTTCTCCCTTTTCAGTCTATTGATCGTGTCCTTTGATATACAGAAGTTAAAAATTTTGGTGTAATCCCATTTGTTTAGCTTTGCTTTTATTGCCTGTGGATTGGTGTCATATCTGAGACATCAGTGCCAATCCCAATTCATAAATGTTTTCCTCTAAGAGTTTTATTGTTTTAGGTCTTACAGTTAAATATTTTATCTATTTTGAGTTTAATTTTTGCATATGGTATAATGTAAGGGTCCAACTTTATTCCTCTGCATGTGATTATCCACTTTGCCTAGCACCATTTATCTTGTCTCCATTGGATGATTTTGGCACTCTTGTCAAAGATTATTTGATTTCTAGGCATTCTGTTCTATTCCATTGGTCTGTATATCTGTGTTGATGTCACTACCACACTGTTTTGCTCACTATAGCTTTATAGTATGTTTTAATACTCTCGGTGCTCCTGTCTTTGAGATGTAATAGATTCAGTTAAGAATCAAACTGCTCACACTCATCTCTTTTTCAGTATTAGATTTTCATAGTCTTATATCCATTTTGTGCTTTTGTTGTACAGATGCTTTAGGAATATTAGTACATTTCAGAAACCTGAGGAGTAATTCACTTTCAATTTCTCCTACTTCTAAGTTCATTTCCTTTATTAGGTTTACATTCTTTTCTCTATATACACTGCACATAAATGGATTATAGTTGTGGAATTTAAAAACTAATACATAATTATTGTTAGAATTTTTTTCTTGGTATGTCATATACTAGCAGACCAGATTTGAGTGGTTCTCATTTTTTTTAGACTTCATAATAACAAGTCACTTTGGAGAAAAGGTCTTTAGGTCTTTGCCTTCATTTGTCCTACCACTGGAGTTGAATGGAAAAGACACAGGTATTTAAGAGAAGAAATGCCTTTGTTACTGTGCGACACTAGAAAGAAAAATACTAAATCAGGCCCAGAAATTTGGACACTGTCCTGCAGCAAACAGGAGACTGCCTGTGGTTCACTCGTGGGACCCCTTGAAAATTGAGGGCCAGTCCTTAGAGCCACCCCAATGTCCATGCTGTTATTCTTCGAAGCCCTCTGACTTGAGGTCTTAGCAAACAGTTGCTGTGATTCTGTTGTTTCTTGGTTTTCTTGCTGGAGAATTTTGGGGTTATTTCTGAAAGTATGATAGCTTTCACAGCTTTTTAAGTGTGCTTCCTGGATCACTCATAGTAGTCTTGTGTCCATTACAGCTTACAATCAAGTCTTACTTAAAAAAATGTATTCATACTCTAATTTGACCTTTCTATTGAAAAAGAATTTTAGAGCTGAATGATACCTTAGAAATCTTATCTTCATATCCCTTCAGTTATATTATAAATCACATTATTTGTGAAAGGACTTACACAGCTACAGGTATTTATTTTAAGATCACAGGGTTATAAGCATTTATTGGCTTCACGGGTAATTCTAGCCCAATACTTGCTGATAGGCAAAGCGTACTCATGACGTACTTTTGCACATTATTTTTTTAGTAATGCCCACCACTTCCTTCCCTTTTTTGCCACAGCCAGATTTCATTGTATTGACTTCATGTGGAATCCTCACATGTACTCTTGTCTAGAATTATTGCTGTGTTTATTACTACAGGAATCCGTGTTAAGTTTTAACAGGTTCCCCCCTGCATCTGCCACTTTGATGGTAGCTGGGCTTACTGCCACTCACTCACTAGTACCCTGGGTCTTAACAGCCTCATTCAAACAAAACATCTTAAAGGAGGCATTAAAAAGGTCACAACAGTAAGCCATTCTGTAACTTTTGGTGCAATAAAGTGGGTATGTTGTGTTTTGGAATATAAGGCCTCTGAGTGCAGCTATTCATTTTCTTCATCTATAAAAGATTTTAGAATAACAGCTTACATCTGTTTGGGGTTTAAAATTCCACATTTTGAAGAAACATCACTGTTATGTAACTCCAGAGCAGAGAGGGGAGGGAGCTAGCTTTCTGACAGGCGTGTTGGGAACTGTGGATGTTGGGAGAAGTATTTGTTGTAGCTGCGCAGCCCTGTTTGCTGGCTCCTTCTTTCCCATGTGGAGAACACACTCGCATCATTGTTTCTCCGTATTGTAAACAGTAAGATGCATTCAATAGATTCTGACTTGAAGAATGTTCAAAAAATTTTCACACATTAAGAGGGATATTTCACTTCCAGAAACTAGAAATAAATGTAATTATTTAAACACTTACAATCCCATTTAATTACCATAGACTGTCAGTTAATCTTGTTTTAGAGAAGAAGGTTGGGATTTACTGTCAGCTAACGTTTAAAAATAAATACCCAATGGAATAGCTTGGCCATTTCAAATGTGTGATTTTTAAATTCTTTCTTTAAATTAAAGAAACGATTTAATGAATAACTTTAAATAGAGAAAAATGGGCAAAATGTTCATTTCTAGGATTCAAAATCTAATATTTATTAACTAACAAGTGCAGAGGACGTACAGTGCAGTTTCATGGATTATTTTAATCAAGAAATGAAGAATGCTAGGCATGGATGCAAATGTGGGATATTTGCATCTTGTTAAAATGTGATACATTTACATTTGGGAGGACAGAGTACAAAGAAGAACATAAAATCATCTGCCTCTTAGTTTCCTTGGTATTTCATCACATGTTTATTTTTAAAAATTTAGAAAAGTGTTTAGAAAACTATTATACAGTCAGTTTTGGGGGGTTTGATAATAAATTTAATTGGAAATACAGCACTTTTGTTTCAGAATGGACAATGTCAAATACTTTCATGGTTTGGTGATAAAAACCTGAAACTGGATTTGACTCCTGTTGTATAGCTTTGACACACGGGCTGGGGGATTGCTTGTGAAGAGGACGGACTCCTCTGAGCTTCTGCTTGGTCAGCTTGAACTAACCAGTAGTCACTGATCCCACCCCCCCCACCCACTGCCATTTCTTATCTGAATGGAAGACATTTTCTTCTGTGGCCGCCGTCAAGCCCAGGACCATCATTTCTTCAGCAGAATAAGAGAAATGATGTTAGACTCTTAATTTCTAATTAAATATAAATATTTTAGAGTTAATTTAATGCCCTTAATTCATTGGAAAGAAGCTACCATTAATTCCTTCAAAATTGTGGTTTCTGACAAACACTCACACACTCACGTACCTATATTGTTGTTTTTAACTAATTTTATTTTTCAATTACAATTGACATATGATATTATTATATTAGTTTCTGGTGTGTAGCATAGTGATCAGACGTCTCTATAACTTACAAAGTGGTCACCCTGATAAATCTGGTAGCCAGCTGACACCACACATAGTTGTTATGGTCTTACTGACTACATTCCTTACGCTGCACTTTACATCCCGGGACTCTTTCGTAACTGCCAGTTTGTATTTAATCCCCTCTCCTTTCTCACTCACCCTGATTCCCCTCCCATCTGACAACCATCAAAATGTTTCAGTATTTATGAGTCTGTTTCTGTTTTGTTTGTTCGTCTGTCTTGTTCTTCAGATTCCACATGTAAGTGAGATCATCCTGCATCTGTCTTTCTCTGACTTACTTTTTTACTCCACTCAGCACAGTACCCTCTGAGTCCACCCATGTTTCAGATGGAGAGATGTCATTCTTTTTTATGGCTGAGTAATATTCCATTATATGGGGCCTGGTGAGGTCAGATGCTGCTTGTTTGGGGTTTGTGAAACTTTGAGAGATTTTAAGAAAGTTCTCAGTATGAGCCAAGACAGGCCATTTGTATGGAAAGCCTCTGGAAGAGGCTTGCGTGGGTCTGCAAGTTAGGTGGTGCAGTGTCGCAGGGAATCACCAGGAAGGGGCAGACGAACAGCGTCAGCCAGGATGATGGAGTCTCAGGTGTAGCTGCTGCTTGCATTTGCTTGATGGGTGGGAGAAGGGCTCCACAAAGGAGCAGTGGTTTCTGCCAGCACATCTGTCAGGGACAGAGCTGCCCCTCCAGTCCTTGCCCTGAAGCCAGACAGTTCAGTTCCTCCCTGTACGTCCATGGTGCCTTTCAAGCTACTGCCCGAGCACTGGAGCTCAGGGCAAGGGAGTCGATCAGCAGGTTAAATCTGTGTGCAAGCCCTTTAAGAGAAATGCCTGGGACTCCAGCCATCCTCTGTCTCACTCAGCCACAATCTCCTGATTGTGGAGTCCTCTCTTGGCTCTGGAACCCTGGATGGGGAGCCTGGTGTGGGGTTGGGACCCTTCACTTCTCAGGGAGGGCCTGCATAGCCCTTCTGATTGTTAACCGTCACACACAGGTGTGGGATCAACCTGTTCCATGTCTCCGCCTCTTCTACCACTCTCGAAGTGGCTTCTTCTGTATATCCATAGTATAGGACTTCTGCTCAGGCAATTCTCAATGATGGTTACTCTGTAGTTTAGTTGTAATTTTGATGTGCTTGTGATAGGTGGTGAGCACAACGTTCACCTAATCCCCACATGACCATATTGTTAATGTTCAAAGTTCATGTTTACTTTTCACTTTCAAGTGAGCTGAATACAGAATACAGAATAACAATAACAGTAACAAGACTGAGTCGGTATTATGTAGGCTGGTGGGTGGGGTCCACTGGAGTTACGATATTTTTATTGTAAGGAAATATGGAGATGGATTCTATTTTAGAGTTTTAGAAAGTTAAAAGCAAATAGATTACATAGAGGGTGAATTTATTCTGTGCAGATAAATGCACTCAGATGTATTTTAGGTCAAGTGCTAGTCAGGGCTCTGGGCATCTTTCTGTGTGCCTTCAGGCAGGTTACACAGCTTCTCTGAGCCTCTCTCTCCTCATCTATGCCCAGCGGAGATGGTAGTGGTACCTAACAGTCTTTATTGGGTTGTGCGAATGCAGTGAACTGAAACCCATGAAGTAGTTATTAGCATAGTGCCTGACACACGAACAGTGCTTGGTAATTCTAGGCGCCACTGTTATGCAGCTGATTGTTTATACTCCTTACATGTGGTGATCATCTCCAGCCCACATACTTCATGACTGCCCATTAATCTTCCCCTCATTGCCCCTGGATCTGATTCGGGCTTCCATGCCCTCTTCTATGTCCCATCTGGTTCGGACGCCCCACTCCTCCAACGATGATCAGCTGCTCCTCCCTTGGAGGGTGCAGACTTCCGGCGTTCATATGCCATCCCTTCAGTCCTGGTCGGAGCTTACTCTCCCGGCTGTGCTGTCGTCTCCTCTATCTCACCTCCCCCCACTTGGACCCCCTCACTCATCTTCCTCTCCCCTCCCCATTCCTCTCTCACCCCTAAAACTTCTCCTTCCTCTCTCTCCCCCCGCCTTCCCCCTCTGTCTCCCTCTCCGGCCGCCCTGCCTCCTCTTTTCCTGTCTCCCTTCTCATTGCTTTCCTGTCCGCCTTCCTCTCTCCCGTTCTGGTCCTTGTCTTCTCTCTACTGTGTCCCCATCCCCAACGCTTTCTCCCTCTCTATTCCCCCCATCTCTCTCCTCAGCCCCATGTCTCTTTTACACCCTAACACTCAGCACACTAAGGAGCAGGCAGCTCTAGCTCGTAAGCAGATAAATGTCAAGTCTTTAAAGTCTTTATTACTTGTGATGGGAAATACTCATTTTGTCACTTCAGTTGCTGGAGCCTCTCCATACCATGCTTACCTTAATGTTTCAAAAGGCTGTCACGGCGCCAGTTTACGTCCCTTTGGCCCAAGTAGAACTCTGAAGGCGTTGCAGTTAACTTGTTTTCTAAAGCCTGTATATACTGAGGCTGCATGCTTGTTGGATATTACCTTTATTATGTAGTTGAAATGAAATAATCTTTCTAAATAATAATTATGGGTTGATATAGTAAGGCTAAGCAAAGCCTATTCTTTTCTAATTATTTGATTTGTTTTTTCTTTTTTCAGATTCCTTTCTCATTGGTCCAGTTTCCCTTGTGGGAGGCCTTAAAAGTAAGTTTTCCAGTCTTCATATAAAATTTCTCTCTAATTATCATAACTATCCAATTGTTTTAGTTTGGAATAGTACACTATAATATTGACTAGCAGTTTAAAAAGTCAGAATTATTAATAGTTAAAAGTGTTTGTTGTGTGTGATTTACATGCCGATTCGGTCTTTGAAACTTGCTCCGGCGTCTGTGTTTCTGCGGAGTGGCATGTGGGCCGAGCTGAGACCTCTGACGTCAGAAGCAACTGTGCTTTCCTTTCTTCTGTGTTGCAGTTCTTTTCCCACCGAGTTTATTTCACTTCTCTGTGTGTGTGTGTGTGTGTGTGTGTGCGTGCGTGCGTGCGTGTGTGCGCGTGCGTGTGCGCGTGTGTGTAGAAGTTAGGCAATAACAATGAGGTTAAATAAAACATGAAAGCAAGCAAGGCCCTGAATATTTGCAGGCCTGGGCCAGGCCTCCCCACCCACATCTAATGGTGGGCTTTGCTGCTCACCCCATTGGGCCTAGGGACACCAAGGGAGAAGGCATAGAGTGTGGTGAATCGTGAGCAAGCCCTGGTACGCCTGACAGTTAAGTTCGCGAACTTGCTGCTATACACTTAGGTTGGCGGCACTGTACAAACAACTCGGTAAGGTGTCCTAACCTTGGCATATCTGTGTCTCACATCTGTGTTCGTGTCAGTGTGTGGCGGTGTCTTGCTCAGTGACGTTCATTATTGTTGCGTGTTTTTGTGTGCCGTCGCAAGAATGTTGGAGCTTGAATTAGAGCAACAAACAAATATTAAATTTCTTGTTAAACTTGGCAAGAATGGAAGTGAAATCAGGGACATGTTAGTCCAAGTTTATGGGGATGATGCCATGAAGAAAATGGCAGTGTACAAATGGATTCAATGTTTTTCTGGGAGGAGAGAAAGCGTCTCTGATGAGGAGAACTCAGGGTGCCAGTAACTAGCAGAAATGACGAAAACATGGCAAAAATTTGTCAAATTGTGTCAAAATCGTCGGCTGACTGTGAGAACCGTAACAGACTAAGTGAACATTGACAGAGAAACAGGAAAATCTTCACTGAAAACCTTGGCATGAGAAAGTTGTGTGCAAACATGGTCCCAAAGGAGTTCACCACTGAACAAAAGCAAAAGGGAGTCGAAGTGTGTCAAGACCTTTTGGAGAGGCAAGACGATGTTGTGGGCCGTGTTATCACTGGTGATGAAACATGGGGGTACCAATATGCCCCTAAAATAAAGCGTCAAAGTGCACAATGGAAGTCAGCCAGTTCTCCATGACCAAAAAAGTTCCATCAGTCCAAATCAAGAGTAAAACTGTGTTGCTAGGGGGTTCCCTGGTGGTGCAGTGGCTAGGCTTCAACGTTCTCAGTGCTGCAGCTTGGGTTCAATTCCCAGCTAGGGAACTACCCCCCCCCCCCCAAAAAAAAAAAAAAAAAAAAAAACCAACAACAAAACCCAAAACAAAACAAAACAAAAACTATGTTGCTAACCTTTTTTATATCAGAGGGACTGTTCATTATGAATTTGTACCAACTGGACAAACAGCCAACCAAGTTTACTATTTGGAAGTGCTGAAAAGTCTGCATGAAAAAGTTAGACGAAAATGGCCTGAACTTCATACAAACAACTCATGGCTCTTGCATCACAACAATGCACCAGCTCACACTACACTGTTTGTGAGCGAGTTTTTAGCCAGCACACAAATAACTGTATCGGAACACCCTCCCTACTCACCCGATCTGGCCCCCAGTGACTTTTTTCTTTACCTGAATAGAAAGGAAATATTGAAAGGAAGACATTTTGATGACATTCAGGACATCAAGGGTCATGGAACGGCAGCTCTGTTGTCCATTCCAGAAGAAGAGCTCCAAAACTGAAGGGTGGACTAGGCACTGGTGTTGGTGCATAGCTTCAGCAATGAGGTATGTAGCAGTTTTTCTAGGATGAGTTCGCAAACTTATTTGTCAGACCTTACGTGTTTAAAAACAAATTTTTTAGAAACCAGTTTTCAAATATGCAGAGACATGGAATTTGTTTTTCATCTTGTGATGTGATGATTTTTAAAATTGTGGGTCATGATATGAATTGTGTGGGTGTTTGTCAGCAGTTTAAAGACTGCAATAAAAGAGAAAATTATTAATAGAGAACATCTTATGTGGTAAAGATAGGTCTCATTCTGTAAAACTTTAGTGTTGTGTAGGCATCTGTACACACATCTCTGTTCTGTTTTGCACTGTTAATGTATTTCTCACTCTGGGTAATGATCAAAAGAATTTGAAAACCCTTGTTTAAGTGAAAATGGTTTATAAGTGACCAAATTATAAAATGGCAAAGTATCTAGGTAGGGGTTTGGTAATACAGAAAATAAAGGAATTACTCCCCTAGTGTGTGGAATTGGTAATCACCGAGTGCTCATGCAAAATGTCTTTTGAAGAATAACAAATTATTTGAACTCTAAAAAATATTCTTTTGAGATTATGTACTAAAGATATTAAAATGACAAAACATTACTCATAAAAACTCTGGAATATTAAGTATTGAGAAACAGGGTCTTATAATTTATTTGGTTTTAAGGAGTAACAGTTTATTTACTGTAGTTCCTTGGATCTGTCATGGCTGTTGTTTTGTTTGCTTCTGTTTTACCATTTTCTGTGCAGTGCATGGTGAAAATGGATTTCTCAGGTAGGGTTTCAGGGCATGATGTAACAGTTAGCCAACGACAAGGTCACATTCCAGGATCATAACAGCTCTCTGCTTCTGTGTGTGACAGAACAATGGAGCCAACAGCTGTCCAGCAATAAGACTCACTTCCCGGGGTCTCAGTAACCAGCATTCACGCAGTGTCTGCACGCTCACTGACACCCCATGCCCTGTCTCTGCATGTAGAAATGTTCGGAGGCCCAAAGGGGGAAAAAGTATGGCGTTCATTTCTTTTCAGTATTAAGGACATTTGTGGTATTCTAGCTCCTTAAGAAATGTTTCAGGTTTTTCAGGGTAATCAGAGATAACAATGTTAAACTTCAATAATTTTCTTTGAGCAAATGTTAAAATACTATATACGCATATAACCCTGCCAGTATTGGATTTTATGGGACCCATCTGTAGAGTCACATGTAATCTCCTTTGAAAAATGGGAGAAAAGGATTTAGCTTTGTTTTGACTTGTTCTTTAGACTTGCTTCGTGGTTATTGGTGAGCATTTTTTGGGGGTGTGTGTGTGTATGTGTGTATGTATGTTTGGTCTAAATGTGACGTGATAGCACTTGTGCTGTCCTAGCCTCTCTCTGTCTCAGACGTCACCAGTTGCTATAGCCCTGATTCCAGCGGAACCTCAACAAAACCTTAAGGCCATCTTTGCATAGCTGACCAGGAAGCCTCGTCCAGTCAAGTAAATGTTATTCCCTGAGGTGGAACCTGCCTGCTATTCCTGATTTATAGGGTTCTCTACTAAGCCAAGAATTAAAATTTGGGATTGTGATGACGGGCCAGTTCATGTCTTCCCTTATTATTTTCATAAGGATAAAAGTGTCAAACACTGCCTACATTTGGGTACTAGATATTTGCTTGGCTTCTTTGTGTAAGGAACACCGCAAGGCCCTGTGGGATTCCAGAGACGAAGGTACTGAGGGTCCCTTTCCTGCTGAGTCAGGGGTGAGCTGAGAGGGTGTTTGAAGGTCAGGGAGAACATCTGGGCTATGACTTATATTTCTGGTGCTGTTGAGGACAGAGGCTTGTCACTGTATCTGTTTCTAAATGGCATTTGTCAGTGTAAGTCCTTTATCTGTCACGTTAACCATTCTCTTATAAAAATCTCTTTGAAAGATCATTTGATATTTAAGCAGGGCAAGCCAGGTATGCCTTTGCAGGTAGAAGAACGCGTACTGTATCTGTGCATTTGTAGCAAACATTATTTTCTCCAGCGCTCTTAGCAGCACTGGAGACAGCACAGTGGGGCAACATCTTTTTACTTTTAAGGTGGTAAAATGTCAGGCTAATGTCTGCTGTAATACCATTATGTACTTGGCTGACCTTTCACAAATGTGAAACATAAACTGGACTTTTGCTGATGATTACAGGTCATTGTCAGTTAATCTACTGATATCTTCAAGGGTGTTCCAAAGAGCAAAAGTTTACTCCAAATAGACTCAAAATACTGCTAATAATGCTGAGTTTATAAGCAGTCAAAAAGAATGAGTAACAAGATGTGAGTTACATGTCATGCCAGAGGAAACAATCAGAGAGGTTTTGTAATTTATACATTTAATATTTATTGAGAAACCTCGTAGGTATCAGGCACTGTAGAGTCAAGGGAAAACAAACAAACCAACAGTCCGTCCCTAAGTCTGATGTTCAACGGGCGCTGTGGGAGCAGAAGCAGGTTATAACCGAGAAGGGAGGTGATGGAGAAGGCTTCACAGAGGGGCCTGATGGAATCTAGGAGAAAAAAACGGGTTGCCAGGTGATAACACTTAATCAAAATAGACTCACATGGCTGAAGACACAGTTTAAAAATAGGCTCTCCCAAGATAAGCATAGCTTTCCCTATCACCTGGCCAGAATAATTTAGTCTAAGAACATAGAAAGAAATCATTTTATATTTGAAAAGGATAATAATAAATATCTTAAAACAATAGTATTTTGGGGTATGCATGGCTAGGATTTACTGGAGGGGTATTTTTTTCTGATTAGGGGTTCTCTGAGCTTCCTGGATCTGTGGTGTTAATGTCTTACTAGTTTTGGGTAGGGACAAAAGATCCCATTCATGTTAACAGTGTTTTAATATATTACTGAGTAGCATTTATACAAAAAAACCAGGTTATTGTAACTGATGCTCAGGATATTGACTGAATCAACAAGAAAAGGTGTGATTACTTTTCATACGTGTCTACGCAATGGAATGTCACCAATTAAAATGAATGAACTATTGACATTGAATCCAGGTATTATAAAATGAATATGTTTAGTTTATTGGACATTGCTTATACCTCAGAAAGACAAAGGAAAAGCTAAAGAAAAGAAAAAAGCAAAAACAAGAGTGCAGGCTCTGCTGTTAGAAAGCCCAGGTAAAAGGTAGCTCTTAGGGTCGCTGTGAGGACTCTGCGTTTTCCTGTATGTCCAGAGGCGAGACCAGAGCGTGACTCAGAGCCCTGTTCACCACTTGGGGGGCCTGTGTCCTGTCTTCTGTTCGATCGTAAATCTGTGGTGAGCCAGGCACCCCGTTTCTGCCTAGCTTGAAACTCGCCGTGGGTATTTGTTTGTATGAATACCCATGAATAGTACAAAAAAAAAGTGTTTTGACAAATTTTAAATTGATAGTTAAGAACAAGAGTTAGTGTCCTTTGAACATGCAACAGGGGTAACGACTGAAAAAGGATCCAAAGAATTTGGTATACACTGCTCCGGTCAGTTTGCACATCATGGTGTAGTGGTATGTTTAGATTTACGTGGGAAATCCCTAAAGATGTCTTCTTTTATTTACACACACAGGACACACACAGAGACGTGTTTGTGTGTGTGTCACATGTCCTCCCCGAGAGCACGTTCCTGTCAGCCCTTGGATGTCGCTGCCACCCTTGTTTCTTTGGCTTATTTTAGAATGCAGTTAAGTCCTTGGGAAAATCACTTATGTCACCAGCAAGGAATGCCACCAGAATAGCTTCTCACTTAAGTTCCTGTCCCTAGAGCTCACCCACAGGAGGTTCGGATAAATGCACATGTTTAATAACTGGCCTTTTTCTGTCCCTGTAAATGCAGGCCCTCTGGTCCTGGCGGCAGGAGCGCGTGCTGGGTTCTTGGCAGTCGGCGGTCTGTGGAGCTGTTGCAGGTGCAAAGGATTATGTTATCCTGGGCAAGTCCAGAGCGGGGAGGAAAATGTGAAATATTCGCTATGCAAAAACAACATTCTTTAGGCATTCCAGATTGTTTAGATGAAGAGAGTTCCACTAGTTGTTTGAGAAAAGAAAATGTCTTAGAAAAAAATAACAACACAACTGCTGAAAAGGTGTCTGCTTGAAAGACAACCAATTTGTTTTTGACAGATTGTTCTTTTTATCTTTATTAAAGCCTTCACTCAGGCCCTCGGATTATCTTCAGGACGGTTTAGCAAGTCCTCCGTGAGAGGAAGCTCCCGTGGGGGCAGGGCTAGCTGTGCAGCTGTCCGCCGTGGGCAGCACTTCGGGGGTCGAAGCGATCTCTGCAGAAGGCAGTGATTCACAGCTGGTGGGACATGTTTGACAGCACCGTAGATTAACTGGTGTCCTGAGCACAGAGGCTGCGCCACAGCTTACTGATGACTGAACTGGTCTGTGTAGAAAATATGGAGATCTAAACACCTGGGCATTTTCTAGACATGAAACCAAGAGCCAAGTGACAATATGCAATGTGGTGTTATCCATCACTGAGTCACAGGAATTCTCCAGCAAGGTTTTAAGGAGAGCTCAGATGCTTGAAGGAGTTCAGTCGGTGATAGGTTTAACCATCTAAGGGAGAAATGCCTTTTGTTGTTGCAAATAAAGGTAAATTATAATTACAGTTGAAATAAATGGAAGTGGAGGTTTGCCAGAAAGTCATGAGCTGGTAGTTTAGATGAGAAGCCAGTAAATTGACAGCGATCCAGGCTGAGGTGTCATCTTTATTTGCAAAGAATTATTTTCCAGTTTGTTTAGTGGTTCTTGGATTGAGTATTTTGTTACAGTGATTAGGAAAGCAGAAAACTTACATTTTATAGGATTCTTTGTTAATCACTGGACCCATCTGACCTGTAGGGTTGATAAGTCAGATGGGTAGGTGGTCTTGATTCCTTTCCCCGTCCCTGAGGGACATGTGCATCTCTGTCACCTCCCTCCTCAGCCCAGGGGACAACGGGAGCATTATGGAAATTTCGTTGTCTTGGATTAGGAAAGGCCACTTTTTAAAGTTAACAAACACCCTAAAACTTCCATGTGTTGGAATAAACATATAGTCTCTGGTCCCCTTCCTTAAGTAGCTAATCCAGAAACTGGCTCACAAATGCATTGCTCCCATGAGGGAAATTCGCATCTCTGCTTAATGCTTTGTAACAGGCACTCTGCCCGAGGTGAGTCGGGGGTGGGGGGCAGGGTGCAGAAGGAAGGTCTCCTCAGACATGCACTGGGGTGGGGCTCCCGCGGCCCGGTCTTTTCCTTGTGGGGCCTCCCCTGAGGAGAGCAGCGATGGCACTGCCCTCCCGGCACTCCGGGAGGCTGCTCTGTGAGCACCGAAGGGCACTGCCCGGAGTCACGCCACGCTGTCATCTGGGTTCTGCCTCCTGCTGGGGAAGGGGACTCTGGGGCCTTCCTGGGCACCAGCTGCCTCACTTGAGACTCAGAGGCACCCTCCCCACTTACGAGGTCCTTACGAGGTCCCAGTACTTCCTGCACAGGTGAGACCACGCATGCAACAGTCCTAATAAAACTGAACAGATGCCAGGAGTTATTGCTATTTCAATAAAAACCACCAGCACCCCAAATGAAAAGCTAGTATTATCACAATAATTTCAGTTGCTTTGGAAGAATATTAATAAAGTTACTATGTGTAGTAATCTCCTCTAACACGATCATCGTATTGTTTCAGCAGAGGTCCTAATAAGTGAGGGGGTTTGTCCATTGCCAGTTGGTCCACATATATTTAGCAAAAGACATTTCTTGTTTATATCCCTTCTGTTTTGAAATTTTAGTTGGTACAAATGTCGATCCTCAGGAGTTAGGATACTACTTTAAAACCTTTCTGAAAGGTAAACATCATTTGAAGATATTCCAGATTGTGACAAAGTGATGTTCTATAGGAGTTGGTGGCAGCTCTGTGCATTATACCCTAGAGATAACGGGGTGCCCTTCGGGGACCCCTGTCGGACCGGATGTGCGTTTGCTATGCTTTCAGACCCCTCAGCCTTGCGTGGCCAGGAAGGCGGCGGCGGGACTTGCCCTCAAGTCGGGAATCAGATTTCTCCTTCTGCGTGCCTCTCTGGTTTTGACATGAGCGGAATTACTGTGGGGGAACCACTCTCTGTGCCATCCTTGGCACCCCTCGTTGCCCAGGCTTGTTTTCTAAACTACTTGGCACAAATATCCAAAAATGGCCCTTGAGATTGGAGGTGTTGATGGATTGTCATGCTCAGAAATTCCTTTGGCTTCTGGTCAGGGGTCAAACTAGGAAAAGAAAGACTTTGCCAACTTTCTCACTTCCAGTCAACTTCTAAACATAAAACCATAGTTCATTCTAAGTAATGATGACATTTGCTTCTAGAGTGATAATTGCTATACTGGTGTTCTTTGGTCAGTTTCTTACAATTAACATACCTGTTTACATTTCTAAGGAGGAGAGTGACAGATATTGATAGATACAGAGCTAGGTAGGTAGGTAGATAGATAGATATCGATCTTCTGCGGCTTGAGATTCTAGAACAGGCTGCAGGATTATCTGGGTATGAATGAGAAGGCCTACCAATCTTTAAAACATGAACAAAAGCTCATTTGCCGTGGCTGCTGACACCCTGCCCGTCTGGACACTTGCTTGGGGATTGTGTGAGAGGTCTGTGGAGATGTTTCTTGTTCCCATGCTATCAGAGGACGGAGGCCCCCGAGAGACCAGGAGAGGCAGTGCTGCCCACTGCTGCCCCCAGCACACTCGAGGTGACCGCTCAGGACCTGTGATAGGACGGTGGCCCCTTTGCCCGAGGGTGTAAAGGACCAGCGTTTGCTCCCTAAGGACACACGCAGCATGTTGCTCCCCTCACTCTGGTCCTTGAAAGCAGTTAGCCCAGCATGCAGTGCAAGCTGATGGCAACGCAGCCCGCACAAGATTGCTTCTCGTGCGAGGGGAGCCCTGCAGCAGCCTGCAGGTACCACACCAAGTGCCTGTCTCCTGTCTGATGCGCTAGCATGCTCCCTGTATTTGGTACCTGCCGTTTCCCATCTCCGTAGTAAAATGTAGCCGAGAAGGACACGTTCACTGAAAGTGCAGGTCCTCTGACCAGTTACTCTGTTACGTGATCTTCACAAGAGCTTCTTTGCAGGCTCATAAAAAACTTTCGAGGTCTGTGAGTTAAAGCAATCTTTGATATCTGAAGATAATTGAAATTGATTAGTAACTTTCATAAAATACAGTTTCTGTCATGGTAGTCAAATTAGCACATGTGGTTTTGTCTGAAGTGTTTCTTCATATTACTTAGATGAAACAGAAATCAGGAAGAGAACGATGACAGGCACCCAGTAAAGGAATAGGGAACTCCTGCTAAGGCCAAAATAAGTTTGACTTGCAGTGTCCACACTTAGTAGAAGGCAAATACTTTTCAATGTAGGTGACTCATAAAAGCTTGAATCGTCAGGGGCCTGCAGCATCGCTGGGAGCACAGGCCCCGCGGCACGAGCAGGTGTCTGCCCCGGGTGCACAGCTGCTCCACCAGGGAGCAAGGTAGGCTGTGGGGCCTGGGTTTTCACCCGAGGAGGCAAAGCGTTGTCTTGGCAGCTCTTCTGTGTACAGTGTGACGTCCCTGCAAAAGTGAGCACGTGGACAGAGGTGCCAGATGCGTGCGTTCAGTCCAGGCTCTGTCAGGTGGACATAATGCTAAGTGCTTTGGGCAGTTATAAGGAATTATAAAATGAAAATGATGAAATACCAGTCCCTCACCTCTGTGTTGGGTGTTTTTATGTGTACAGGTGGATTTGCAGCTGCAGTCACCACACCCCTGGATGTGGCAAAAACAAGAATCATGTTAGCAAAGGTACGTGGTCAGATCCCGTAACGGACCCGACAGACGCATCTGTCTGTCAGCGCGGGGGCGTACGTGCGTAGAGAGGACATAAAAGTGGGAAACGCCTCCCTGTAACACAGCCTCATGCTGCCCGTGGGACTGCGCATGAAACCGACACTGACCAAACAGTATCTGCAGTGACCCCCGTGACCAGCATTTGTACAGTTTTCCCTTTTCGTCACCATTTTCAATGGCGTTACATAAGCAGGGCCGGCAGGGAGGGCCTCTGTCCGGTGAGATTGCATTCGTGCGACTTGTTTGTACGGGGACAGTCCTGGGGCTCCGAGGTGACCTGCCAGTCTGTGCCCTCTGTGCCACAGGTAACCTGGAGATTCTGGACATGTCATAACTGGGGGAATGAGGACAGTTGTCAGAATTGTTAAAAGTTTTTCATTAAAAAGAAAAGTTTTTAAAAAGGCTAGACCGAGACCTCAGAGAATTCCATGCGTGTGCACATATCTGGACCAGAACAAAAACGAAGAGTCATAGCCTTGGGGAAAAGCTGGATTCTGGCATGTAGGCGGACAAGGCCAAACCTGAGGATGTCAGCCCCGTTTTACGTGAACATAGTAAAAACAAGATGGGACTGAGAAGTACAAATTGGTAGTTGCCAGATAAAGTTGAGCGTGGAGTCTAGTCAGTAATATGGTAATAACTGCGGTACCAGGTGGGCCCTAGACGTACCTGGGTGATCAGTTCATAACCTACGTAAGTAAATGCCTCATCACTGTGTGGTGCACCTGAAGCTAATGTAACATGGCACGTCAACCGTAATTGAAGAATAATAAATTATAAAATAATTGAACATGGTACACTTCATTCAATGTCTGTTCACTACGTAGATTAGTTTGTGATTGTACCATTTCTGCTGATGTTTTCTCAGAACAGTGAACACTGCCCCGAGTCTTTTCCCTGTTGAATGGGTGCACGCGAGTTACCGGGGAGAGCTCTGCTCACAGTGCGATAGCGACGCACCTAGAAAGGTGACTTTCTCTGTGGGCACAGGCCCAGACAGTGCCTGCCTCTGGGCTTGAATGTCAGGGATTCTGGGCCAGCGAGATTAAGGGCTCCCAGAAGCTCCCCGTCTATTGAAAGTGTCACCCGGATGAGGGTGCCCGGGAGCCGTGCGTCTGAGGAGGTCTGGGAGCCAGGTCTTTGCGGGTCGGTTTCACAGGGTGATTGACAGCTTCCTCTCGTGTGTTTGCACACAGGCCGGTTCCAGCACTGCCAGCGGGAACGTCCTCGCTGCCCTGCATGGCGTATGGCGGACACGGGGGCTGTCAGGGTAAGGACAAGAAGGGGCACAGCTACCCTCCCCTTCCCACCTGGCTGCCGTTGGATGAACACATTTCCTTCCTCCTGCTTACATCCTGGGGGTCGCTTTATTTGTGGTGTACAAAGCATTGTATCTGACTTGGCTTGTGTGAGATGACATTGCACAGTCACGTCGCTGTCGTGTTCTAGCTACGTGACTCGCAGCCTCGTCCATCTTGATGTTAAGTAACGTCCACGCGTGTGGCTCCTGCTGGCTTCGGGGCCGCAGCATTGAGAAGTGGGGCTTCCAGTGATGTAATGCAGGGACGTGCGCGGACAGTGTAACTTGGTTAGGAGAAAACATGGTGCAGTTTGGGGTACTTGTAACTAGTAATAGCAACAAATTACTTTTAGCACGCCACTGTGCATGGCACCACTTGAAACCCACCGTTTTATTATTATCATCTAAATGCCCCAAACTTCTAGTATCATATCCAGAAAGCTCTCTTCAAAGTGTCATTTCAGCGTCGCTTTTGCCACATAAACTCGTACACCTGTCTGAACGTTGGCGTCTGCACAGGTGTGTGGGATGATGATTTCCTCTTTGGCCTCAGCCACCCAGGCTTTTCCTGGGAGCCGAGGCCGCCTCTTTTGGGGGAGGGTCGGGCGTGAGCCCTGAGTCAGGGCTTGGCTGGCGTGGGGCAAGGCTGTCAACCACTTGGTTGTCGTTTTGTGTGCCTCTGGCAGGTCAGCAGCTGGGGGCCATGACGTGTGACAGTCGGGCCCTGCGCTGGTTTCTGCAGGGGGATGGCCACCACCTCTGTTAAGAATTTCCAGCTGCAAGTCTGACAAGCAGGTGCTGCTGGGCGGTTGTGCTGAAGGCGACCGCTCCGGGGGACCGGTGCCAATGGCCTGGAGGACTCGGGGTTTTGAGACAAGCAGGGGTGTCACCAGAAAGGAGGGAGGGAGCAGGATGATGGGGTGGAGCTTTTGTGCTGTGGGTGGGCCTTCGTGGCTGAGCTGTTGGGAGGGAAGCACCAATCAGGTTGCTCATAGCTGAGGGACATGGATTCTGGCACCTGCTCCTCTGTGAACAGGAAGTGTTATGAGAAGAAAGTGACGTCAGAAGGTCAAGAGCAGCGTCCTCAGTAGCAGGTGGGAGATTCTTAGTGTTTTGGATAATTTTAGGTCACGCAGATGTGCATGCAGCAGCCTTTTTAGATCATACCGTCATACTGCCGAATTTCACTCTTTCTTGAGTCTATTTCATATTAGATTCTGTGACAGCTCTTGGTCAGACCTCTGCTCTTGGCCTTGGCTCTGTGGATTTGGTGTCGAGCTGCAGTCCACCTGCCTTTCTTGAGAAGGCGGTGATACGGGGGTGATACATGGCAGGACTGGCAAAATGGTAGCCTCGGAAAGCTTGTAGAGAAGGAATTTCTTTGAGTGGATGACTGAAACTAAATCTCCTTTGTCCCCGCTGTGATGTGAACTTGATGTTGTGTAGCTAGGCAGTGCCAGCATTAGAGGTGGAGGACGAGTGTCAGAAACACCCCAGGGGCCCGTCTCTCACTCCACTGTCAGCCCTGAAAAGGTAATGTGGAGTTCTGCTTCAATTCTGGAAGCTTCTTAAACTTGGGGCTCTCATAAATACAGGCACACTTTGGAGATGTTGTGGATCCAGGTCCAGGCCACCACAATTAGGCGAGTATCACAGTAAAGTGAGCTGTAATCTTCCTGCTGATGAAGCGTCTTGCCTTCAATTTGTGAAACACGCAAGGTCCGTGATCGCCGTGAAACGGGGTGCCTGTGTGCAAAGCAGGGAGTGTTCCAGGGGCCAGGTCGTCACCTAAGAAAGACAGCTTCCTAGTAATGAGACAACACATAATTTGACAGAAGAGTTGTCACCCAAAGCAAGCACAACAAAAAACCCCTAGAAATGTGCACAGATGTGCCAGTGATCCGTCCTAGCCACCTTCAGCCTTGACAGTCCCATCGGCTTCCTCCATCCCGTTTCCAGACACATTCGTCCCTCTGGCTCCTCCTGCCACCCCAAGCACGTGTGCTGGCCTCTTGAATACTCAGGCCGCCTGGCAGGCACAACCCCCACCTTGCAGTGACGCAGGACTCACCTCTCAGCGCCAGTTCAGGTGCTGACACGTGGGTGTCTCGTGCTGGCTCGCACAGGGGAGTACCATGCTCTGGCATGTCTGTGGAATATCTCCTCCAGGGCGAACTGGTCACCTCCAATAAAAACTCCCCGTGCCCCTGCCTCTTCTGCTCGTCCCCTGGCTTTCTCTGGTTCTCGGCTGTGCAGTGACGGCTGCCACCATGCGCGCCCGCCTGGTGCCAAACACCTTATACTTCTTGTCGCATTTGACCTGTGTCACCAGAATGCAGGTCTGTGCTGCTCAGGTCTGTGCCTCGAGCTTGGTCGGGGCGCTCCCTGTACCATTTCTTCTACTCTAAGGCTCTTGTTAGGTTAATAGATTCAACTGTCATCTAGTGAAACCAGAAACTGCTTCCATCTGGTCCTGGCCAGGAGCAGCTGGGCTCACGGGCAGCCACAGCTGGACCCAGCCCCTGGCTGCAGAACGGAGACAGGAAAGGAGGGAGGGAGGGAGGGTTGGGTGGCCAGTGTGGTCAGTGTGGCCAGTGTGGGCTTCGCAGCTCAGCCAGCTGGTCTCCCTCTGGAGGACGGGGCAGGCCGACGAGGCTGCTTTGCTGTGGCCCCGACGTGGTCATGTGTGAGTTCTGACCTCACTAATCACCTCACACAGGAACAGTTCGCATGATGCTGAGCTCAACAACTTGTTTTCTTACAAGTGTATTTTGGTCTCCTATAGAATTTTCATGGTTATTTCCAGACAAGAAAAAGAGGTTCTGATTTTATGTGTAGCATTTTGCTCAGTGATGTAAATTCTTAGTTGGCTAATTAAAATGAGAACCCTCTAAACTACTCTGAAAATCCATTGTCCTCCAAGTGCCCAGCTCTGCCTGCAGAGATGGGGCCAGCCGACCCCTCCCAGCAGCTGTGCAGAAGTAGCCAGGGCGGCTGTGCAAGAGGTCACAGGGGTCTCCTTCCTGTCCTGTTTGATGGCCAGCCACCAGTCAGCTCCTCGCAGAGTGTTTTCCCACATCTTAAGAGACACGGAGACTACTGCTGGCGTAACCTGACCATCTCTGGTTTTCTTCCCTAGACCTGGTCTTTTTACTAGTTTTTTCAGTAGTAAATCCGCTGGTTCTGATTTTGTAATCTTGTTTTTCTGCTTACACCAGTAATACGTAATACTCTTAGTTAAAAAAAAAAAAAAAAGTTCAGTTATTACAAACATACTGGCAGGGGATGTTTCCTGGAACCCTACCCTCCAGAGAAAGCTGAGGACATGTCCCTGCCGTGATTGTCAGCGACGCGGTCATATCCTGCCTGCTGCTTCTGGGACCTGTCTCAGAACCTGCTGTGTTTAGTTTCAGTGCCGGTGCCGGGGACCTGCCTCGTTCTTCGCAGCTGCACAGCCCCCCTGTGTGTGGCTACTGTGCCAGAGTTTATGTGACCAGAGCGCATTCTTGGCAACTTTGGGTTTTTATCAGCAGTGCCGGGTGAGCCTCTCTGAGCACACGCCGAGCACAGCGATGCGTGGGCTTCTGAAGAACCAGTCCCCATCTACCTCCCCAGTAACAGTGCTTTGCCGTGCGCATCCTTGATGATTAGTGACAGCTTTGACACGACTGGTCCTGACAGGGACTGTGGTGCCTGGGGACTGAGTCTGCGAAGGGGAGGAGCTCGGTCCTTGCACAGCCTGTTGGCTTTTCTCGTCCCCCATTAGAGGGGACAGAAAACATGAATGCATGCACATTCACCTCCCTGTTGTGGCATCATACTTGTGTGTCTCTAAGGACAAAATGCGACCAAGCCAGTGGGAGGAGCAGTAGAATGGTGCAAGTCTCCTCTAATGCCGAGACCATTATAGGTTCCGGGGCCGGGGTGGGGTGTGGTGTGCCCCCAGCCTGCCGTGGGATTCAGCGCTTCAGCTCTTACTAAAGTCAATGTCATCGTCCCTAAAAGCCCAGAAAGGGCCTGGAAGCTCGGCACGGGCCTCCTGCTCCCTGACTGATTATCTGACTGGCTCGTGAGTGCTCACCAGGAAGCTGCTTGGTATGGGGTCACCTCAGCCACCACACAGCTGGGCTCAGGCTTCCGCCATCTCCTTGGGAATGTCACCTAGTGCCATTCCAAGAGCAGAACTCCACTGTTAAGTGCTGTGTGGGGTTTAGTGAGCGTGGCATGCTGAGCTGAGTAGGCTGTGGGTGTCAGAATGTAACCCTTTTTCATGCACACAAAATTCACATAAATCTCTCCTTTTGCTGTTTTACGCCCTAGATTGTTTGCAGGTGTCTTCCCTCGCATGGCGGCCATCAGTCTGGGAGGTTTCATCTTTCTGGGTGCTTATGACCAAGCTCGCAGCTTGCTGTTGGAACTTGGCCCCGAGAGCCCGTGAAGCAGGCGGCCCCACCCCCACTGTCCCCCCGGGAAGGGGCGGCTGTGAGTGCCTGGCCCTCCCGGGGCAGCCGCGTGGCCAGAGGCTCTGCTGAGACGCGGCACGGAGACGCGTCTTCCACGCCACAGGCTGGCCAGAGGGCAGCCAGGAGGTTAAGACAGAAAACCGTGTGCACGGCAGTATGTTGGACACTCTTCTCAGAACCCCTCGATATGAATAAAGAAGCTTGGCGATGCCGAGCCCAGGCCCTCTGCACTTTCCTTCAGTCAGTACGTGAGCGTTCGTTTCCTGCCCCCGATGGCAGATTCGGGAGAAGGCAGACATCTCTTGTCTACAGCTTGAGGGGCGAGGCTAGAGAGAGGAGGGAGACTTGGGGAAACTGTTGTGTGTGTGGGGTGCGGCGGGTTGCTCCCCCGGCCGAGTCACTGTTGCGTGAGCTTGGCGCTCTGATGAAAAAGCACCCCACGGGTGCATGAAGAGCGGCCTTGCAGGGGACCGGGCTGCTCTCAGTTACCCTGCGATTCCACCTGTGAAAACACAGCTGTGTCACTTTACAGAGATGCGGCCCGTGTGCTGTGTGATGGGGGCCCCCGAGGAAGCCGAGCCCCGCACTGTGCGTCTGTGCGTCGGACAGAAGGAAGGGCTGGGGCTCCACGTGCCGTGCTGCTGAGGTCTGTGGCCTGGAGCCTGAAGGGAACGGAAGGGACGGGCTGGGCGGTCACCACTCCTGGACCGTGAGTAACGGGCTGCAGGTGTTAGAGGAGTTCAGACTTAGGAATGTGGGTGTCATGTCTCCCCTGCAGCCACAGTGGATGGCTCTGCTGTGCCTACGTTGTTTTCTTTTATTAAAACGTAATTAAAGGCAGAGCGACTGCATTTGTAAGGGAATTTCTAGAATTAAAGGGGACGAAAAAATGCTGCTTTATGTACACGGAAGAGTGACTTGAGCCACACACGTGACATTGATAAATGAACCTTTATTAAAGACACTTCAATGCCGTTTGTTAGACACCTCAATATTTTACATGTTTTTCAATGTACATTGTACCAAAATCTCTATAAATAAATAGCTTTGTACATAAAAGTAATACTTCCTCTTTCACATTGCCTCTCAGAAGCAGCAAATTCACATATGTTGTGGAAGTAACAATCAGGTAACTGTTGAGAACAGAGTTAGAAATGTGCTTACCTTTTGGAACAGTGATGACGTCTGACAGTAAAACTCAACACAGGTGACCACTTTGTCATGGCCACCTTCAGCTTTTTGGCTAAAAGGACCTTGCAATGTAACTTTTCCTGAAATGTACATTGGCACTCACACGATGGTTAGCTACAGGCCTCAAAGTGCAAATGGACCCAGAACCAGGGCAGCGGCTGAACCCCATCCAGGCCTGGCTGGGTCTGCGCATGTGCGGGAGGGGCGTGGCCAGGCCGGCGCTGGCCCTGAAATGGGAGGACGCGCGCCTCCTTCTCCCCTAAGGCCAATGTGACGTTAACGGTACTGGCAGAACTAAAACGTCGCTATTGAAAAATCCACAGGTACCAACAGCAGCAGCCTCTAGCTTAGTACAGAGCCTCAAGTGACCGCCGACAGTCGAATGGTGCCGACCAGCCCATACCTGCTTCTGTCACAGGAGAGGAAAAGCGGGCTAGGTGTTCAGACCCAGCGCTCGTGGCGGACGGACAGTCCCCATCGCACTCATGACAGGAAGCACACCAGCCTGCGTGGAGTCGTTCACCGCAGAGGTACACGCCTGCCACCCGCGCCTCTGGGTCCCACGGGGGAGGCCTGCAGGAGCGTCACAGGTCGCAACACAGGCAGGACGTCAGTACTGGACAGGACTCTGTCCTGTGAAGTGCAGTGCAATGACTTCCTGCCCCCTTACTCCTGGAAACAAGTGTGGTTTTCACTTGTGTAAATGCCACCCATGCATTAAGGCACCAGAGCTCCCCCCATCCAGATTAAACAGCAACCTGATAGGAAAGATAACCTGTCAGAACTGTACCATTTTCTGTTCACCATGCACTAAAGATTAAAATACCCTCTGTAAAAGATATACAGTATATATGAGCTCTCCGAAAACTCTTATGTACAATGGTATCAGACGCTTCTCTGCCCTTGGTACACAGTAGCCGCTTGCACATCTGTACGTTGCTGCAAGTCCTCGACACGACGGGCACTCGGCGTGGAAGTACGCACTGTACAGACGGTGACGCGCGAATCCCGGCTTCCTCGCGGCCCCTCCTACCTCTGTCCTGTGGGCTGACACAGCACGGGCTCAGGTAGACGGCGCCAACGGCAGCGGTGCATGCCGCCTCCCGGGGGGCTGTCCCATCAGTGCTGTGGATTCAGGACCGGGGTCACTGGCTCGGGGCAGGTGTCCATTGGGAAGAAGCAAGTGCTGGTTCTCGCTGGGGATGTCCGGAGTGCCTGAGGAGGCTGGTGTGAGCTCAGGATCGCCCGGAGTTAATGTAGAGGAAGGCTGGCGGTCCATGGAGTCCGGCTCACACAGCCTCGCTAACGTCCAGGAAGCCCCTACGAGAGAGCAGAGGGCACATTACACCCTCCGGCCTGGCCGCTGAGGTGCCCAGTCATCCCCTAGCTGCCGGTGACTCCTGCGAAGATGGTAACACCTTACCTGTCCCATCTGGAGGCGCCCCTGGCCTCTTCTTCAGGGCTGTTAGCATTCTGTCGTGGTTGCTGGGGTACAGGGACTCCCTGCAGTCAGTGCGAGGCCCCTCAGCAGGCCCGCTGCTCAGATGACGCAGAGAATGTTCTCGGTTCCTCAGACCCGTCTCCTGGCTGCTTAGTGTGCCTGGCTGTGTGCTGTCCCTGGACACAGGCTGGGGACAGAGGGCTTGTTCCTTGGAGTAACTGTCCCTGTCAGTGTTGTGGTCACTGTATTCAACTGGGCCGCTGTGTTCTGCAGGACACAAATGGGGACAGATGAGAACCACTGCCACAAAGCCCCCCTTCCCACGGAGACCAGGCTGTTCCACCCCACTCAGAATGACTCTGAAAACTCCCCCTCCCATGTATCGCAGAAAGAGGGCTCAGCAGACACCCACCGCTGATGAGGAATGGGGTTGTCCAGGTTAACCTCTGCATTGCAGGACTCTGCTCACAGGAGCCAGCTCCCACGCGAGACACAAGTAGCGTCTGCGTGCTCTGTCTGACCTGTCACACGTGCAGCCTGCCAAGGGCCCCAGGGAGCGGCAGCCCTGTCTGGGCCTGGCCCTTTATGTGGTCTGCTTATGAATGTGGAGCGCTGACGCTCACCACGCCGATAGGTTCATTTAAGGGCTGGGCCACCCACAGCATCCTGTTTAGATACTGAATACCAGCTTCTTGGGGAGCCTTTGACCAATAACATGTCTCCCCCTCTCATTAGTTGAGGTCAGCCCAAGTTTTGATTTCAGAAACCCGATGCCAGCTTCCATACCCGTCCTCTGTGGCCCAGACGGCCCCACGGCCTTCTCCGTCACCTTCCATGGCTCCCTCCTGTGCCCAGCACAGAGCCTGGGCTGCCGGCACGCGATGCCGTGCGCCTCGGCCTCCGGCGGGAGGCCTGCGTCTCTCGGGCAGACACCTGCAGTGGATGAGCATGTGGTTAGACACGCGGGGTTCAGTGCGTCACAGAAAGCCGCCTAGAGAAAACGGGCGGAGGACTCGGACAGTCATTTAAAAACATCCTGGAGAGAGAGTGGTCACTCCCGGGTCCCACGGGAACATTTCCTCGCCCTGTCTTCCCAGCAGAGCCATGGTCATGAGTCCTTAAGGACGAACTCTGCCTAAGCAGGTGCTCAGTACCGGGAGGACTTTCTAGTATGAGCGAAGCTAAGACACTCGTGGGAGAAGCACAGGTCCCTACAGCGACTTCCTGAAGGCAGCTTTAAAACCTCGCTGACTTGCACAGGCTAGGCCCAAAAATCCCAACAGAAAGCTTGAGTCGTTCAGCGTCTGGATCAGGCATGGGCCAAGTTCTGTATACTTGCCCCCAGGAGGGGCCGGCAGCCGCCTCAGCTCCCAGGAACCATCGTGTCAGACTTGGGGCCTCACCATTGCTCTCGATGTGTCCGTTGGCCTGAGGGCCACCCTCGGTCCTGACCACAGTTTCCTGTCGATCAGAAAGGGTCCCCTGGGAAGAGAGGTAGCTCGGAACATCAGGTGGCACGATGGTTTCATCTGCAAGGACACAGGACAGTCAAACACCAGATGTCCTGATCTTCTGTGGTGACGAGAAATGCAGACACATGCCCAGTATCAGGCCCAGACCTAGGGTTCTCCCAGCGGGAGCTGCCAAGGGTGAGCAAAGAGCGTGTGGAGTCCTGCAGGCAGGAGTTCCCCCTAGGCCTCAGCTTATACCCAGGTGCAGAGAGTGTGTGATCAGGTGTCGAGTCCCCCGAAGACAGAAAGCAGTGACAGGAAGGGAGCCAGGACTAACAGAAGCAAAAGGCTGAGGCCACCATGTGGCCACAGATCGTGTGCAGAGGACGCCTCGGAATCACCAAGGGGACACTGCAGAGGTCCTGAGGTCGTACTTGTATTTGTGAGCATTCCCATTTAATGTTAAATCCCCTGAGTTAAAACAGTGTCAGTGACACGACAGAGCCTCAGCTGGAGGGCTCCATATTCCCACAGGGCCTAGAGTTTTAAATAGGCTGAAATCTTCAAAAAGCATCTGGCCCTGGCAGCCTCCACCAACGTTGTGCCCCAGCCCCGCCCCCTGCGCCCCGGCCTGCAGTGGCTCACCAGTGTTGGTGACACTGTACTCCTCGCTCTTCCTCCGGGTCTGGTAGATGATGCACACCCAGACCAGGGATGTCAGCACAATGCTGCACACCACCGCGATGGTGAAGATGCCCACGGTGGTCCCGTCCTTCCTGCAGCCCGGCGTGGGCAGCACACTCAGCTGGCTGTGCGCCCGCTCTGTGCCTAGAGCGTTGGACATCTCGCAGGTGTAGCGGCCCGCGTCCTCTGCCACCACGTTCTGAACCACGAGCAGCTGGTTGCCGGGCGTGAAGTGGTGCCGCTCCGTGAGGCTCAGGGGGCGGTCCCCCTTGAGCCAGGTGATGCGGGGTGGGGGGCTCCCGGTCGCTTTGCACTGCAGAGCCACTGTTTCCCCCACGGACACCACACGGTCTTCCAAGGGCACCGCCAGAGATGGGGTCTCTGCAGGTCAGAGGAGAGGGACAGTCACCACGCGGGCCTCCGTGGCTGCAGATCTGTCCTCCAGACAAAGGACAACCCAACACACCAGCAGAATGCCACAGGAGCTGTTCTACCTGAAGCCCCTCCCACACCAGGGTGGCTGAATCGTTACTGTGCTGGGTGGTTTCCACAAGGACGTGACTTAACCGCCAGCCCCCAGGCCACTGCTATTTCCCTGTCCTGTGATGGGCCTGGGTCACGTCTCCACCCAGACCACACCCACCCTGCTCAGTGCAGGGGGCGGGTCTCATCTGGAGGGCTTTCTATAACACCTGAGCCCTAGCTTTTTAAAGGGATGCAACCATTTGTTCAAGAAAATCTCTGACGGTTAAGAAAACACCCTCCCTCCCGCCCGCCCTCCCTCCCTCTCTTTTTCTGTCTGTCTCTCACACACACACACACACACACGTGCACGCACGCGCGCTCCCAGACCCACAGGCACACTCAGTGGCCAGAGTCGAACCTAAGACAGTCAGGGTGGCATTGGCAGAGATGGAGCCGGCCAAGTTCTGGGCGGTGCAGCTGTAAACCCCCATGTCATCGACTTTCACGTCCGTGATGAAGAACACGTCGTCGTCCGGCATGACGTGCATACGGCGCTCACGGGCCGCGGGGAAATCGGTGCCTCCGTCCTTCTGCCAGGCAATCTGGGGGGTGGGGTGGCCAGTGGCAGCACATTCGAGGCGGGCCATGGTGCCCGTCCTAATGGCAATGTCGTGGGGCATTTTGGTGAATGAGGGCAGCACTGCAAAATACATACAGCCAGGGTCAGGGGCAAGGCTCAATGCAAAGACCAGGACACTCCTCTGGATATAGACCTCCCACACTCTGTGTAAGTGTCAGCCTGCCACCAGACCCCTTTCGTGCCCACATCTGCCTGGAGCCACTACTGCCACCTGTGAATGAGGAGCAGCAGGTCCCCACGGCTGCCTGGCTGGTCCCTGCCACAGGTGAGCATTTCTACCGGCTACAACCCCCCTCAAGTGTCAGGCTTTCCACGAAACACTTCCCCTGCTATTCCCCGTGGCGATCAGCTTATACAGGGACACCCCGTAAACGCCAGGGCCTGATGCTGGCCCACCTCCAGTAACCGGCAGCAGGGAGCCTGGGAAACGGAAGGACCTGCTCCAGCAGGACGTGCCTCCGGAGGGAAGGATGGCACTAGTGGCCCTTCCCCCTGAGGCATTTGCCCCAAGTGTATACCCAGTCACATGCTGGGGATCCAGCCAGGCTCCAGTGAGGTGGCTTTGGAGGAGAGCATAACAGTTCACTCAGTTTCAACCACGCGGACGCCCTCAGAGAAGCCAAGACAACCAGCCGAAGTGTGCTCAAAAGTTTTCTCCATGTTCGCCAGCACGTTGCAGTAAGGTTTAAGCAGGACACACTCGTTAGGTCATGGCGTGGGGGTGGTTAACTACTCAAGCTACTTGCCTGTGTCTGCCCCAGTCACCACAACCAACAGTCCTGAAGAAAGACCCCCAGCAGGCCCTTGGGTGCTAGCCAGTGCAAGTCCTCGTCAGACCCCTGCGGGACCGCCGCACTCCCAGGCCAGCCCGTCCCCTCCAACCCCAGCCGTCCCAAGCCCGACTGACCTGCCCCCCCGACCCCCACATCCCCGCCTTCCACGGGGGCTAGCCTCTGGCTCCAAGGCCATGTTGTCTGCTCAGAGGGTCAGGATATGCTCGGATCTGGGTCCCAAACAACTTGGTTTACAGAGGCCAATAAATGTGTAACCATTACAAGGCCTGGGCCACAATTTCAATGAAAATAATAACTCGATAAAAAAGGTCACCCAAAACAATCCACTGAGAATAACCCTCAAACTTGCCCCGGCCCCCTACCCGCCAGGCAGTGGTGTGAAACAGTCACATCCCAGTGTGTCCTGCCTGGGTCACCTCCACACAGACAACGGAGAGAGCGATCCCAGCGTGACTGTGCAGACCCGGCCCCGCCCCGCCGTACCGTTGACCGTGAGCCTGGCCTTGTGCGAGTAGGTGGAGCCAAAGTGGTTACTGATGATGCACTGGTAGCGGCCCTCGTGCCCGAAGGTGACCCGGCGGAGGTGCAGGACGGTGGTGTACTCCATCACCTCCCCGGCCTGCGCGCGCACATGAGCGAAGTTCTCCATGTCGGCGTTGGCCAGGACCTCGCTGTCCTTCTTCCAGGCGAAGGTCACCGGGGAGCTGCTGCTGCTGGCAGCGGAGCACGTGAACCGGATGTCCTTGCCCACCACCGCCACGGTCGTCTCCGGCTGGGTGATGATCTGTGGCTTTGGTAAGTCATCTGGGGACAGAAGAGCCCACTGCAAGTGACCTGGGCTCCGAGGACACACAGGGACCAGCTGCTGTTCAAGCCCAGGGGACACTGAACAGGGACCAGAGCTCTCAGGGCACCGCCCATCCCTGGCTCCTCCAGACCCTGTAAGGGACTCGGGTCGTGGACATCTGCTTTGTCCAACTGTAAATCCACGAGCAGTGATCAGCTCTAAGGTCACACACGCCTCGATGACGAATACATCCACCAGCACTCAATGATCACAGACACCCGAAGTTTCCACAGTAAGACCGCAGCCAGCTTTATCTGCTCATTTTAACACCAAACCAACAGGAAGAGTCAGGAACTGGCATGACTGCACAGACCTTACCGTGAACTCTACTCCAAAAAAAGTCTGGCATGAAGCACTTCAGGAAGGGCAGAATAGGGACTTCTGAAAATCCGCACCTCCGACAAGGCAATGAAAAGACTAGCAGAAATGGTCACAGTCAACTCTTCAGAATTCTGGAAAGTAACAAGGCTACAACCCACAGAGTGTTGGTCAAGGAAACATCTGGATCTGAGGAGGAAAAGGGTGCTTACCTTAAGTCCCACCCTCTCTTCCCAGCTCTATGGTGTCCTTGAAACCCAGAAGCCTCGCAGTTACTGAGGGGGGGGGGGGCAGAACGGTTTGGGACCTCCCCCTCCCCGAGCCCCATCCTCAGGGGCTCTAGTAACTTGACCTGATGCAGTTTGCTCAGCAAGAGAAGCCCTGTCCCCAGGGCATGTGATGAAACAACCAGCAGCCACTGCTGAGGCAACAAGAGGCTGGCCAGAGAATGAAAATGAAACACCAGGTGAATGAACGGTCGGAAGTGGGCTCCGATAAGGCCGAGCCTCGTCCTGAGCATGCACAGGGCTATGGGAACACCCCGGAAGGAACTGAGAGCGTCCCAGTTTCTTCCCTGTAACCGACCCGAAGGGATGGTCAGTGCAAACAGGAAGTGACGGCACACCCGCAGCGTACAACAGAGGAGCCGGGCAAGGGACGGGAGCTTAGCAGGTGAAGGACTGCAAGGACTCTGTCCAGTCCCTAGCTGACCACTAGCTAAACTAGGGAGACGGCAGTGGCTACACAGAACAGACCACATTTGTCCAGGAAAGGCACTGAACCAACAGACTGTAATAAACAAACCCTGGGGGAAAGGCAAAGAATCTCATTTCCAGAGTTGCCACAGTATTTTATTTTTAACGCCCAGTTTTGAACAAAAAAACTAGAAAACGTGCAAAGAAATGGGAAAAAAGTCAATAGAAACTGACCTTGAGGAAGCCCAGATCTAGTTTTCACTAAAGAAAGACTTTAAACTGGCTTTATCAATCTGTTCAAAGGACTAAAGGAAGCTATGTCTAAGAAAATTAAAGGAAAGTATGTGAGTACTTTCCCACCCAATAAAGAATGCCAATGAAGAGACATAAATTGTAAACACGAACCAAAGACAAGTTTTGGAGTTTAAAAGTGTGACTGAAATGAAAATCTCACTAGAAGGGCTTAATAGCTGAACTGAGCTGGCAGAAGAAAGACTCAGTAAACCTGAGACAGGTCAACTGAGAGTATCCAGCCTGAGAAACAGACTTGTGGGTGGCATCCAGCACAGCAACATACAAGTGACGTGAGTCCAAGAAGAGAGAAAAAGGGGCAGAAAGAGTATTTGAAGGAATAATGGCCCCTAGCTCCCCACATTTGGTGAAAAACAAGCATTTACACACACACATCCAAGAAGCCCAACAAACTCCACGTAGAATAAACTGGAAGATCTGCACCTAGGCACATCACAGTCGAGCTGGCAAAAGACGAAGACTTGGAAGCAGCAGGAGAGCAGCCACTCCTCACGTACAAGAACTCCTCAGTGACAATCACAGCTGGTTTCTCATCAGCCCCCATGGGGGTCGGAAGGCTACGGGAAGACACATTCTAAGCACTAGACGAAAGATTCACTAGGCTGTCGGCTAAGAATTCCGTATCTGGCAAAACTACCCTTTCAAAAATGAAGGAGAAATGAAGACATTCTCAGATTTAAAAACCAAACCAAACCAAACCTGAGATCATTCTTTGCTACCAGACATGCTTTATGAGAAATACTGATGGGAGAAGTGTCTGTCCTGGTCCTCCGTCCAGTTTTCAATTGGGTGGTGTGTTTTTCTGCTGTGAAGTTGTAGGAGCTCTTTATATATTTTGGATATTTATCCCTAATGGAAGGTGTCGTCTGCAAATATCCTCTCCCATTTGGTTGGCTGCCTTGCAATGTTTCCCTGATGGTTTCTTTTGCTGTGTAGAAGCTCTGTCATTTGATTTTTTTTTTTTTTGCCTTTATTTCCCTTGCTTTTGAGGTCAAATTCATAAAATCCTAAGACCAAGGTCCATAAGTTTAATACCTATGTTTCCTTTTATGTATTTTATTGTTCCAGATCTTATATTTACAAATGGCCCATAGATACATGAAAAGATGCTCAACTTCACTAGCTATTAGGGAAATGCAAGTCCAAACCACAGGGAGACACCACCTCACACGGTAAGAATGGCTGTCATCAACAAGACAAGGAAGAACAAGTGCTGGGGAGGCTGTGGAGAAAAAGGAACCCTCACACACTGCTGTGGGAGTGCAAACATGGAGGTCAATGTGGAAATAAGGACTAGAACTACCATACGGCCCAGCTATCCCTCTTCTGAGAACCTCCCCGAAGAATCTGAACACATTTATTCCCACAAATACTAGTACCCCGAAGTTCACTGAAGCAGCATTCACAGAGGCCAAGACATGGAAACAACCCAAGTGTCCTTCGACAGATGACAAAGAAGACGTGGTCCGTATCGCCCACGCTGAGGGTGGGTTAAGGCGCTCTGCTGCTGGACCGGGACAAGGCGGCAGCCGGCTCTCAGGAGCCACAGTGCCAGCGTGCGTGTGTGAGGCGGGCACGTGTGACCTGACCTCAGCCTGCACACTGTCTACTGCTATGCCCAAAAGTTAGGGCAGAGAAGTGGGCCACAGGGGTTCCCATACCACTTGGGGCTACTGGTTAGGATCTCACAGCAGGGACCACAGAGTCAGGGAAGATGGAGGCACTGGGACACCTGCCCAGCAGTTCCCGTGAGGCCCGTAACCTCACTCCTGCTCAGAGCAAAACCTGGGACAGCACAGAATTCCTCATGTTGGACAATGGCGTCTTTACTGCTCATGAGGCTGCCTTATTTCTGTCTGGGCTAGCACAGTGGGTCCCAGCCACCCCTGGTCAAAACGATGGCAGGAGCTCCTTTCCAATAATCAGAAGGAAAAGGAATTTTAAGCTACAAGTGCAGACTTCAGTGGTTTGGAGAAACAGCATGCGTAAACGTCAACACGTAGGAATGACTTTCACCACCGCCGCTGTGCTGAACTTGTTCTTCCTGTACTTAACCTTTCATTCCTCGGGTTGGAAGGACACACTTGCTGAAACACCAGCCTCCCACACGGAGGAAATGCACAGTGACACGGGCACCAGAGCCCTGCCAAACCCACACGGCCACCTTGCTGAGACTGGTCATTCCGATTTGTAGCTGAACCAGCTCATGCTCCCTCTGACGAAGTGTGTGTCCTCCAAGAATCACGCAGTGAGGCGACTGCTGTGAGTGCCATGTGTGGTTTTGGGGGGGTGGGGACACTGCATCCAGCAGCCGGGTGGGGACCTTGGGTCGGGGCTTAACGCTGATCACAGGACTCATGTCCGTAATGACGAGGTCCTCCTAGCCTCCTGGCCCTTCATGGAAAGACGTCACCCAGGCGTTCTTACCACACACGAAGCTCTCTGGCGGCACAGAGAAAATGCTCTGGCCCTTCAGGGACTCTGGGTGGGCACAGGTGGCTGTCACAGAGGCCTGCAGCATCCTGCCCAGTAACCATGGGGGCAGCCACTTCAGCTGGCAGTCACACAGGAAGCTGTCACTGCTGATGTGGCTGAAAGGGAAGCACAGAGGCGTGACTGACCAGGGGAAACTTTCTCTCAGAACACAGAGAGTGCGACCACCTCGGGTGGGCTTGGGTCGTGCACACCGGCGAGCGGTTGGTCACAGGAGCTGGTTTTTCCTCCGGAAACGTAGGGCAGAGCCTGCACCCTACAGGGCCCGTGTGAGAACGTGGCTGGGGACTCAGCAGCTCGGGGACCCTGGGGAGCTGACACCGCTGGCCTGCGCACCACACTCTGAGCTCGCACGAGTTCTCAGACAGATGCTGCTCGGCTGGGACCCCGGAGACACTGGTGAACCTCTCTAGCCTCTGACCTCCCAACAGAGAGGGGAGCACTGTCCCCTGTCTGCGTGCTCCCTCGCTCCTGATAGGCTGCTGGGAGCCTCCAGGTTCACATCCCGGGACTGTTAGTTCTTTCGCTCAGCAGAGCCCGTCCCCTCCCGAGTGCAAGCCTGCTGGTTGCGCGTCTCTGCACGCCGCCACCACGCAGGGGCCCGGGCTCGGCCTGCTGCCGCAAGGGCACTTGGGAATTAACGGCCACTGCCCAGGGAGCATGAGAACGCACAGCTCCGGATCTGTGAGCCGCCAACCAAAACAGAGGGTATTTTCTTTCTCCTTTCTCAGCAACTGCGGGCCCGCATTTCCGAGAGAAATCGGAACCACCATCTCCGTGGACACTCTTTCTGGAAGAGCCACTTGGAGATCCATCAGCCAGAGGCTGGCCGCCCTGGAAGGCCAGGGGCCGTGCGCAGGGATGGAGGGTGGCCCACGGCAGGGGTGGGGACAGGGCACTGCCAATGAGCTGTCGCGGCTGCATGGTGACAGAAGGGCGGGAAAAGCGTGCTGGGTGGGGAATTGCACAGAGTGCAGGGGGCCAGAGTGACAGCAACCGCCCCTGCCCTCCTGAGTTGTGACAGGGGGCAGCCCAGCGGGCTCTTCTTCCAGGCTCTTAGCTTCACAACGGCCTCTAATGGGCAGGGAAGCCGTTGGCCTAACAAATGCTTCTGTGAGGCTCCGGAGGTGCAGCCTCGGCCCTCCGCCTGCGTCTCCCATCGTCACCGCGTGTGCCCAGGTGCTGGCCCTGGGCTCAGCCTTCCAGAGGGGGAAGCGGTTAATTCCACTGGGTCACGCTCTCCCCCACCATGGGGTCAGGGCCCGTGGTCCTGTGCACGTAGTGCACACGCAGTGACGACACACGCACTCCGCGCTGGAGGCACAGACGGGTACTCTGTCAGCCGGGGGGGGGTGTGGGGAGCACTGGGGTTGCTGGCAGCCCCCGTGCCTGGTCGTCCAGCCCACCCGGACTCTGTGTTTAACATGTGTGTGGAGGGGTGGTCAGGGGTCAGTGTCCTCCCTGGCTGCCCTGTGGGTCCTAACCCATCCTTTAGGACAGCTTTCCTTCCACCCCGTGTGCCCGCTGGCGCTGAGGTCTGGGCTCCTGCTGGAGTGGGTTTCACTGTGGGTGAAGGAGATCCCCAGGGGACTCGGGCCCACCAACACCCCGAAGGCGTGGTACTTTTTAAAAGGCCATTTAACTCACACCCTGCCACAGACGGTCATAGCTACTAAATAAAATGAGGCGCAATGCTGCAAACAAGGATTTCTCACCCCGAACTTCTCTACTCTTGTCAACGGGGCCTCGAGTCCCAGGTACTTACAGCTCCTTGAGGTTCTTCATCTTCACGAAGGCGTCGAACTGCACTGACCTGATGGCATTCTCTCCAAGGTTCCTGCAAGAGACATGCTTTCCTCATGCAAAGCATTCTGGGTTCCCTTCAAGTCAGCCCCGGGTGGGAGCGAGGAGGCCCCCGGTGTTTTAGGGCAGCCCTGGGTTTCCCCAGGGAGCGCCATGTACCAGCCAGGCCCCGGGTCCCACCTCCCCACACCGTTACGTGGCGGGGACCGAGCCAGCCTTCGGGCAGCACTGAAGCTCGGTGAAGGCCTGTTCACCAAGTCGGCAGGCGGACCTTTCCCAGCAGTTGTAGTCCCACTTGACTCAAGGACAAGTTCAACTAAGAATCGGGTACCAGAGGCGCTGGCCTCCGCCGGTGACCACAGGAGCATCTCAGTGCGGGTCCCACTCTCTGCCCTCCCGGCTCTGAGCCACCCGATGAGGACAGAACCTCCCACGAAGACGGCACCCGGTCAGCTGCCTGGGCCAGCACCCTCTGGGGGGTGGTAGGGACACTGGGGGCCTGGGAGGGGGGTTAGTCGGGAGCTGGCCGGCCAGCCACGTGTTCTGTAACTGCTCCTGGCCGGGGCAAGATAGAGGCCAACGTTGGAGCTGACTGCCACGTCGCCTGCCTCTCGGAGCACACGCATGGGCCTCAGTCGCTCGCAGACGTCCCCAGGGACCACGGAGGACCAGGCCTGGGGTCGGGGTGCACAGCAGGTACTCACAGGTGCTCCAGGCTGTCCAGCCCTGAGAACGCGCGCTTCGCCACGGACTTGATCTTGTTTCCAAACAGCGTCCTGCCGTTTCCGAAGACCCGGCCACGGGGGGGTGGGGGGCACGAGGCGGGAGGGGGCGCGGCAGGGGGCGTTGGGGGAAAGAGAGCATGTAGAGTTAGGGGGTGCGATCTGACAGGCCTGTCCAGGGAGAGGCAGGTGGACGTGGGGCCTGCGCTGAGCCTGCAGAGTACGGGCCTTCCCCGCTCTGAGAGAGCGACGCTCTGATCTCTGTGAGGACTGACCGGCGACAACAGACTGGGTGGCAGTCAGGCTGTCTGGCCCAGGCTGCCCCCTCCAAGGACCACCCAGGGCTGGGGGTGGGGGCTGAAATCCAGCCTTGGCCTCACAGGAGAGGGGCCTGGTCCCCATGTCAGTGCGAGGACCCAGTTAGGGGCCGTGACAAGAACCCTAGAACCAAAAACTAGCACCCACTTCTGAGTGCTGCCTCTGGGGATAGAAGTCCCCAAAGGAGGCGAGAGGAGGGCGGGAATGCGGGGTCCCTGGAGGAGGCTCCCTGACTCTGCACCTGAGGCATCGCCGTGGGGAGCCGCAGCCCCGCCTGTGACAGCCCCTCGGTGCCACCGCGCTTTGTCGGGGACGCCCACGGGCCCGGGCTCGTTAAATCCCAGTCAGACAGGTTCTCAAGGTCAGCCTCCTGCGTTATTGCTGCCTGCACCCCTGGACCCATGGGAAGGGGCGCTCACTTCCAGGCCATTCCAGTCCTGACCTCGGCAGTAACTGTGGCGTTTTCTCAGGGACCAAAATCTGCCCCCCAGCCCCCAGGGAACGAGGAGGACGCGAGTGCTGCTTCCCATGGGCTGTGACCCGAAAGCCGGATGGTTCTGGACCACGGCGTGGGGGTGCCCCCACAGTGTGCTGGCCGCGGGGAATGAGAGGAATCAGGGTGTCAGCTACCCCTCCTCCCCGGGCCCCCCGAGGTGTCCCTCCAACTCCTGTCAGCACAGGAAGCGGCAAGCGAGCCCTCGAAGGTGTCAGGGCAGCCGGCTGCTGGCGGGGCTGAGCCGCTCGGTCTGGGCCCGGGGCCCCCAGGGGGACAGGTGCAGGGGGCCGGGGCAGAAAGCCTCCGGAGGAAGCCAGCCTGGTTCAGCGCCTCCGAGCAGGGACGGGCACGGGGGCGCACTCCCGGTCCAGGATCCCACTGAGAACCCAGCAGGACCTACACGAACCAACCAACCAACCAAGGAGCAGCGCGCAACACACCCTTCCCGGCAGGTAGGAAAGGCAGCGTGAGCCCGAAGAAACGAGGCGGCGGGGTGGCCCGCGCAGACCCCAGCTGCCACCGGACTGCGAGGGGCCCCTGCGGCCACCAGGGCGAAGGCCTGTCTCCAGGAGGACGGGCTCAGAACCGACCCTGTCGGTGCTGGGGGCCCACAAAGAGGTGCTCTCTCCCCCTGCTCCCCAGGGCCCCGCGGCCGCACGGCCACCTTGGGGCGGGGGGGGGGGGCGGGCACTTGGCTCTGATAGAAGGCTGCGGCATGCAGAAAGGGGGGGCTGGCCCACGGGCTGGGCGCACCCCTGTCCTGCCCCACACATTGTGGGCAATGGAGACCCGGCTGCCCCTGAGGCCCCCGGAGGAGGGACGGCTGGCCTGGTGTCCCCACACTGCCCAGGTAACCCTGGGAAGTCACCTGTTGAGTCTTCCTGCAGGCCCTAGGCCTAGACCAGGGGGAGCCCTCCTGCCCCCACCCGCCTGTCCACAATGAATTCCGCTCTGACGATACTGGAGGGGCTGTCACCACGGTCCCGTCCTGGGTACAGGGGCCAGGCGCTGAGGGCTGAGGGGGCACAGTTTTAGGGAGGAAGGGCACAGGCCAGCAGGCGCTTCTGACAGGCTGTCAGAACACAGGTGCACGGGAAGGGATGATCCTCAGAGAGCCCCACGACCCCCATGACCGGCTCCTTCTGACTCAGAGTTCTCAGATACAACAGGTGTGAAAAGCCCCTCTTTCTAAAACAGGTCAGAAACATCGGGGCGACCCCACCGCAGGCTCCCGAGGGCCTCGCGCTCCACTGCTGTTTGCACAATGCTGACTTGACACTCCCCACGGCTGGCTGGGCCCCGGGAGGTGGCGTGGGGACTGTCCTCCCCCGAGAGGCCAGCAGATGGTAGCGACTGCCCCAGTCCCCACGCCTGGACGTGTCCCTTGGGTGGCATCTGCAGAAGGTGCTGGTGTGACGCAGAGAGGAGGAGGCACCAGGGACATAGAGCCCAGGCTGTGGGGCCCCACAGGTGCATCCTGACCCTGCCACCTGCCAGATGTGTGGTCTTCCCCATTTCCTCAACCACAGGAAGGCTGCGTAGCGGAGCCCCTCGTGACACTGCTCTGAACGACACAGACGTGCCAGCACCTCACAGAGCACCTGGCAAACCCTAGGAGCTTAAAACCCCCAACACCAGAAGCCTTGGATTAAAAAGCAGCCTCTACATGAGTCTTGGTAAATAATTGTTTCTGTTTAAAATTATACGATCGACAACAAACACACGGACCAAAGACTCCAAACCTTCAGGAGTTATTCCGCGTTTGACATTTCACAGAACTTCTAGAAACTGGGTTGAGACTCCTTTGTGCAAAGAACAAGGCAAAATCTGGCCGTTCTGCGACAGCCGTGCAAGTGAGTGGGGGAGGAGGTCCAGGCAGCCTCCAGCCCTACCAGGTCTTTCACCAGCGCCCAGGGCAGCGATGACACCACCAGCGGACAGGAGCTGGGATGTCCCCTGCTCTCTGATGCGCATTTCTTCCCAAACCAAAGGTAAGAAGCTCTCCTCTGGCCGGGCTCACAACAAAGGGGGCGGGGGGCAAGAACGTCTGCATGCACGCGCCCCCCAGAATCTACCCACGAGATACTCACAGCTTGCTGAGGCTGTCGAGCCCCGAAAAAGCACCACTGGTGTCCTCTATGGTGCCCGAAATCTCATTATGGTCCAGCTCCCTGCGGAGGAAAGGGAACGAAAGCTCACTGTCCAGTCTGAGTTCTCGACTCGTCCTGCAACGAGAACTGGGAGGGCAGACTGAGGCACCTGGAGGCTCACACTCCCAGGTGTATTCTAGAAGACGAGCTGTGACACACCCTCAGGGGAAAGGTGACCGCTGAGCCATGGGAAGCCGGTCTGCACGCCCAGCAGCGTGGCCTGGCTTGCTCGGTAAGTATCTCCCCCAACTCCATCTAGCGGTTCCCCCAGGGCAGGGAGGGGGTGCAGACCGCACGCAGGAAAGCCTGGTTTGGACTCTACCCCTAAGGACTGGGCGTCTGGCCGCTGGCGCTGAGAACCAGCCGGAAGGTTCCATCTGCTCCCATGTACTCTCTCCACCCCCCACCCACCCCAGCGCCCTTTCCTGGCCTTGACCACAAAGGGCACGTGGAAGAAAGGGCCAGTGAGGACGAGGCCCTGGCACGGCCCCCCGGGGGCCATCTCCCTGCTAGCAAGTGGGTTTGGGGCCCAGAGCCCCCACTTTGCACAGGGCCTGCGCAGGCCCTGACTCTGAGCCAGGGACCACATCTGGGTGTCCAGTCATCCAGAGACCCATTTGCCAGGATGTGAGGACGAGGCCAGCAGCTCAGCCCAGTCTCCTCACCAGCGCAGATCACAAGGCTGGTGACTCAGCCCCTGCCTCAGCCCCAGCGCCAGGCGACGCACCCCAGCTGGCCGCCGGCCCGTCCTGCACACGGCCCGCCCCCTCCGGCCGTCCACAGGGTGCCGGAACAGGAGGGGACCCTCCGGCAGGACGGGGTGCTGCGCTGCAGCAGGAGGCTCAGAGCCAGGTCCTGCGGCGGGAGGGGCTGCTTCCAGCGGGCTCCACCCTGTTGTCCTCACACTGAGACGCCGGGGCCCAGGGCTGCAGCTCTGTGTGCCTGTCCCCTGCCTGCCCCCCTGCCGCGGCTGCCAAGGCTTTGTGCCTCCTCCTGGTCATTCAGGCCTCACGGGGGATCGCTCATGCTCCCCGACAGCGGCTCGGGCCTGGAGCGCACCCTGCTCTCTGCACCAGGTGCCTGTGCAGGGGCCTTCGTGCCTGTCACCCCGGCCTGGCCCTGACCCTGCAGGGGACACGCCCAGGAGGGTGGCCTCAGAACCCGTCACTGCGGGAAACCACACGCCTCTCTCTGGGGACTCCAACAGCTAGCTGCCTGGAAGTTCTCTGAAGCCAACGACCTAAAATTTGAGGCCCCCGACAGCACCCTGCACCAGCTTCCTCCTAGTGGGAACTTCAAGGGAAGTGACATCATCAGCTCCATGCTGTGCGTTCTGTTAACTGACCCCTACTGAGGCTCAGAGGAGAGCACAGGGTTCTGTAATTGGAAACAGGGAATCCCAGACACGGGGTACAGTGAGGAAGTGCACAGGGCACTCCACAAGACGAGCCTCGGTGTCCCCGTGGCTGGGATAGAAACTATTCGGGACGTAAAAACGCAGGTGGCAGAGGGAAGACTCAAGACTGGAAGGCGTGACCCCACGGCTGCTGCAGCCCTCGGCCCCTTCCCAACAGCAGGACCCCTGTGTCCCACAAGCGCCGGTGGGGACTGGCACCTGACACTGTCACCACCCCTCCGCAGCACCGTCCCGGGGGCGTGGGGGATAGTGTCTGCTCAGCCAACTCTTTTCAGTGGGTCGTGTGAGAGTTCGAGACTCTGCACCCGAACCGTCAGCTTCGAACCCCGTCTGACTTGCAGCCAATGAGAAGGGAGCGCGACAGAGCAGCGGCCTTGCTCTCTCCACTCCCCGCCCCGCCCCCCCCCCCCCACCGGGGGCCCCTCACTCCATGTCCCCCACTGGAGAGACATACAGGACACGCAGGTTTCTGAGCCCCTCGAAGGCGCCTTCTGCGATGTGGCTGATGGAGTTGTGGCTGAGGCGCAGCACACTCAGGCTGCTCAGGTCGGCCAGGCTCCCCTCGTCCAGCCGCGTCAGGTTGTTGAAGGACAGGACCCTGAGGATGAGGAGGCGTCACCACCAGGATGCAGGGGCTCCCCTCCCCTCCTCTCCCCTCTGCTGGACATCCAGCCGCGGTCAGCAGGTCTCTGTGGGAAAGGACACGCTCACAAAAACCCCAAGGGCAAACGTGGTTGGGGCCCAGCACCACCCAGCGCGACTCGTGGAATGTTCCTGGAGGTGTGAAACTGTATGGCTGACAGCTCATACGACCCAAGAACCCTCAGTGCTCCAGCTCCTGCACGTGGGTGCTCGTGGCCAGCTCTGACCGAGGCTGTGAGGGACCTCCCGGGGCAGCGGCCTGAGTCTGGACAGGATACCTGCAGGTGTCCCGGTGAGCAGTGTGGCCCAGCTAGACTCCTGCCAGTGGCCAGCAGAGGGTGCCACGACCCACCACCTGGAGCGAGCCTTCCTGGCCGAACATCAGGCCTCACCTGGGCGGTACCTGTACCCGTGGGGCCAGTCCCCCCCTGCAGCCTTCCTCGCTCTCACCCGACAGTCTCTAAGCTCGAAGGCCCTGCTGTCAGCAGGCCGGGACCGGAAGGTGCTCCCCAATCATACACCTTCCTGAGCGTCAGAGTCAAGCCTGCCTGCCTCCCAGCACGCCTCCTGCCCGACACGGCCCTGCGCCGCTTACTTGGCGTGTCAGTCATCTATCACTGAGACATGGGAAATGCGGTCTGGGGCAGGAATACGGAAAATAAATTCCGAGAAGACTGATGAGTTTTTAAAGGCAGCAGGGAGGAGCATTCTTTCCCTCCTGGAGAAATAAGTCATCGTGCCTGTCAGTCGCAGAGACCTGGCAGGAGACCAGAATCACATCCTCACCTGCAATTAAAGAATTCAGCTTCAAGGAGGGGCGGGAAGCGCGCGCTGGGAAGCAGTCCTAAATCCGGCTCCGGGGTTACCCGGGTGTCGGGCACACTGCTAGGCTGCTGAGGGCACACTCTGTGACCCTCTCTGTCCCTTCTGAAGGGCACGGAGGACGGCCTCACGTTGCCCACAGCCAGAGAAGGACCCAGGAAGCGTGCCATTCCCGCTGCTGCCTGAACCCCAGGGCTCACACCACCGTCAGCATGCAGAGACCCCCCACCCCCTCAGCAGTGGGACTGTCCAAAGTGTGGGGGACTTAGAGGACCCCCTGCTTCTCCGCAGCTCCCAGGCCTGGATGACGGAAAACGATGGGTCCTGGGGTTCCCTAGTGGGGTCACAGCCAGAGCAGAGAGCCTGTCAGACGTCATCCAACACGATGTGGGAACACCGCACAAATGCGCAGCCGTAAAGGGCCCGGAAGCCAAGCACGGAGGGCTAACAGCAGCGCGCACACCCACAGCGTGCCGGGGAGCTGAGCCCGAGGACAAAGGTGGGACCACTGCTGTTGCTTTAGGGAATGACGGAGTCACTGAAATACCAATCCCAGGCCAGCATGGGGTGTGTGGGGGCGGGACGTGGGGGCGCAGATCAGATGCCTGCTGCGAGTTCTAACGTTAACTTTAAATCCCCGCGGGGTTTGCCGGGTGAGGTCGAGGGAGAGACGAGGCGGAGGCCTGTGCTTGTAACAGCCACTCACATAAGGCAAGGCGGGGCGGGGGGTGGGAGGGGGGGGTCTTTTCCTACAGTCAAGCTCAGAAAGAAAGAAAACCCACCCAAACCCCCTTAAAAAAAAAAAAAGAAGAAGAAGAAACATCGTGGACTAAACTAGGACTGAGAAACCGTGAGCACAGTAAACTACAACGACAAACACAGTGCCAATCCACATTTCCGTCCAGAACCACCAGTCCCGCAGACACGGGACAGACAAGGGACACAGGTGTGTGCACTGAGGTCCTGGCAATGAGCTTCATGACCTGTGCCCCTCCTGGAGAGTCTGTCCCCACCAGTCTCAGGGACTTGGGCACCAGCTCAGGACTCCCTGTCACAGCCTGGGAGCCACTTCTGGGAGAGTTCCCAAGGAGAGGGGGTGCCGTCTGTCCTCGGTAAGCACCGTCACATCAGCAAGGAGCCGCCCTCCCAGGCCCAGGAATGCTAAGGGGAAAGGGGAGGGGCCAGGGCCCTTCCTCTAAGGCCACAGTGTCCAACCATGTGGCTTCCCTGGGCCACACATAAAATGCACTCACAGTAACGACAGCTGACGGGCTAAGAAAAAGGTCACAAAACAGTCTCATCGTGCTTTAAGCATCTGTGTGGGGCCGCACTCAGAGCCATCCTGGCCCGCAGGCCGGACGTGCCTGGTGTCAGGGAAAGCTTGCAGAACCTGCGAGGACGTGCACCCTCTCCCACTGTCGGTGTGCCATCAGCCGTCAGGTTCTCTGTCCTTTTCTGTGCTGGAGCTCAAACAACCCCTTCACTAAAGACGTCCGTGTTACTTGATGTACCCATGAATGTACCACAGCTCTCCAAACAGCCGCAAGGAGAAGACTTCCGCAGGCTGCCCCTGGACACCGGAGTACTCCACCTGGGGACTTTCTCCAAACCCCAAACGGCCTTGCTAATCAGAAACCAGGGGCTGCACAGAGCACCTGGAAGGAGACGGGTCCGCTGGGCCTCAGGGCTCTGCTCGGGGCCTGAGCCCTCCCAAGGCTGCTGTGCTTTGAGGCGTGCCAGGCCTGGAGTTCCTTGGGCTCTGAGGGGCCACCCAGAGGCACTCAGTGAAGCCAGGGGATACTCACAGCTCGTGCAGCTTCTGGCAGAAGCTCCAGCCGTCCCTGCTGATCCGGGAGATGGAGTTGTTGCTGAGGTGCAGCTGGTGCAGGGCCGTTAGGCCATAGAGTGAGCCGCTGTTCACTTCTGCCAGGCTGTTGTACTCCAGGTGACTGCAACGACAGCCACAGGCCACATGAAGATGGGACATCCCCTGCGCTCCTCACCTGTCACTGCACAGACAGCAGCGAGCAGCCCCCGTGGACCAGCCCCTGGTCGGCACCGGGACATGACAACACTGCCTGAGAACTGTGTGCGCAGGCGTGCGCGTGAGCACGTGTCGGAGGTAGGAAAAGACAGGTAAAACAAAGGTGGCGAGTGTCCAGGCCACTTTAGAGAACCCAGAGGGCCAGGGCAAGCATCCCAGCAGGGACCTTCCCAGCTGAGCACAGGTGAGCCCAGCACACAGATGGGCAGAGGCGCTCCCAGCAGAGGGCAGGGCCCGTGGCAGGAGAGGAAGGAGAGAGAACAGGGGGCAGCGCTCACTGTCACAGGTGAGGGAACCGAGGTCGAGGGAAGCCAGGTAACTGGTCTAAGATCCCACAGACTAGCGAGTAATAAGGGGCTGGAATCCAAACCCAGGTTTGGCTGACTCCGTGGGGGCTCCACCCCAGGAGACGTGGTGCGAGCTCTGGGGTCAGACTGCGTGGATTTAAACCCCAGTGTTGCCACTTTGGGGGTGGAATGGGCCCAATCATCTACAACATGGAGATATCCAAGAGTGTCAACCTCATAGGGCTCTCCTGAGAGACAACTAAGGAAACGCACGTCACATTTCTGTGCAGCGCTGAGAACTTCAGCTCCCACCAAGTTCACTAAGTGACCCCACTTCTCCAAGCCCCATGCCCCGGCCAGGGCTGGCTCCGCCCACACGACGGACCTCAATGACAATCACTCTTTTCACAGGTCGCCCCATGCTCAGCATCACGAGGGCCCGGGGCAGCCACCTTTCACTGTGCTCCACCTCACTCTCTGCTCTGGCTCAAAAATTAAGCACCAGTTCCATAAATAACCCAAAGGCAACTCATCACCCCCGGACTGTATGAATTTGTTCAACGTAACAACCACAGGGGATGTGCTAACTCCATTTCTTTCTGAGAATTCTCTGTTACTCTCAGCCCACCCAGCACACAACCACCTATATTTCAGGGTCCAAAGTGACAGCTTCACGTGGAAGTGTTCCTGAGTACGGGAAAGACGGGCGCCACCAGTCAGCCTTGCAGGGTGAAGAGGGGGGAAGGGAATCCACCGTGCAGCGCCGGCTTCGCAGAGCATGTGTGCGCATGTGTGGTCGCTGCAACACAGCAGAGGGAGTTGGGGGAACCCCACGAACCATTTCTGTTTCTTGTTTTGGCAAAGATAACCAGCAGCAGACAAAAACGCAGCGATACAACTTGTAGAGACTGGGGGGGGGGGCGGTCCTTGAGCAAGCTACACAGCTGACCGTAAAGCAAGAAACCTCAAGTTGACAGATGATGACAGTGGTGTCAGTGTGTTAGCTTGGAAGTGACCGCCAGCGCAACCCCAGGGAGAAAGGTACAAAGGGAGAAGAGAAGGGAGCCTCCCGGGTTGGGGTCGGGGCCACGATCACATATCCTGTATGTTACTTCCCACTCAAAATACACAAATTCAAGGTCAGAAGCACAAGCTCCGCCTTGGCGCCGCCTGCACCCTCGGGCCGGCGGGCGGGCAGCTCCACGCCCGCGCACATCCGGCTGGAGGAGGGCTCCCCGACACGAGGGCCGATTAGTCCTAGAGGTACATAAATGTCGCAGGAAGAACTGTGTTTTCAGCCCACCTGCACATCAGGGAAGGCTGTGAAACCCCACACGGGGAGAGGGAACCTCCGGGAGCGTGTGGGAGGAGGGGTGCACAGGGGAAGGGCGCAGGCCGGGGGCGGCGAGAGCAGCCCCAGCAAACGGCGCTGACCCACAGCGTGCGTGACCGAGCCCACTGACGCCCCCAGGAGACTCTCCTAGCCGGCGAGGAAAACGCCTTAGATTTGGCAGAACCCCAAGGGCACTGAGTGAGACGCAGCCCAAGTGCCCCAGGGCAGCGGGCCGGCTCCAGACGCAACCCTCCGGGTGGGTGGGGGTGTGTGTGCCGCCGGCCGGCCCTGCGCACGTCCGCGCGCCCCGCGCACTCACAGCACGTGCATCTTGGCCAGCCCCCAGAAGGCCCCGTCCGTCAGCCGGCTGATGTTGTTGCGCTGCAGCTTCAGCACCTCCAAGCCATCCAGCCCTTGGAACGTCAGGCCCTCGATCAGCCGAATCCGGTTCCGGTTGAGGTCCCTGAGGAGATGAAGCAGGGGGGGCTCAGAGCATGTCCCCCACACCCCACCGGCCGCCGTGTCCACACGTCCCCGCCGGCTGGCCCAGACAGCCGGGAAGACCCCCACGCAGGGCCCCGGGGAAGGTGGGGGCGCGGGGGCATCTGGGGACAGCGCCTGCCCATCATGCAGGCAGGGACGCAGCCCTGGCCACTGCAGTGATTGGAAGAGGAGGCGCCCATGCTCCCAAGGTGTGAGCCTCCCGGCTCCTCCCAGAGGATCCAGGACTCTGCAGGGAGGACGTGGGCAACGCTAAGGACACGAGTGTCCTGGGCTAGCCCGTCTCCTAGCTCAGCGACAGAAATCCATGTCAGATGCCTCAACCCAGGAAAGCCCCAACCACTGGTGTCAAATGGCACTGCCACTTTCACTGAGGGCATGAACAGGAGCTTGACTTACAGAGCCGAGGCACTGCCTATGGCGGGACCGGGGACCTAGACACTGCGAAGCCCACACGTTCGCTCTTGTCCCAGTGTGGTCAGGCACCCACTAACCACAGACTTCAGAGCGGATGCTACTGACATGGGGCCGGGGGTGGGGGCCACAGGGCTAACCAGGGAGCCCTTGGGCTTCCCCCAGTACTTCTGCAGTGCCGCAGGACCCTGCTCCTCACAAGACCGCCCCCCCCAAGCATAAACAAGCCAGCAGGAAGAGCCCAGAGCCCAGGGCCCGCCCTGGGGGCGTGGGGCACCCCCTCGTTTTCATGCCTGGCCACCGACAATTGCTTTGTTCTGTTTAAACCGCATCTCCAATATCATCTTATTTTCCCGAGACAGACTGCAGTACGAAGATACAGGAAAAGACAGAAAACAACAAAAAGGGAGCAAATAGTCCATCATGTTCTGGTGTAGGGAGATTCCTTGATTCCAAACCCAGTGCCATTCCTAGAGGGCACTTGTCCTTTGTCATCAAAAAGCTCAACAAACACATCCTTTCTTTAAACAGCAAATTAATCCCCTACCTCGTAGGAAAAGACGCCCCGCCCTCCTCTGCCTTACTACTACCTCTGGCTACACCTGACTTCCCCTCAACCTGCTCGAGAAGCAGGGGACACTGTGACGTTCAGGGCACAGTGTATCGGTTCCTTTAAACACACACACACACACAGAAACCTCTGAGGTCGACAAGGAACCCAACCCACGTGGCCTCAGCCAGGCCGAGCTGGGTCCCTCACTTAATTCTAGAAAGTGCCAACAAGGACAAGCACACGGATCCTCGGTGGGTCTTTCCCTCAGCAACCCAAGTCGCCTGCAGGCTCCAAACTCAGCGTCAGGAGTTGCAACCCGGCTGCCAGCCCTCGTGGCCACAGGGCCTGACCGAGGGGCTCTGCCGACCTCCACGAACACGGAGGTCCCCTACTCACAGCTGTGTCAGCCGAGGCAGCCTGAAGGCCTTCACGGGCAGCTGGGTGATCCTGTTCCTGCTGAGGCGGAGCGTCAGCAGCGACCGTGACAGACTGTCAAACGCCCCCGGCTCCAGGGTGCTGATCCGGTTGCTTGCGAGGTTGCTGGAATGATCCGGAGAGAAAATGCGGCGGTCACTGTTACAGACAGCAGGCCCGCCCCGGCCATGCTGGGAGAAGGGGCTAAGCACACCCGGAGAGGCACTGGTCATCCTGAGGCCGCAGAGCCCGCCTGTGGTCCCCGGGCAAGGGCAGGCGTGGGGCCCGTCCACTTCAGAACAGGGAGCCCTGTTCCTGTGCGTGGGCGACCCCAGGACGGTGGCAGTGAGGGTCGCCACTCAGCTCCACACACCAGCCTTGCCGGAGTGGCCACTTGCAGGATTCCTTCCACGACACCCACAGCCCAAGGCTTAGGGTTCCAGGTTGGTGAGAAAAGCCCTTGGGAGCAGAACGGCAACTGCGAGGCAAAGTCGGGGTGCTCTGCGCAATGTGGGGAGACGGCCTTTAATGGTGAAATGGGTCACACTGTGTGACGCAGGAAATCAATGCGCCTACACCAGCTCCGGGCGATCACCTTACGGGCCCCAAGGAAACAGCCTCGTTAGAGACTGAGGCCGAGCCCCTGCAGGAAGCGATGGGCCCCGCGCCTGGCAGCGCTACGTGTGCCGGGGACACCGCCGTCCACGGCTATGACCTGGGCGGACGTCACATCCAATAATAAAAAAGACAGAAAACCGAGGGACACTCTGGCATTCCTACGAGGAGTGACCCTCAACTGCCTTCCTCAAATAAATGCTGTTTTTCAGGCAGAAGCAAAAAGGAGAAACACCCAGAGGGCTTCCTCCGGCAGAAAGGGAGGCGCCTCCGCTCGCCCCAGCGGGCAGCAGCCCAGGGCAGGGCACGTGAGGGTCCTCTGCTAACGGGGCTGGACTGTTCGTTCTTAACGCTGCAGATTCGGGAAGAGCGGTCTGTGATGCAGTGCACCGGCCAGGGGCTGCCGAGACACAAAGTCCCCCCTCTTTCAGGCACAGAGAGGCCATTAGCAGTGGGCGGTTTCTTGGTTCCGCCAGGGGTCAGGTGGGCACCTCTGGGGAGTGCTCCCGGGGGCTCGGCGCTGCCACCCCGGCTCTTGGCAGGCCATGGTCGCCCAGTTCCGACGCTGGTGCCTTGATGCAGCCTAAGAGAGAGGCCGCCCCTGTCCTCGGGGGTCTTGGGAACTCGCAGGCCACGTCTTGGCTTCCCTGAACGGTGGGTCACAACGACCCCTCAGGGGGGCTTGTGAATCATCTCTAAAATGAATCAGGGACAGGGACAGTGCCAGGAACGGAGACACACACGTCCCCTGCGCATGTCCTTCAGCCTGTTTCTTCCCCGCAGTGACGTGTCCCTGCCCGTGGGCAGTGGGTGCGATAGGCTCCCACTCTTCCCCCGCCCACCCCGTCTACCACCTGCTGGGCCTGAGACGGGGCGTGAGGATGGGACAGAGCAAACCAGAACGACATGGAAATGAGAAGGTTCTGAGGGCCGACAGAGAGTCACCGCCCCTCACGTAAACCCAGGGACGCGTCTGGGTGGTGCTCAGTGCTGGCGAGACAAGCACTGAGAGGCTAACCCTGCGCAAAGAGGCCCCTGCACCCCACTGCCGCCCCGAGTCCTTCCCCTCTGCTTTCCGGGGAGGCAGCCCAGTCCTTGGGGTGGAAACCAGGCTTCGGGGCTGGGACAGGCCTGTACCTGAAGGCTGGCGGGTCGGTCACCCTAATCCCTCCTCTCCGCCCGCCCAGCGCCCTCCCCCGACCCTAAAGCTGCAGGATGTGGAGACAGGCATGGAGGAGACACAGCCCGGGGCCCCCTGAGGACCGGCCCAGGCGCTCCATGCCCACCCCCACGGCCTCAGCCGGACCAGGGCTCGGGAGAGAAGGCCACGTCCAGCCCGCGTGCAGCCCTGGGGCCGGGCTGGCGGAGGCACTCACAGCTCCCTGATGGGCAGTCCGTGCGGGAAGCAGGCGCCGCGGAGCTCCGTGAGGTCGTTCCAGCTCAGGTCCAGCACCTCCAAGGACAGGTACGCCTCCAGCCGGGCCGCCTCCACCCCGCGGATCCTGTTGTGCTGCCTGGGACACACAAAGGAGGTGACTTGAACGTGTCTTTTGCAAAGAAACTATGGTTCCCACCCACGTCCTTGAGACGCACGTTTCTCCAGCTGTGTTGCGCTTTGGGACAATTGCAAATGCAGTGACACTCTTTAAATGGCGTTTCCCATTCTTCTCTCCTGCAGGCTGGGCGGGGTTAGGCACACGGGGTGGCATTTCCGACCGTGTGGGGAGCAGCAGGCGGGAACGGGACTCGGACGGGACTCGGACCCCCCGGCCGGCGCGGGGGGCGGCTCACATCTGGAACCGTCAGGACCGCGTGCAGCCCCGTCATTTACGAGACGGCAGGCGCCAGGGCCTGTGGTGCCACTTACTCCACCCCCACGTGTCACTGCACTCCGCACCGACACCTACCACGTGCCAGGCGCGGGGACAGGCACAAGGGATTAAAAAAAAAAAAAAAAAAGACAATGACACAATCCTGGCAGCATGGGAACCAGGAGTCCGGTGCTGGGTGTGACTGGACGCCTGACTCTGGCCCCTGATGACTTCAGTCCTCAGTTTCCTCACCTGGGAGATGGGGCCACAACCCCTCATTTTAGGGACGTGGCAGGTCCCCCCTGAAGCCACACTGAAGCCTGTGGCAGGGGTCAGCGTGAACCCCGGGCACCCCTCCCTCCAAGCAAGGTGCTGCGCCTCCCGGGTGCACTGGCCCCTTGGCCCCTCTCGCTGGCCGTCGGAGCCTAACTGACCACCGAGTATCTGTCAGTCGGGACGCAGACCGCCGCGCTGCCCGAGGCCGGGCGGGGGCAGCCCCCTGCGTGTGGCTCAGCCTGGCGGGTTCCCAGCCCCCGGAGCCCCCGGGGCCCGAGTCCCAGCGTGCAGCCCCGCGGGGTCTGCTGGGGGCAGTGCCGGGCCTCCGGGTTCCGGGCACTCCCCGTCAGCGCCGCCGGGTTCCCGGCCAACCAAAGCATTCTTGAACACGACACCCGTAAGCCGGGCGACGCTTACCGAGTGGCATCTCTTTCACACAAACACTTGACCGAGGCCGCGCCAACCGGCATGGACGAGGCCCGCTTTCCCGAAGCGCTGGGCCCGCCTGGCCGTCGACGCCTTTGTGTTTTGGCTTTTTCTTCACGACTCTCCCAGGCCCCGGACCCAAAGACCCATTCACAGGGGCACAAACTCGGCACCCAGCGAACGCCCCCCAGAATGAAAGGCCACTTCGTCCCTTCCTCCCCCCACGGCCCCCCACGGCTGCTGCCTGTGACTTCTTTGTTAAGTTCTTTATAAAGATAGGCTCTTCAGCCCTCTGACTCCCAAAGAAAAAGGGAAAAAGAAAAGAGGAGAAAACCTTTATTATGTAAAGTATGGGAAAAAGAACCAGAAGTGAAGGCGACAGAGCTGAGCCTCATCCGGGCAGCTCTGAATGCAGAGCCCGGAGCAGGAAAGGGGGGTCCTGGGAAAGAGGGGGCGCCACCGGGAGGCACTGCACACAGCGGCGGGACCCCGGGAGAGCTGCCGGAAGCCCCCCACACCTCCCCACCACCCCGTCTCTTCTCTGCCCTCGATCTCACACCTGCTTTCCCCACCCTCCTCCTCGGGGACTCATGCGTTCGGGCCCTGCCCCACGCCAGGCCCCCGCTGCGACGGACCCCGGCCCCTTTCCCACGGTGGGAAGAGCTCCCCACTGAGCGGACGAGGCAGCCATGGAGATGAGAAGCAGCAAGGCAGCGAGCCACGAGGGGACAGACGCAGCTCGGTGACTGTGCTGGGCGCAGGAGGGGACAGAGGCAGCTCAGGAGGGGACAGAGGCAGCTCAGTGACTGCGCTGGGTGCAGGAGGGGACAGACGCAGCTCAGAAGGGGACAGAGGCAGCTCAGTGACTGCGCTGGGTGCAGGAGGGGACAGACACAGCTCGGTGACTGCGCTGGGCGCAGGAGGGGACAGACGCAGCTCGGTGACTGCGCTGGGCGCAGGACAGGCCACTGCTGGGAAGAGGCTACGGGGGCAGCTCCCCAGGGCAGGACACTGACGCTGGGGAGGCAGATCAGGCAATGCCGCACAGGCCGGGCCAAGGGGCAGGGAATCAAGTAACAGTAGCCCAGGTGACAGGTGGCGGCAAGACAGAGAAAGACACGAGAGGATGAGAGAGGGACCCACAGGATCTGGAGGGGACAGCTGGGGGTGCATCACAGGTGATCCTACACATGTTCTAGTTCGGAAATACTAGGATAACCCATCAGCAGGTGACAAGGCTATACCACCTGTCCTCGCCCACTTGCCGTCTGTCCCCAGCACGACAGCCAGAGAGATCCTGTGAAGGCGAAAGCATGTGCGAATCATCCGCCTCTTAAGGGTTCATACCCAAAATACATGAAGCACCCCACAAATCGACGGCAACCAACAACCCAATTTAAAAATAAGCAAAGGATGATTCTCCAAAGCAGACATACGAATGGCCAATAGCACACGAAAACATGCAATGAGGTACCCCCTCCCACCCACGAGACAGCTATGCTCTAGAAGAAACAGAATAACAGGTGTGGGTGAGGGTGTGGGGAAATTAAAACCCTGGAGCAGCTGGTGGGTCCTCAAAAAATCAAACAGAATCACCGTGATCCAGCAATTCTACTTCTGGGTGTATATCCAAAAAAACAAAAAACTAGAAACTAAAAACAAACCTGAAGCAGATCTGAAAGAGATACTGGTACGCCCGTGTTCATGACAGCATTAGTCACAATGGCCGAAAGGTGAAATGACCCAGGTGTACATCGCTGGGTGGACGGACGGCTGGACACAGTGTGGTGTTATACATACAACGGATGATGATTCAGCCTTAGAAAGGACATTCGGACACACGCTGCTGGATGAACCTTGAGGGCGTTCGTGCGAGGTGAACCAAGCCGGCCACAGGAAGACAAGCCCTGCAGGGTCCCAGTCCCCCGAGGTGTCCAGAGCGCAGCAGCTCACCGACAGCAGGGAGGCAGGCAGGGAGGGCTTTAGTGGGTGCGGAGTTTTAGTTTTGCAAGCTGGAGAGACCCCGGAGGCTGCCCACCCCGAGCGTACGTGACACTCCGTTACTGTACACTGAAAACACGACTACGACGGTCAGCTCTACGTTACGTGTATTTTACCACCATTGGAAAACCGAGCGAGGACACAAGTCCGTTCACAGGACTCCTTTGCCAAAGACTCGAGCGGTGGCTCCGGTGTCACCCTTGGGACCGGAGGCTCCCGATGCTCTGCAAGGCCCACACCCGCTGTGCTCCTCCACCTCACACGCTCGTTCCCACTGGGCCTCAGGCACGGCAGGCAGACCCCTGCCCCAGGACCTTTGCACTTGCCTCTGACCCTGCTAGGAACGCTCCTGCCCCACAGAGCCACAGGTCTCACGCCCTCCCTTCCCTCCCAACGTGATGCAAACGTCGCTTCTGCACGGCGCCGTCCCTGGCCACACCGTCCAGAACAGCAGCTCGCCCTCCCGGCACGCGTGCGCGCGCTCCCCCACACTTGCTGCCCCTTTGCCCACTGCACTTCGCTCGGTAGCTCCAGCTGTCATCCCGGGTGCCCAGGACGTTGCTTATTTCCAGTTCCACGCCTTCTCTCCCACCAGGAGTGGCCCCCCGACGGCAGACGTGTCAGTGTTGTCCACGGCTGTGTCTCCAACCGCTGGGACAGCACGAGGCACAGAATAGGTTCCATAAACAGTCGTTGAATGCATCACAAAGGGCGACTGAGTGAACCAAGCAGGGCTGAGGCTGCGCACAGATCTGGGGCTCACCAGCAGGTGAGCGGGAGGAACTGGGGCAAGCAGATGAACTCCATCAGGGAACGTGAAGGAAGGAAGCGAGTGCGCCAGCTGCCCTGTGGCAGCACTGCCCAGACGCCAACAACCCAGCCCACGGTGGCTTTGGAGTCCTTGGGCTCCAACGCAGCTGTGCCCAGCTGCTGAGGACGTGCATGCCCGTGTCCTTCCTTGCAGCGGCCTCTCTGCTCTGGACGCTGGCCTCGAGCCCTGATCAAATGCTTCCTGAACTCTGGGGGCTCGGGGAGCTGAGTGCACAGCTCTGCGCTCCTGCAGAGCTCTGCCCCCTTCTCTCACTGAGCGGGAACCACGATGGCTGTGTAACCCTGGGGGTCCCACCCACGGCCAGGAGTTCTTCCTGGGCTGGAATGGGCACACGCCATGAGCGGTCCCCTGCCTGAGTTCAAACCCTGGTGACCCCACGCACAGCTGTGAGCCTCAGAGGAGCCCCGTCTGCGACGTGGGGAGGAAAGTTCCTACACCCCATGGACTGATGTGACCTGACAGGTAGCAGCTTCTCAATAAAATGGGCCCTTGTTTTTATTAGTCACAATGACGTCCTCAGAAGCAGGCTCATGGTCTCCTTGGTAAGAGGTCCTCTGGAGGACAGGGGAGACGGAATGCCTGACCCGCCCCTGGGCCGACGGGCAGGCCTGGCCCTGCCCTCAGGAAGAAAGGCCTGGCCCAGGGCGCTCCCTCACAGCTGCAGGCGCTGAGCAGCCCGGTCCGGCTGCAGAGCATCCCACCCAGTGCTGGGACGGGGCTTCGAAGCACGTCCCAGACCGAAACTTCAGTAGGACTCGGGGTTATGGTCCCCTTATCACTCCTGCAGCAAGTGGGACTCGGGTCCCTGCCCCTGGCCCTGGCCCCACAGGGGTGGCAGGCCTGCGCAGGACACCCCCTCCTGCAGCCATCATCAGGGTCACAGAGGGGGTGGCCTTCCCACCTCCCCCCGAGAAGATGGCCATGAACACACGTCCGCTGCCTTGGTTCAAACTGGTGCCCCACTCGCGGAAAACTGTCTTTGCACCGTCACGTGCAGCATGGCAGTGCTGATGCCCTCCTTTAACACAACTAACTGCTCACGTTCAGAAGGTCCACACTCATCTTTAGAGCCTCAGGGTCCTTGTCCAAGTTCTTTCTAAAACAGCTGACCAAGCGCGGCACACCCGTATTGCAGCCCCAGCGAAATCACGCACGAGACAGGTGCTATTCTTAACTCTGACTTAGCAGTTGGGGAAGCTGAGGCTCAGAGGCGGGCTGCAATTTTCCTGAGGTCACACAGCTGCAACGTGAAGGGGCCAGGAAGCACACCCAAGGGGGCAGGGCGACCCCCCAGCCCGCCCAAGACGCTCTTGGGGTAGGATTTTAAGGGCAGGACCTTCGATTCGGCCCAGAACCCTTCAGCAGAGCTTTCTTGGACCTGAATACTGACGGACTGGTTTCTGGTCAGCTCGGACTGGCCCGCGGTCTGGCCCCAGCCAGGCCGAGCTGCCGCACCTCCCTCCCAGCACCCTGCACGAGCGGCAGACTTGCAGAGGGCTCTGTGGCTCATCTAGCACACAGGGCAGAAGAAGCCGAGGGTCTTACTCACGGGAAGAACGGTTCCTCGGAGATCATGTCTTTACAGGCCTGGTTTGAAGGGGGGCTGCCTACCTTTATTCTCAGGTGGTCAGAAAGCCACAGAGAGAGGCCTTTGCCGTTACAAAAGAGAAGGTGAGGAAAGGGCGGGGGGAGAGGACAGGACTGCAGGCCCACCTCCCGCTGGGCCCATCCAAGGGGCATTCCAGCCCCTCTCTGCCGCCTGGTGGGGACGGGACCGAGGACATGGTGGTCATGGGCATCTGCCTCCATCCCGTGTCGGTTTTACCCCTCAGGCTGCCCTCCAGGGCGAGCACAACTGCACACAGCACAGGTGTGCCAAACCAGCACCTGCGGGAGGCTTCCAAGGCGCAGAGCAGAGCAGAGGAGCTCTGGCTGCTTGGCTGCATGCCCTGAGCCGATCGTTTCTTAGACAGTAGAACGCAGAGTGGCACTTAAACCTTGTCATCCGTGGCTGTGTTCCAATAAAACTTTATTTATAAAAACAGGCTGTGGGCCACATCTGGCTGGCTGCCTGGAGTTTACCGGTGGGTGTTATAGCAACCAGCTTGGGTTTCCGGGGTGGCACAGGGGCCCAGATTCCAATCCCAGCTCTGATGCAGCCTTGGGACCGGGTACTGTTTCTCCATCTGGCTTAGCCACTGGCAGAATGGGGCTAGACGCCTCCCTACAGCAGAGAGAACCCTCCCCTCTCCCGCCAGCGCCTGTGGCAGACATCACTAACCGCAGACGTCCCCGCCGACGTCCTTCCTGCCTTGTCAGGAGCGACACGGGACGTACATCTGCGTCACTGTTACGCTCCTCTGAAGGTGATCGGGGCTCCTCCCTGAAGCCAGAGGGGACAGGCGGGACAACGGGGCTCTTCCAGAGAGCAGGAGTCCCCCGCACAGCCCTGCTCCTCACGTAGCAGTTCTTCCCAGTAGGCAGAGACACGTGCCCTGCCCGCCAAGGCGCCAGGCCTCACAGACCAGGACGGTGACTCGGAAGGCCACGCCCCCAGCCCCCGAGTGCTGACCGTCACTGTTAGCTCCACCTCAAGCTGTCCAAAGGTCTTACTTAACAAGTCAACAAACTCAAATTGCAGCTCTTTTCCTTGCTTGAACCTCGGCTAAGAAAGAGTGTCACACAATCTAGTCCTGAAATGGAGAAAGAACTATCTGCCTGCCGCCCCCCACTCCTTGTCCCCCCACTCCCACGCCCACTCTCCACGGGATGCTGCGGACAGTTCATCTGACCCCACGCCGCCAGCCCGAGCACCCGGCCCACGGCTGTGCTGGCCCGTCGTTCCCACTGCGGGCTGCACCTCGCACCTAACCCCACTGCCCCCCAGCCAGGTACCCCAAGGGCTGATCATGGTGGGTGGGGTACGATTTTACACCCTATGTGTGGAATCCACACAACGTGTGGCAGTCTGTGACCTTGCTATTAGGGATTTGGTGTAAAACTCAGCACAGGGCCCAGGGGCCCCGATGTCAGTCACTCTGAGGATGCACAGGAAGATGGTTTCTCCTCTGCTGAAACACACAGTGCCACCCAACAGGCCGGGGGTGCAGCGGGCAGCTGTCCTGCTTGTCTGTCAGGGCTTTCCCTGCAGCGTCTGAGAAGTGCGTGGACTGTTACGTGTAGAGCTCAGTGCGTTTTCACACAGCCCACGCGCCTGTGTGTGCAGCCGCCGCTCAGAACGACAGAGAACATTTCTGCACGCCAGCAGACCCCCTCTGCCATCTTCCTAGTTGTCATTCTTCGAGGGAAGCTCTCATTTCCACCCCCAAAGATTAGCCTTGCGCCTTGCGCACATGGAGTCGTTCGTGTGCACACTCCTCTGTACCTGGCTACTTCCGCTCAGTGCTGTGAGGCCCGTCCATGCAGCTGGGAGCCATTAAGTCCTGTCATTGTCCTGTGGCATTTCTACAGCGATTTGTTGTTCATGTTACTCTTGATGGACACTGTGCTATTTCCAGTTTGGGTTATCCCCAGGAGCACAGCGAACAACACAGACGTGTCCTCTGCACACACCTTTGGGGCCTATCTATTTACGAGCATTTCTGCTGGGTGTCAATGGCCAAGGTGACAATGATAGTCACAGAGGACACGTGCCCAGCTTAAGGACTGGCAGTTTTCCTTTAACTCAAATGCCCCAGAGTGGAAAGGAACCTGAAAAGCCACCTGATCCAAGTGCCATGCTTCCTGCTGCTGCTTTCAACCGCATTCTTGGGCACCACTACCTCGGGTGCCACCCCTGCCCCAAAGCGTTAGGAACACAGCCCGGATGTGCATGCTACCCTTCTTTAGGTGTCAGAGTTATTTTATAATTGGGGGCCGAATGAGCACCCCAAAAGGAAAAGAACAGAATAATTCCAAGTCCCAAACTGGCCTGAAATAATGTGAATGTACCTGCTGCGACGCGCCAGGTCCGCAGGTACCGTGGAAAGGCACACGGTAAGCTCTGCAAACCCGGGCTTGAGAGCGGTGGTTTTGTGCTCACTTCAGCAGCACATGTACTAAGAGCAGGTTTTCCCCATCACCAAGAGCTTTCCCAGGCCAGCAAAGAAAAGGTTCTCTGCTCAGAAGGGCAGTCGAAAGCATCACCCTCTCACTAGCCTGCTTTACGTTTATCTTCCTAAAAAAAAAACCAAAAAAAAAAAAAAAAAAACCAAAAAAAAAAACCCCCAAAACCTTAAAACCAAAACCGTCTGCTGAGTTGCACAAATTGACAATGTGCTCCAAGCACCGGTGCCTCCGTGGGGCGGCCCGGCCCGGGTTACTTTCTGGGCAGGAAATGAGGCTCAGAACGAGCAGGTCTCCCGGCCTCTCCCGCCGCTGCTGGTGAATCACTAGGTCCCCGGGGGGTTCTGGCAGATTCTCAGCCTGGCTGCAGAGGACGTTCCAGATCTGTTTATTCAGGTGGAGATCGGACAAAAAACAAGAGCGGCCCCGTGGGGGCATTAACGGTGTCCACCGGGCGGGGTTGGCCCCGCTGCAGGCAGCCACCTCCCAGCCCGTTCACTTCGGTTAGGCTCACTCTCCCCGCGGGGTCTTCAATAAACGGCTCCGATGAACTCCGTGCAAAGGGAAGGGGGTGTCACAGCCCCACGGGACAGTGGGGACCCAGGCAGCTCGACACCTCCCACTCATCGGCTTACGCGCACCGAGCTGGTGGCCCAAGACCCGGCACGAAGACACCGGAGCTGCCACGACGGTCCTGTGACGCCCAGACTCACCCAACCCAGGAATGACCACAAACCATCAGGACCCAATCCAAGCTGCCCGGGCTCTGCATTCCACTTTAAGACGCGCAAACTAAAAACCAGTAACAAAATCTCCTGCAGAAATGCACACTGTGGAGAGAAAAAAGCTAACCAGAAGAAGCTACCCGCTACACACGGTTCCGATACGTGCTGCTCACCGCGGAGACAGTGAGATGACCAGTGACTGCCTGGGGCTTGGGGGGAGGGAGGGATGAGGACAGGCACCGGGCATTTTCAGGGCAGTGAAACTGCCCTGTGTCAGATTCTAACGGCGGATGCGTGTCGTTAAACATTTGCAGAAGCCCATAGGACGTGCAACACAAACAGTGAACCCTAATGTAAACTGTGGGTTTAGTTAATGATGTAATATGGGCCCATCATTTGTAACCAATGCAAAACGTTAATAACCATGGACACGGGGGGGAGGGTATATGGGAAGTCTCTGTGTTTTCTGCTCAATTATTCTATAAAAACTGCTCTAAAAGTCTTTTAATTATAAACAGAAAAACCAAACCTCCTAAGGTATTAAGTAGTTGGAGTCGTCACATCATCAGGACATAAGCGGCACCAGGGCTGGGATCCCAGCCCATCTTTATGGCTATATGCCTGGCACTTTGGGCCACGCTGAGAGCAGAAAAGGCGCTCGACAAATATTTGCTAAATAAACAAATGACTTACAACTTGAGCTCAGGCTCCTACATTCACCACCACAGGCCAGGACAAAGGAATGCGATTCAGAAAAACATACTCTGAGGCATGACCAACCAGCTAGCTCATCAGGTGTTTCTTTCTTTTTCTTTCTTTTTTTTTTTTTAAGGTGTAATGTAGAATTAACTTTTTTAGTACAGAAGCTGGCAGACATAGTTTAAAAGAACACGTCAAATAAAATGGATTTTCTGGTTAATTGTACATTTCCCGAGTTCAAATGAACCCCAAATACAGACGTTCGCTGATTAGCCAGGGTTGGGAAGGTGTGGCAGCTCTGCTCCCCATGGAGTGGGGGTAAGGAGCAACAATCCCTTCTCCCACCCCCTCCCCCTCAGCAGTGAGGGGTGCTGGGCCGAGTTGCCCCCTGCACACATACCTCCCAACTGCGACCTGGGCCCCAGTCGAGGACGATGGGGGACAGACCTGGGAGAGGTCTGAGCACACCCCTGACCCAGGGAAGCCCTCTGAGCCTCATCTGACTGCAATCCCGGGGAGGGCTGCGCCCCATTAACACGGGGTGGGGGTCAGGCCTGTGACTGAGGGAGGTAACCTGTCCCAACACCTGGGCCGGACAGAACAGCACCAAGTCTGGCTAAAAGATGGAGAGCCAGGAACAATGAGCCATTGCCACCTGACTTCCCACCCACACGTGGGTCCCCTGGGTTGTTCTGGTGAAGGCCGACATGGCCATCCCATCTTTTCATCTTTTCCCAAATGAGCCAGTACCTCCCTGTCTTCTGCTTTCTCCCTGCTCCCCCAGCCCCCACTAGCCTGCACGCCCCAGCACACAGGAGGGAGGCCCCTGCACCCCACTGGAGCCCTCAGGCCTGAGCGGCAGAGCACCAGGCTGTTGGGCTGTCACGTGGAGTCACAACCCCAGAGCAGCTCCACGGCTGAACTGGATCCTCTCCAGGTACAGTTATGTGTGTCTGCCCGTCCGGCTCCACCCCTCGAGGGAAGCAGGGAGGAAAAGCCAGCACCCCGGAGCCCAGTCCCGTGCAGATTCTCCCAGACCCAAGGGGCTGAGCCGCTGCTCCTGGCGAAGGAAGGCGGGCAAGGTGGAGAGAAGGTGGCCATCAGGGAAAAGGTGGTAAGAACGGCTCCGACCACAGAGATCCCCACAGCCCCTTCCGGAGGGCGTGGAGAGGCCGCGCGGGGCAGCTTGCCTCAAACGCACGGCTCTGCACCAGTGAGGGTCAGCGGGGAGAGCCCCCTCCCCTGCCCGTGTGATGACAGCCTCTCCCAGGTCCACAAATGCTGTCAGCAGCTGTGGTGGGGGTGGGGTGGCACTGCTGGTCACCCAGGAATCTGACAGGCTTCGTCACCACTACAGTGGTTGCTGTTCCCCGCAGACCTCACCGCCCAGGAATGGAAAGAATGGACTCCCCGGAGAGAGACAACATGGTGACCCTACGCACAATTTCCAAATGAATCAGGACCTTCTTCTCCTCATGGCCACGCCCCCCACCCCAAAACCGCCCGCCGGGCATCAGGTACCCACGGGCATCGCCCAGCAGGAGACTGTCCACCCCTCCAGGCTCAAACAAAAGGCAGGACGCAGAGCTGTGACTGCCACCCTCCTAAAGGTGCTGGCGGGAAAGGGCACGTGATGCCACCACACACACTGCTCCCCGACGCCCCGTGCAGACGCCGCGTGCCCCGCCACGCCTCTGCGCATGAATGAGCTCATCAACCCAGTAGATGAATCGGTATTTCACGGAGCGGTTAACGCGCCTTGCGACGCTGAATTGTGGCATCTGATCCTTAAGTTTAGAAACGCCTGGCTGGGGCGACAGCCACCACACAGGGTCCCTGCTCTCACTCACCTGGCCCGGACATGCCGCGTCCCAGAGGCTCCTCTTGAAACCCCTGCACCCTGCGTTCTCGGGACACAGCCTGCCCGACGGGGTGAGGGCATCAGCGGGCCTTTTCCCTTTAGCTGGAGCCTGGAGTGAGGTCTGGGGCCTCTGCAGAAATGGCGCCAACGCCAGAGGCGGCCACCCTGGGCAGCGGAGGCTCCCAGAAGTCCCCCCTCGCCACTGTGCCACCCCGGAGGCCCCCACGCACCCTACCCAGCGGAAATAGCAGCCGTGGCAGCAGGAGCAGCGGCCTTGAGCCGCCCGTGCTTTCAGCGCCCACCAGCAGGCCGGGCTCTGGCTCCGTGTACTCATCCCCACAACAACCTGAGAGGCAGGTATTGTCACCTGGCCCCTTTCGCAGGCAGGCGGGGACACTGAGGCACGGGGAAGCAGATGGTGGGGACTGCAGCTGGGACGCGAGCCCTCTCCCCACACTCCTGCTGGGCGCACAGAGCAGCCTTGGGACAGAAGTGGACGGAGAAGCCCCCGGTGACAGGGCTCCTTGGGACCGCACCCTGGGCCTGCCACTGCTTCTTGGCATCGCACTGGGGCCACCCCCCAAATGCACGACTCTAACCAAGGCAAGACCCAACTCTGCAGACGCAGAGGGTGCAATCCTGCCCCGTGCTGCTGTACCCGGCACTGGCCCCTCACACTGACACACGCACACGCGCCTCACGGGCCCTCGCGGGTCACACACAGTCCCTGCAGGGAGCAGGCACGCCTCCCACGTGTGTGTTTAGGATGCCGGGGTGCTCTCTGAAAGGCGAGGGAGCGTGGTGCTTCTTGCCTCAGGTGGTGAGGGGGACAGGACAGCAGTGGGCTCTCTGCAGGGAGCAGCAGGGAACTGCTCACCCATCACTCTCTACTGTGCTGGAGAAGGCACCGGCTAACCCAGACAGAGAGGGGGAGGCCCCAGTCTGAGGTCACCCAGCCACCCAGCATGCACGCCCAGGCGTCCTCCGAGTCCAGGCTGTGCCACACTCTGCAGGGACAGAGGCCTAAGAACTGCCATCGATGATCTATGGCTCTGATGACAGAGATGGGATGGTGGGTGCCAGGGTGCCCCCTGATGTCCCCTCTGTTGGCCACAGGCATGTCCCTGCATGTCCCATGCTGCCGGCAGAGGCAGAAGCTGCTGCAGCACGTAGCTGCTGCCTCCACAAGGAGCTCCTGCCGCTCTGGGGAAGGATGTCACTACTGTAACTTTAAAATTCAAGGCGGGCCTGCTTCCCGCCCCGTCTGGATGGAAGACGGCTGATCCGGTCACATGATTGAGGAGCTCTCTGACCACGCAGGTCCCAAGCCTTCAGCGGGGGATCTGACGGCGCTTTGGGAGGGTTAAGATGGACACGGTTGGGATTAAGGGGTCGGCCCTTCAATGCAGCCCTTATCGGCCCGGAAGATAAGACCTCGGACATCAAAGGGCGCCATTCCCAGCAGCCCTGCTCTCCACCCACAGCCACGCCACCTCCTGTCCTGGCCTCTCAGGGTTCCCACAGGAGCCACACGTGCTCCGTGTCTTCTGTGAAACTAGGGCTTCGATTTTCCTCAGGGCTTTCGGCTTTAAAAACATCCTCGTGGGCCTAAATGTAAAGGGGTAACCTACAGACTTTTAGAGAAGACGTAGGAGAAAACCTCTGGGCTCTAAAGCTGGGCAAAGTTCTTAGACAAAGACACCAAAAGCACAACCCACGCAAGGAAACACCAACCCACCGAAAAGGGAAAAGCATCTCCTCTGTGAAGACCCTGTTAAGAATGAACAGGCGAGCTACAGAGCGGGACTAGTACCTAAAACGTACAAGGAACTCTCGAAACGTGGCCAGAACTGAACAATCCAATTGGAAAGCTGACAAAAGACAAGAACAGACATTTCAACAAGAACATGCAGACGGCAAATAAGCACACGAAAAGACGTCCAACATCATTAGTCATGAAGGAAATACAAATTAAAACCACAATGAGGTTATCAGTACAGTCGTACCAGAAAGACTAAGATTTAAAAAAAAAAAAAAAAAACCTAACACACCCGATGTGGGCCAGGTCGCTCCTACGTGACCGGTGGGAATTTAAGACACGGAAAAGTTTGGCAGTTTCTTAAAAAACGAAATGCACAACCACCGTGCAATGCTGCAATTGCTCTTTATTCGGAACAGCCCAAATCCGGAAACCCCGCAGATGCCCTTCCACAGGCGAAGGATTAAACTGAGTGTGGTCAGGACGTGCCCCAATCCCAAAAGGTTACACGCTGCATGACTCCATTTATTTAACACGCTTGCTCCGAATGAAAAATCGCCAATACAGAGAGCACAGTGGAGGCTGCCAAGGGTGTGGGGGCAGGAAGGAAGTGGGTGCGGCCCCAAAAAGGCATGGGGAGGGGTCCTGCGGGATGCAAATGTGCTGTGTCTTGAGAGTATCAATGTCAGGGTCCTGGCTAGGAAGAGTTCTGCAAGATGTTGCCATTGTGGGAAACTGGGCGAAAGGTACCTGAGGGAGCACTCTGTCTGCGTTTTTATTAGGTTGTTGTTTTTTTAAAAGTAATTTCATGCAAATCTACAATGACCTCAAAACAAAAACGTGGAAGTAAAAGAACTACAATATAAAAGCATGTCCTGACACTGAGAGTGGAATCAGAGAGAGCGCTGGTGGGACTGGTCCACGTGGAGTCAGCCAGCCAACGTGCCACCTCGTGTGGCTTCCCGACTGCAGGAGCTCAGCCAGGACGACCCAGCTCTCAGGGCCAAGCATGAAACGCTGCCGGGCTCAGAGGACTTCTGCAACCTGGGGCATGCAGGCACCGCTGAGTTACTTTCTACCATTTAGCTGTCGTCGTTCCCAAAATCTGACAATTAAGTTCACAAACTTGCCACTGTGCACTCACGTTGGCAGCACGGTACAAACAACTGGGTAAGGTGTCATAACCTTGGCAAGGTACGACGACAGCTCTGATGGCCATTGCAGAAAAAGAGTTCCAAAGTTGCCTTGAAGGGTGGACTAGGCACTGGTGTCAGTGCACAGCTTCCCAAGGGGAGTCCCTCGAAGGTGACTGTGGTGATGTTTAGCAGTGAGGGATGTAGCTCTTTTTCTAGGATGAGTCCACAAAATGATTGTCCGACCTCGTTAAGTCCAAGTACACAGTGAGCACAAACTCCAGAGGTGGAGAGAAATGCGATCAAGACCGTGTCTGCCGCCTCCTGTGTGGCCTCCAGTAAGTTTCTTGCCCTCTCTGTGCATCAGGTGCTTCATCTGTGAAATGTGCGCAACCACAGACCCCGCCTCTCCTGGCTGGGGCAGCAGGGGCGATACAAGGAGACGCGGCCTGGGATGGCGCCAAGAGCGGCGTCTGCCCACGTCCATGTCCCATCCGCTGCGTCGTGATTTTTTTTTCATCTCAGAAGATGGAACCGTTTTGACCCTTTTTGAAGTACAGAGAGGCGGCAAGACTGTATGGCTCAGCCTAGTACCCAACCTTGCAGGGCGACTCTGACGTCCCTTCCTTATCGCTCTGGCGTGACAGGCCTTCGGAGGGGAAGGCGGCCTGAACGCAAACACGTTTCTTCCACCCGGGCTGTAAAAGCTGAAATGACTCCCAGGTGCGAGCAGACACCGTTGGGCCCCGCCTTCCCCACGAGGTCACCACGGGGGTCAAAGTCAAGCCAGCCATTTTCGGATTAGGTGCGCACGCTCCCAGGGCTGCCCCAGAGGTGAGTGGAGGAGAGCGGCCACCTGCAGGAAGTGGGCAGGGCGCAGGAAGTGGCCCCGGGGGAAGGGGATGGCTGGTCGGGGCCAGGGCCAGCCCCTTTCCCACGGGGCACAGCGCAGCTGGCAGAGCTCCCGCAGGCAGGCCGGGCCCCGCCCCCACCGCGGAGGCTCCGCCCCCTCCCCCGCACCCCAGGATCCTGGAACTTATCTACAGCTTGCAGGGTCCTCAGAACCAGAGGTGCGGGGAGCCGAATTGGCGACAAAAGCCAACCCTCCACGGCAGAACCTCAGCTGCAAGTCCCCCCAAAGGCAGTGACCTCCAAGAGCAAGCTCCCCTTCCGCCGGCACGCCCCTCCCCCAGGTCCCCAGACCCCACAGCTGGCGTTGGCTTCACGTTCTAAGCAAATGACTTGCAGATGTCCTGCTCATCTGGAGGCCTCACCACCCCCCACTCTCACAGAGAGGGGAAGAAAACAAAAAGGAAGGAGCAGAGGGAAGGAGTACGACCGTCATGGCGGTGCCGTCGGGCGGGCCGTCCCAGCAAAGCAGTCTCAGGGACTCCGGGCAGAGGCCGCCGGCACCCCCGACCCCGCGGCGTTTCCAGGCAGGAACGCTTTCTTTACAAATCCGTATTTAATTTACTATTTTGAGGCTCACTGGTGGGATCCAGCAGCTGATGAGGGTGCAGTTCTAGGAATCTGGGGTCCTGTCTGCCTTCCAGCAGACGCCCCTCAACTCTTCTAACAGCCTGCCCACTGACCAAGGGAACAATGCCGGGGGACAAACGACTTAAAACAGTTGAGCCATGACCCCAGTACTCCTGCTGTCTCGGCCCAGCACCCATGTGCTGGCCAGGCCGGAGGGGCTCCACTGAGGCCTGTCACTGACCCTCACTTGTGGGGGCAGAGAGGAGGGCACATAAGGGGAAGCCTCAGCTGAACCGTCACTTCACCTGGGAACGGTGACCGTGGTGAGGAGCCCCAAGACCTGCCCAGTCGGTGCCCGTCTCCCGCCTTTCTCTGCAGCCAGACTTCGCGGTCCCTGAGGACAGGAACTTCCTGTCCGTGGGCATGTTTGTTCATATGGCGCTCACATGGGGAACATGCCGGCAAACCTCACGGCAGCCCTGCAGATGGGCCCCTGGGCTCCCACCGTTCTCCATGGGTCCCTGTGCCCTCTGCCGGCCAGGACGACAGCCACCAGGTGGCAGGAGGCCAGGAAAACAGGAGGTGAATAACTGAGTCAGAAGCCAGGTGGGCTGGGGGGCTGGTATGGGCCCCAAGTTTTGATTCCCCCATTAGAGCGAGGGGAGAACTGCCCACTTTTCAGAAGCTCCTTTGAACTTGACCTAGAACAAAGCGGTACCATTCTGGTCTTCGGCAAAGATTTCTCTGGAACAGTGACTGACAATCAGCAGGGAAGTAAAGGTGCTAAAAGGGACTGCCAGGCTGTGAGGCAAGCCCCTCACCCCACACTGAGGTCACCTCCCCGCCCTCCACAGGAACTGGTGAGGGGCTGCTGGGGAGACCAGTAAACAGCAAATTAAGCAGAGACAGACTGACTAACAACCTTGGGCCTCAGACCTGCAGTCAGGTCTGTTTTGCGCAGGCTCATGTGGTGCCCACTGCCCCCAGCACTGACCAGGGCATTTGAACCCCACTGGCCCAAACAAATACTTGCTGCTACACCTGTGACATTAGGACTTTGTAAATGATTTACTGCCCCCCAAGTGCTACGCAGCGTGGTAAGAACTTGACACATGAACTTGCCTCTCCCCAGCCCCCCATCCCTGTACAAGCCCGGGCAGTGGTTCGCAAAGAGGGCGTTCCCAGACTAGCAGCATCAGCGCCACTTGGGAACTTGTGAGCAAAGACAAGTCTCCAGTCACACCCCGGACGGGCTGGATCAGAACCACCTGTGTCTCAGGGCGCCTTCCGGGTGACCCTTGATGGCTGGTCCAGTGTGAGAACCGCACAGCGGAGAAGCCACATTCTCCAAGGCGTGTGGCGTTTTATCCCACCAGCAGAAACTGGGATGACGGGGCAGGACGTGAGCACGCGGCTGGAGCACAGGAGGGAAACCACAGCCCCTATGTATTCTGACCAGGTCCCAGGATGCTCAGCGAACGGGACATTTCACTTAAACTTGACTTGGGGCTATTTACATGCAGCGTCATTCAGTTTCTTCCTTAAGTGTTTGGGTCACCATTAACCCCGTGCTCTTGAGGAGTGCGTGTAAAACGACCCAGAGGAAATAAGGTGCCCACAGCTGCCAGGGCAGGCTTGTCTTTCGTATCCACCCCCGAACAGCTGGCCTCCATCACCAGCAAAGCTGGGTTCTCAGGTGGGGGGCGGGGGGTGCCCCTCTGAAGCAGAATGGGGCAAGAGTGCCCGTTTCCACTTTCCTACCTATCAGTCCACTAGTGAACCGGAGGGTCCAGCAGAGCCCTCCTTCACCCTGGGGAGAATCACGGCGTCCACCTCGCCTTGCACACACACCTCCAGTCCCCACACATACCAGTGTGCAAAGAGCACACGGATGACACGAGTGTCACTTCACGTTTTAGGGCACCTTATTTCATACTTGTGGGGATGCACACTGTGCGTAGAGGAGAAAGAGGCCAACGTGAGTGCTCTGTGATGTCTGCCAACGAGCTTCCTACGGGGGAGGCGGTACAGAAAGTTGAAGGGCAACCGACTAGAAAAAGGCAGGAGGCCTCAACCCAACTCCACAGGGAGGGGACACAGCTGCCCCCCAGACCTCCCAGCACACACATGGTTCCAGGAATGCCAGCTGACTTCATTACTCAGTGTCACTTCACCTGTGCTGTGCGCCTGGTTACTAACACCCTTAGCTTAGGTCCCCAAGCCAAATGGGACCTGCTCTTTCAGAGGGCTGGGAGTTGAGTCTTGTTATGAATCTGACTTCCCCTGCATCAGGGCGTCCACCCTTGCAGCCCTCAGGCCCTCCCAGCCCCCACTAACCCCAGCAGGGCTCCAGGGATCACACACAGGACACCAGGCTTCATTCCTTCCAGGTTTTAGTCTCCAGAAGTTCCCATAAAGAGATGTTAACTATGTCATGACTTTTATTTAATCCGTTTCTCCTTAGCTAAGAGATCAGAGCAAATACAACGGGTGGTCAAATCCACTTCTGATATTTTTAAATTATTCATATTCTAAATCTTCTAGGTCCATTTGCTAACATAAGAGAAGTACTTTGCTTAAAAAAGTATATATTAGTTTTCAGATCAGTGGTTGCCAGGGGGCTGGGGAGAAGGGGAGAGGGGAAGTGACTGCCTGAAGGGCACAGTCTTTGTTTGGGGGTGATGACACCGATCTGGAATTAGATAGAGATGGCGGTTGCACAACCTCGAGAATGTACTAAAAGCTGCTGAGCTGTCCACTTGAAAATGTTTAAAACGGTGTGTTTTATGTTATGTTACTTTTATCTCAATAAAAAAAGTTATCAAAAAATTTTGTTTTTCGAGATTAGAACTAAAATGTATTTCAACATGTTTTCAAATGCGACATAAACCTAAGGGACTTTAATAGAGAGTGACAAGGAGTTCTGCGTAACTCACCTTTGCCTGGTTCTCCTACGTGGTCAAGGCCAAGCGCAAGGGGAGAGGGCAAGGCAGGTTAAAGACAAGGTCTAACCTGTGCCACTACCTGGGAGAGAAGTTACCAGGACAAAGGCAAGCACGCCCTGGGGACAGGCTGCAGCCAGCACGCAGGGCACAGAGCTGTTCCCCAGGGTGACTCCACTGCCAGCTCTTTACTCCTGGGACTGAAAAAAAATCCACCCATTTCCACTGCAGCCGGTCTTCTCCGTGATCAAAGTGCAGTCACAGCACAGGAAGAGCGGAAACTGCTTCACCAGAAATGTCACTTACGCGTCACACAAAATCACTGCCGCCTTGGGAATGGTAACCTGAGTTTCCTGAATTTGAAAAAAAAAAAAAAGACTCGATGGGAGTTCCCTGGTGGTGCGGTGGCTGGGCTTTGGCGCTGTCAGCGCTGTGGCCTGGGTTCGGTTCCCAGCCAGGGAGACACCCACATTAACAAAACAAAAAAGACTCGCAAGTGTGAGACTCTAAGGGCAGATGTTGCCCACGCTGAACGACAGGCTGCTGCTTCTCCGAGAATGACTTTTCGACACGGCTTCCTTGCTCCAACCCGATCCTATGAAGCGCCCGCCTGGAGTGCTTTCCTGCTACTGAGGACCAACGGCTCAGCATGATCCTCAGAATGAATCTGCTCTTTGAACAAATACTTTAATTGAATCGGATGCCTTGAACCAGAAAGTATTAACCCACTGAAATTGTCCTCAGTGACTCCAGTTCCCCCAGATAGTGGACAACTCTTGTGTGAAAGCCCAGATAGTAAAGGCAGAGGCAAAACAAATGCTTTTCCGAGGCCCTCCCAATTGTGACCCCCATGAAGGACCTTGGGGTCCGGGGGGCAGGGCCTCGTCGTGTGAGCATGGAGCCCAGAGACGGGGCCAGTCCACGAGCTCAGGCGCCTGGGCCGAACACCACACATCTGCTGCCACCACCATGAAGCCCCAGGAGCAGCGGCCGTGCTTCTGTGACAGCAGGGCCAGGAGGACTTCTCTGGGGACGTTACTGCCCGACCCTCAGTTTCTGAGCCACAGTAGGAAAAAGTCCTCCGAGAGCACTTTCACCGTGTGCTGCACCCTTCGTTCCCCAAATGAGACGAGAGCTGTCGGGCCCAGGTCATCCCCTGAGACAGAGCAGGACGTACCCCCAGGCTCTGCCTAATGCTGCTGCCTGGACAGCTGACCCTTGAACAACGCAGGGCTTAGAGGTGCAACCCCTCTGCCCCGCCCCCTGGCTGTGCAGTCAAAATCCACTTGTCACTTCTGACTCCCCAAACCCTTAGCTACAGCCGTCCTGACTCCCCAAACCCTTAGCTACAGCCGTCCTGACTCCCTAAACCCTTAGCTACAGTCGTCCCTGGTCTCCATAGCGGATCGGTTCCAGGACCCCCTCCTGCAGACATCAAAGCCCACAGACACGCAGGCCCCTCGTGTGGAGGGGCGCAGGACAGTGCACGTGGCCAGCCCTCCGCATTCCCGCATTCCCAACAGCGCATCAAAAATACTGTTCTCCAGCTGCAGGTGGGTGAATCCACGGATGCAAAACCCGTGGAAATAGAGGCCGGCCGTGTCCTCTGCAAAGGAGATCTGAGGGGGCCTGCGTGGCTCCAACTCCTGTCCCAGGGTCAGCTGCACACTTGTCCTGACAATGCTGTCCTGGTCCCGCTCCCTCTCGGTGGCCTGAGCCAGCCAATCCCTGTGTTCTGCACCCTCCGCGCATGTTTCTGCTTCTCACCCTCCGCCCGCCCACAAAGGGGGTACGGGACAGGAATGAGACCCTGCAGGCTAAGGACTGTCAACGTGCACATCTAACTCCCCTAGCACAGGTCAGACAACGAGCCCGGGGCTTCCCATGTGTGATGGCACCAAATCCCCTCGAGGTCACCCAGGGACAGCCTCGGGCACCGACCTCAGGCGCGCGGAAGGTGCCGACTCAAGGCCTGTTCAACGTGACGCCTTTTAGTTCTATGGCTCTGAAAAACCACAACACGTCAGGGAAACCCACGCTTCGAAGCCTGAGGGACTGGAACCACCACACGGCGATGCCCAGCGCTTGGCCCTCGTGCGCCGGAGGGGGCAGCAATGCCCGCCCACTACCAGCTCTGGCATTGTTCGCCCCGACCTCGGCGAGGTCCCCTTGGGAAACGCGGAAAGGCGTGGGGGACGGGAGCGACTCCACCGGCAACCCTGCCGCCGGCGGCCCTGACTCTGCAGGCCCTACATCCAGGCAGCGGCCCGAGGTCAGGGACACGGGACCCTCAGGGAGAGGGGCGAGGGGGGGCCTGCAGCGCGTGCAGCTCTGACCAAGTCAGGGGAGACCAGCTCCAGGCCAGCGCGGTGGCTGCCAAGGTTAACCTGCATTTTCCAAACCCCGAACTGCAGGCAGCCTCTCCCCCCTTTACATATTTTCACGCTGTCTAATGGAACAGCAGGACCGCGGCCAAGCAGCCCCACCGCTCCGGGCACGCGGGCCAAGGAACAGAAGTGTATTTTTAGTCCGCAGAGCAAGGCGCGATTCAACGTGCCTCCGGCCCCGGGGTGAGCTGGGGGCCTGCCCATCTCCGGCACAGGGCGGTTCCCGCCACCTGCCCCACTCCCGCACCCCTGCACACGCAGGGCCAGGGGAAGGCTCGGTCTTGGCAGACAGGGACGCGGGGAGCCTCGGGTTCCTGCTGGTAACACGAATACGTTCTCCGCGGCCCTGGCCTCCCAACCAAGCCCGGAGTGAGGGGGTGGGAAGCCTCTCAAACGTGAGCAAGCAGGTGAAGGACCTTGCTGACGTGGGTTCCGATCCAGCAGGGCTGAGGGGAGGCCTGAGACGAGGGCACGGATACGACACTGCGGGTCCAGGCGTTAAGCAGCAAGGAGTTACGTCATCTCCCAGGGGTCTGCTCCACCAACAGACGAGGGACTACCATGCTCCTAAGTACCCTCAGGTGAGGGTAAGTAGCTCCATTTAGCGATTAAACACCTTCCAGATGCTGGGCACCCCGGCTCAGTGGGTACGAGAGCAAAGTCCAACCCTCGCCTGTCCATCTTGGGCCATAGCCTTCATCCCAGATGTCACAGGAATAAGGACTGACTCACCAGTCCTGGGGCCCTAAAGGTGAGATCGTGGCAAGGCACGAGGGGGTCTGCCACTAGCAGCCGTCACCATCTCTCAAGTACCCACCATGTGTCATGCACGACGCCGGGAGTTTCACAAACGTCCTGCAGGTTAACCTGGGCAGCCACCTCGCTGACCTCGGCCTCATGCCCCTATCTGAAAACTGAATCAACACCACACTCCGTAAATGAGCAAAATGAGGTTCAGAGAGATGAGGGCATCTGTCCAGGACCCGGAGTCGGGCCAGCACTCTCACTCTGTTCCACACCCCGAGGTGGTGTTTCACAGGACAGGGCGCCTCCTGAACGTGGGACCTGCTGCCAGCAACAACCTGGGGTCTGCAGGCCCCACCAGCAAGCTTGGGGGGGGGGCCTCCCCGCCAAGTCCCTCTGCCCTGGGCCCGTGGAGCCTCCGTGCTGGGAAGAGATGCACACAGGTGAGCAAACGTGCTCGGACGCCGGCAAACTCCAAACCAAATAAAAACGTGCAGGGCTGGAGCACAAACAGGAAATTCACCGCGGAGAGGGAGGCGCTCAGCTGAGGACGCCACCAGCAGGACCCACGACTGGTTTATCTGGATAGGCTTCTGGGTGCGTTCAAACCAAGCAGCACCTCCACCTGATGCCGAAGCAGGGGGGAGTCTCTCGAGCGAGAGCTCCCGACAGCTCCAATACCACCCCCCGCCCCACGGTGTCCTTCCCTCCTTGTTCATTCAAGTCCCCGGGCAGAGTGTTGTGCATAATAATCGACAGGTTGCCTGTTGCCTCGCACTTGATTGTGACAACCCATTCCCTACCTTCCTGCTGATGTCAGGGGTCTGGGGGCATTTTTTTTTCAAAGCTGGAAAAGTGAGCTGGAGTCATCACGTTACCAAGTTCACTGGCACAGAGGTGAGCTGGCTGTCTTATTATTCACACAGTTTCCCCTAACTCCAGTTTATTTGCCCAGATTGCAGCTCGACCTCTCTCTAGGACCAAGAAATTTAATTCCATGGACCTTCAGGCATTAGAAAGACCTATTTCCTCCCCGAATTAGGAAGGAGGCAAACTTCCAGGTTTTATTTCTTATTATGCAAACCCCCAAACTTGAGCAAGCAAGGCATCTGTCATGATTGTCACGGATACGTGAGGCAAGGCCGTTCTTCACCAGCGAGTACAGGAACACAGTTTTCCTGCCACCAAATGTCAGCAAGGTGACATCGCAATGTCACCACACAGCCCAGGGACCCCCAGATGCACCACTTACAGAAAGAGAGAGACAACGTGAGATGAAGCAGCGCCCAGGGACGGTATGGTGGTCAGCTCATTGTCGTTGAGGTACCTGTAACAAGAACACGAAGCAATCAGTCATTGAAACCGTTTCAATTACAACCGTAGTGTGACATCACACGAGGGCTGTCCGGGAGAAGCTCCCGCCACAAACGCCTCCATTTCCCTATGACACGGCTGGGCGCATTCCGGACAGCCCTCGTGCACACACAAAGGGAATCAGGGGAACAGTGCTGGCACCCCAGGAATGCTGAGCCCCAGAAGAAGAATTTGAAGGAGAGCTCTGAGGGGGAGGGAAGTCACCCAGGCCACAAAGACAGTGACACCTGTGATTCAGAAAACACTCAAGGGGTGTCTCTTGTCTTCCAGGAGCCTCGCTCTCAAAACGACGACAGACAGACGAGGGACAGTGACCCCAGGCCGAGGTGCCCGGTGCTGAACAACAGTACCCCGAGATCACCATCAGGGGGAGAGCTCCTTGTGGGCTGAAGGGGTCTGAAGAGGAAGGACCATCTCCTTCCTCCTGGGTGCAGGACACAGGGGTCTGCAAGCTGCAGCTCTGCACAGCACGCCGGGACCCAGGGCTGCAGACAGATGCACGTGGGATGCCCAGGGGCTTGGACACTGTGGCAATTTCTCTGATACCTCAGTGGTGTGAGAACAAGGGCGGTGGACACGGAGACGGTCATCTGTTTGAGATGCCAGCTTCTTCGAACATGCAACCTCCACACACATTTTCCCAGAATACAGACAGACAGACAGACACACACACACACACACACACACACACACACACACACACACTTTTGCACGTAGACACTTTGAAAATTCTCCACAGACCAGAGATGCTCTCCAAGCTCCCATCCTGCTGGAACATTCTAAGTCTCTATTTCCATCCTTCACATCTCTTAACGGAGGGGGAAGCCCGCAGACCAAAGCAAGGCTCGCCCGGGCTGCCCCCAGAGGCTGTGCAATCCGGCTTCCTTACATGGGCATGTGTTTCCAAATTTGGGAGGAGAGTCCAACATCAGACTTGTGAAGTGCGCCCGAGAACCCGCAAGGAAGCCAGAGCACAGTGCTCGTGCCTTCTGCGGGGGGATGGGCTGAGAACCTGTGTCTAAGATGCAGAACGGCAAGGGGGTAGCGCTGGGTTATCGTAGTCTCCCCCTGTTTTAAAGAACTGTCTTATACAGACCGTCTTGCTACTGTTTGAAGACAAGGCCACTGAAACGACAGCTGCATTCAGACAAGTATACAGCTAGCGTCTGCTTGAATAGAATAATCTGGTTGTCTGCCATCTTTAATAGAAATTAATAGGAAAAAAATAAAAGGAAAAGGCCTCGAATTACCCCATTTGCTTTCTTCAGTGCCAAGGCCAGTTGGAGATGGAGCTTGGCAATTACCGGGCGAGAGGACACAGACCGTCTGCTTCGGCAGCCCCACGACTGAAGCGCCTGGCAGAGAGAAAGCAGACCCAGATGGCGCGGCCGAGCCCTTCCCCACTTAAGGGCCCTTGTCTGTGTGCCGAAGGGGACAATTAATTACCGTGACCGCCTCTCATCGGACGCCTCCCTGGGGCCGACTGCTTCTGCTTTACCTTTCCTTTCCTCCAACCCAGAAGTGATCCGTTTCCCATCTTGGTACAGGGACACTGAAAACTCCCCACCAGTCTCCATCTCTACTACTCAGTTTTCACAGAACCATCCATGTTCTTGAATTACTCAACGAGACGCTCAGATCTTATCAGAACAAGGAAAACCAAGGTCAGGGGTCTGCTGCTAATAAGGCAAGCTTGCTTAAGAACTCTTCTTCATTTCCTAGAAATTTATTCTAAAATGCAGATGATGGTAATACAAGGGGGGACCCCCCCCAATAAAAACAGAATTATCTTTCTTTGACGTGAGAGGGATTGTGCACTCGGAATTTGTTTCTGTGGGTCTAAGGGTCAACCAAAGTTTTTATTTGGAAGTTCTGAGAAGCTTGTGTCATGATTTGTGGAAGAAACGCCCCGAGTTGTGGCAAACAGCTGACTGGTGCTTCCACCAGGGCAACACACCTGCCCACACTGCGCTGAGTGCTCAGCAGTTTTTGACAAAAAATGGGCTGACCCCCGTACCCCACCCTCCCTAGTCACCTGATCTCGCCCCAAGCAACCATTTTCTGTTTCCCTGGATGAAAAACTTCCTCAAAGGCAAACATTTTGCCGACGTGGAAGAGGTGGAACACAAAACTGGCAGAAAAGCCCTAAAAGGCATCAAAACTGATGAGTTCAAAAACTGTTTTGAGCCGTGGAAAAAGCGTCTTGATAGGTGTGCTGCATCACAGAGTACTGTGAAGGTGACTGAAGTTTAAACATGTACGAATAAATACACATGTGTTTGTTATAAACACTAGGGTGGGGTTTTTTGGGTCCCCCTCCACCCCTCCTAGTAATAAAACAGCGGGCTTATGATATGCCAGGCATGATGCAGAGCTTTTCAGGTCAATAACTCATCTTCAGACCATCTCAGGGATTGAGCCTGTGAACACCTCCATGGTACCAATGAGGACACTGAAACGCTGAGATGTTAAATAATTTGATGAAGGCCACCGGCAGTAAGTGACAGTGGCCCTGGGAGTCTAGACCCATTGCCAACCTCTATTTCTTTATAAGTAGAGCAACAACTCGACATGCAGGATGGAACTTCATCACTGTAACCCTGAGTTAGGTCCCAGGACTACTACTGTTGACCACCTTACAGCTAAGTTCTCTGATTTACGTTCCAGTTCACATCACTGCCCCAGGGTCACAGGTTAGGAGCTGAACCCAAGCACCACTGCAAGTCAGAGGAGACCAACAAGCAAAGGCCAGTGAGCGGCAAGCTCCCGATCTCCTGGGGACTCACGGTGGCTGTGTGTCGGCCTGCTTAAGATCCTACCTGACTTTAAACTTGCAAACAGTACGAACTTCTCAGCTGGGGAACTTCTGCCAAGTGAGCCCGGTCTCAGGTCAGCCCTGCCACACCCCTGACAACCTGCTCCACCCAATTCCACAGAAATAAACCAACGAGGGAAAGCGGCCTCGGAAGGGCAGCCCCAATCTGCAGAGAACTGGCTGGGAGTGGAACGTTCAGGAGCCATGCACCAGTGCTCAAGCTAAACGGGGCATTTTATGTCTGCATCTCAGCAGCCCCAAGTCAACAGGCTGAGGCAGAGATCGCGAGCTCTCATCTCAACCGGGCTGCCTGATTTACAGGGAGACAGAGGGGCCCGAGAGACAAGGGCTGCATGGCTCGCTTACGTCGCCATCATTTCTACGAAAAAACAACCGACGGCTAGCTACGCGGACGTCTGTCCCCTCCGCGAGCACGGCTTTCTCTTTGTTTGCTCCGTCCCCCTGCTGAAACAAGAACACTGTGCTCAGAAGGCGAGGGAGGCCGACCTGGCTCGGAGACAGGCCCGGCTTGCCAGACTGAAATAGAGACTGGGCAAAAATAGCCCGCGGGAACTTAGGGCTGTGTGACTACGAGGGGCTGTGCAGTCTTGCCCTCCTCACACTCCCCGCACCCCGACAATCTGCTGCCACGCAAGGCCCCACGAACCCCCTTCTACGTCTATAACCGAGTATTTTTCTGGTGATTGCGGACCGAGCAGTGTCCAGGTGCCTCAGACCATGAAGTGGGAACTGCGGCCCACCCCTGGAGCTGGAACAGGGGTGACCATGACAAAGTGGGGCTTCCTGGACTGTGCAACCCCAAGGCAGAGCCTGGACATGGGCACTTCTGAGCTCAGGCCGTCAGGGCCTTCGGCGCTCTCCAGAATGTCCATGTACTTGGCTTGGTTAAAGGAAGTTTCTACATTTTGCAAGATGCAGAATGTTGAAAAGGGCCGTCCACAGCAGTCTATGATTACCCAATCAGATCAGGCTTCCACAAACAACGAAGAACAAATACAAGGAGTACTTTGGGGTTACAGAGCTTTGGGGGGCATTTTTGTTTGCTGGTTGTTGGCCATATTTATTTGTTTACTAACTGAACAGCTGGTAGACGCACACAGGAAAATGTTCGAGCCGTTTCCGGAGAAGACCAGGAGCGCACAGTGACAAAGCAAGTTGCCTCGCCCTGGGTCCCCTGGTCTGCCTCCAACAGGAAGCGCGTGCTGCCAGCTCGCAGAAACGTGCGTGTTTTTCTTGTCCACAGACCGCTCTACCACGGTCCCTCCCTCCGCAACCCATCTCAGAGGGCGCCGTGACGCCTGTGGGCAGCGGCAGGGTGCTCCGCGCACCAAGGACCCATCATTCACCTCGTCCTTCTGCTATCTGTAGACACTTAGATTGTTTCCAAATACTAAGACAGCTGCAATTAATAATGGCCAGAGTTGAGCAAGGGCTTGGAACTTCAGCTAGTTCTGCTTCTTAAAAGGGAGAAAGTCGTCAATAGTCGGTAGGAGCATGGCTTCTGCTGTCAGGGCCGCTGGGTCGCTGTTATCATCAGTGCTTTTGGTTACTGGGCAACAGGATGGATGAGCTGGCGAGGCTTCACGATACACAGCTGGTGTACCCGACGGCGGGCAGAGATGCTGCAGTGTCGTGATAGTTCAATCATAAGCAATAACATTAAGGGTCAGCGTGTACTCTGTGCCAGGCTCCGAGCTGGTGCAATACGTGCTGTCCTCACAGATGACATGTCACCTCTCTGAGGAAGTATTGAATTGTTACCTTGCCTTAAAGGAAGAAACTGAGGCACAGCTACAGAGCAACAAGGGATTGTTAGGACAGGGTTTCACAGCTCTGATTTCTAAATCCGACACACCGGGGGTCATTCAACCCCGATCCCACCCCTTAACAAGAGAATGGCCTTCAGCATGTCACTCAATCTTACTGTGCCTTAGTTTCCCTCTTCCAAAACATGTAAATAACAGATACCGACTTCATAGGTTTTGGGCAAGATCTGGCCAAAAGAATTACACTGAGCAGCCTGAGACATAGCCAGATACAGAGTTAAGTGCTTAACAGGTGGTGGCAATTCACAGCCAAAAGGCAGTGGCTCCCAACCACCCCTCCTTCGGCGTCACACCGCGAGCCTGCGCCTAAGGCACGAGAGGCGGAGCCATAAGTACCCTGGGCAGGGCCTGCCCGCTCAGCCTGCGGGAAGCTTTAGGTCACCGGCCCTGGAAAGCGCAGGGCGGCCCCCACACGGAGTGTCGTGTCCTCGCCCGGGCGGCAGTAACGCGACCCCGCGCCTTTGTAAAGGGGCCGGTATAAATAGCCCCCTCTTATTAATAGCGGAGCCTCGCCTTCTGGGATCTCTGGCTGCAGGCCCTCCCGGGTGGGCTTTCCTCGGGGCTGTGCGGGCAGCGGGGACCATGTGGCTTGGCAGCAGCTGCTCCCGTGCCCTCACGTCCTCCAGGGGCCTCCACGGGGCTCGCTTTCTCTCCCCGACCAGCCCCCCGCGTTCTGCGGTTCCAGGCCTCCAAAACGAAACCGCGGCTAAAAGCCGCTGCGGCTGCTCTGCCCGCCTGTGGCTCCCTCGCAGAGGTTTCCAGACGAGCAGGGCTCACGGGGCGGGAAGCACTGGGCTCGTGGGAAAGCCTTGGGCCCAGTTAATTCAGAAGCCAGTGTGGGTCAGCTGAGCGTGTGCTCCTTTAATATCCGTGCCCACCTCCCCTCCACCCACCCCGACAGCCTCTTTCTGCCTTAGGGAACTTACTGGAGTTGGCCGGGGTCTTTAATCTGGGAATTTGTCTCACACATCCCCAAAGGATCTGTTTGCTGACGACGCACCCAGCTTGGGTGCCTGTACGATCAGAAAGCAGAAGAGAAGTAATACTCAGCGAGTCACCGGGACAGGGACTTTAAAGAGGTAATTAAGGCTGAATGAGGTTATGCGATGGGCCTTCATCCAACACGAGTACTGTTGAAGAAGATGGCAATTGGACAGGGACACACGGACACACACACACACACACACACACACACACACACACACACGAGATACGCCAGGGATGTGTGCACACAGAGGAAGGCCCTGTAAGGGGACAGGAGGGCGGCCATCTGCAAGCCAGGGAGAGAGGCTGCAGGGAAAAGCAACCCTGCTGGCACCTTGACCTTGGCCTTCCAGCCTCCAGAACTGTAAGAAAATCAGTGTCTGCTGATGAGGACGCTCACCTGTGCTGTTGTAATTGTGGCAAACACCGTGACCCACGTCCCCCTCCCCTGCTCCCACCACTAGCCTGCTGACCTGTCAGAAAACGAGGCTCCTGGACAAAGTGGTGCTGCCCAGCGCCCTTCCAACTCTGCTGTCCTTAACTTTGCGAGTTTAAGCCCTTTTGTCAGCAGATGTGGAAACCAAGAACGCCAAGGTGGAGAATTTAGAGGTGGGGGTAGGGAACGCCAGTCTACCCTGCAAATCGCACCAGGTGACGGAATCCAATTTCCTTTAGATAAACCCTTCACAATGGAATCAATGAATAATAAAATAAGGACTTTTACTAGTTACATGTGATAACCAAAATGTGCAGAGCACTTACCTAATGACATATAAAAATATCTAAGGATGGGAGCACCGGGTGAATAATTTACGGAATATCCATGTACAGTATGTCGTTTCCCATCAAAATTGAAACAAGATACTAAAAAAATTTTAATTTACCTGAGAAAATATTTAAAAATATAAGACTATGTAGGAAACAGATAAAAACCCTAACAGATAGACAGTCTGATCCCCAGATTCCGTGTGTAGAGGTGTACGAGGGCCGTCCAGAAAGTATCCAGACATGCAATATGGAAACTAGAGGCATTGATGGCTGGATTTTTCCGGACAGCCCTCGTGTATTCCTACTTTTCCACTCAGTGTTCACACGGTGGCTATGTCCGGTGATAACACTGGTGATTGTAATGTGTCAGTCTTGACGTACATCCATAGCTTCCAAATTTCCTGCAGCGGGTATGCAGACCTTCGTGAAAGTGTCTCTCAAATCCCTGGGGAACTAAAATTCCCCATTGTCCTAATACCCACTTTAAAAGGAGAATTCTTCACCTTCAAAGAAGAGGAAGAAAGGAAAGATGGAGGCCTGACGTAGAGCGCACTGCAGCGGCGCAGGCCCACCTGTCCACGCCCTCGTTTCCTGGGGCACAGAGGGGCGCAGCTGGCTCATGTGCCCCCTCCCTGGGACGGGTACCAGCCAGGTGTGCTAACCCGGCGGGACGCGCCTGTGCACCCACCACGTTCCTGGGACTTCCAGGAGGCTGAGCCTACGAGACTGTCACACAGCCATCGCGGACCGCCCAGGGAGCATGGGGTGGGGGTGGGGGGCTGCAGGGACAGTGAGCTAAGTAAGCAGTGCAACTTGTCACGGGCAACCTGAGTGCAAATGTCCCCGCGACAAGTTCAGACAGGAGAGGGATTTCCCCGGGAGCTCTCCATCCCGCCAACCCACCCCCCAAAGTTTGGGGCGCTCACTCACACTTCCTGGAGATGCGGCAAGTCCTCGAAACTGGCAGGGTCGATTTCAGAAAGCTTGTTGTAACTCAGGTTTCTGGTGAAGGGACAAGAAAAGAAGAAAGAAGATACTTGAGTCATCGTTACCTTACACCCCAAATCCAGGAATCTGGGACTCCGCCCCCTGCAAAACCGAAGCCCTCTCCCTCCTGACTGCCCCTCTCACATGTTATTTTAAGTAGCCTTATTCACACTGAGATTTACGGACGTCCCCCCTCCACACCTGCGTGCAGAAGCTCGGCACTGTGACACTCTCCAATCACCAGAGGTTCCCGAAACACAAATGAATTTTAATCAGGACTATTTCACCCCCTGGCAACTTTTAAAGAAATTCTAAGGTAATCTACAGAAAAGTGTGCTGGTCCAGATGCTTTCTACCCTTCTCAAGTCCAAGGCTATTCTAAATGGCACTTTTTAATTACTGTTTTACTAAAGCATCAAACAACCTCAAGCAGTAGTCAAGACAAAGAGAGGGTGAGCTACTGACCTTTCTAAAAATTAGCGGTTCTCAATCAGGCAAGATATTTAGCAATGTCTGGGGACATTTTTAGTTACCCCAACTGCAGGGGAAGTGGGGTTTGCTACTGGCATCTGGTGGGCAGAAACCAAGGATATACTCTCACCATTCTGCAATGTGCAAGGCAGCCCCTACCTGCAATTAGCCGGCCCTATGGGTCGCTAGCAATATTGAGAGGTTGAGAAACCCTGGTCCAAACAAGCACTTAAGACTAAAACTCACTTCCATATGTAGCTGAAGTTGAAGGGACTGTTTAGAAAGTGAACACTCTAAGATCCTAATGATAAAGCTATACGTGAACACGACATTCCTACCATCAGCAAACAAATCCTGGGAGTGATAAATCCCACGGGAGAGAGAAAAGCCACGGTCACGGGAAACTCAGGGCTGGTGCTGGCCAGAGGCAGTGGGAAGCCACCCGTCTCGAGCTGATGGCATCTGTCACAACCATTCAGAATCACCTCTCTCTCCCCTTTACCACCTCCCGGCTCCCAGCTGTCCCGAGAAGCACACATGCAATGAGTGGGAAATGTGTGGTCAGGGGGTGTCACACCCTCAACCCTGACAAGGGTCGCCAATCTTTCAGAAACAGAATCCACAGAGCCACGACCCACCTGGGCCCTGACTTCCTACTGCACACTGTCCCTTGCTCCCTGCCCCCGAAATACACCCGGTCCTGTGTAACCCAAAAAAGTTAACGTTTTTCCTCTCGGCTATCAATTCCACTGACATTACTGCCAATTAACAGAACGACTAATCATGGGTTTAAAGTGTAGCTCTTGAGCACACAGTGTCGCATAAGTGGTGACTACCTTTTACACTTACTCCAGAGACACTCTAATCAATAGTAACTGAGAGCTGATAGCCATTTCACTGTCAACTCGAGATAGTCATCTAAGGAGAAGTCAAACTATGCCTGTAATTAACGGTACCTCTGTGCTCAGGGCAGATCCTGAATTAAAAGCAATTTGTCCAGGGATTATGTTACTGTTAAAAATTGATGGCGGTAATGTTTAAAGCCACATATTAAAGTCAAGTGCGAGCCTGTCTGCATGTGGGGATACATCGATGATTGCGCACACAGAAATCAACACCCACGAATGGACGGAATTCACCCACATCAGAAAAAGCACTGGACAGACTGAGATTGTCTTCTACTTCGAGCACATTATCCTGAAAAGGGGGCCCCGAAATACCGTTTCTGGGTCTAGAGACACTGCGAGTTTACAGTGATAATGCTTACGTCGCACAGGTAATGGGAGTTGTTGAGCAGGAGGAGACGTCAGAGGAAGACTCAGAAACCCCAAAGGCAAGAGCCTGGAAGGCACAGTCACCCGGCCAGCTGAGGAGTGCGGCCGGCCCAGCAGTGCCTGCCCGCCTGCCCACTGGAGGGGGCATTTGCTCCTGTCTCCAGAAACAAGGGCAATGCAGAGCAGAGGCTCAAACACTGAATTCTCACGTGGAATCTTTCTAATTCTTAAAAAAAGAAACAAAAACAAAAAAGTCACTTTGGATGGGCCGAAAACATCCCTGCAGGACCACCAGTGCTCACCCTCTCGTCTAAGCCACAGGGTCTGGAGGCTGTTAGGTTCAAAATGAATGACCTGTTTCTGGCTTATTTACGTAGCCAGGTGTGGAGCTGGGGCTCGCAGGATCGGGGTCTCAGGCAATTCACTGGGGGCCCCACAGTGAACCGTCTGGAAGGAAATCACCTCAAGGCTGCTTGAAAAAGGGTCTTCCGTAAGCACGTCCTATCAAGAAGCCAAACATGACCCGGAACTAACGCGGAGGTCTCAGCAAACACGAGGGCTGTCCAGAACAAATCCAGCCATCAGTGCCTCTGATTTTCATGTCACATGGCTGGACACTTTTTGGACAGCCCTCGTAGACAGCAATGACGATGGAGACATTCATCAGTGGACACTGCAGCCCTCACGGGGTCTGCCTGGATGCGGTGACAGTCTGACCCTCAATGAACTAGAATGAGTTCAATGTACCAGCAAATGAGTCAAGCCAACTGGCCCTGAGGGTCATCCTTCTGGAGTCCCGAGCAGCCGTCCCCAAGAGGAGACTGAAGCTGGAGCTCAGGGCCCGGTGCGGCCTCTCCAGTGGGACCAGAGCTGCCTGGCTTGCAAGTCTGAGCAGCCACTGGTCCTGCAGCCTGGGACAAGCTGCTGAGGTCAGCTGCTTTCATCAGGACACAGGGAGAATATTTACTGGGTTCTCCCTGGTGAGTGCGATCGGAAATAAAATCCTCAGTGACGTTTTCTTGTGGGCTCGTTTCAGGGAGACAAGCTCCCAGCGTACCTTTTCGTTGCTTTTTTCTGTTTTTATTGTAGTAAAATATATATAATATGAACTTGACCATCTTCACCATTTTTCAGTATACAGGTCAATGACACTGTTGTGCAACCATCACCATCATCCATTTCTAGAACTTCCTCATCTTCGCCAGCTGAAAAGTGGTACCCCCTTACACACGGACGCCCCCTGCCCCCACCCCCACCCCAGGCCTGGCAACCTCCATGCTGCTTTCTGTCTCTGTGAAATGTGGCTGCTGTCAGTGGAACCGTACAGTAGCTGTCCTTTTCTGTCTGGCTTATTTCACTTAGCATAATGTCCCTGAGGTTCATTCATGTTGTAACATAGGCCAGAATTTCCCTCTTTTCAGGGCTGAATAGTATTCTTGTGCGTGTGTGTGCATGCGTGTGCGTGTACACATTTTGTTTATCCACTCGCCCGTGGATGGGCATTTGGGTTGTTTCTAATTCTCAGGGGGGGAAAATGCTTCTATCAACTTTGGTATAATTTTTCCCCCTTTATTTATTTTTAAATAAAGTTGTTGGTTTTTTTTTTTTTTAAACTCTTTGACTGCTATGCTCACTAGCTCTCATTTTTAAACGATTAGGGAACTACATTTCTTCAGCCCAGGAACTGTGCGGAGAGGGGTGTGAGCTCTCATCTCATTTCCCAGGAACCAGCAAAGGGTTAACGCGTGAAAAACCTTCCGTGCGGCCTTTCTCCCAGGTGGCAGCTGACACGCACACAAATCTGAAGCATCTCACTTATTTCTGCAAACACCATCGCCCCTTGCCCGGCCGGACATCTGAATGCGTCTTAAGTTGGAGGTTTCAGATTCTCCTGTCAAAACAATTCATCTGTCAGCAGGACAGATGCTGTCAGATGCACGTCCGCACCTTTCAGCAGCAAAGGGGAGCAGCCACAAACCTCAGGGAATTCCGTTCCTGCCAATTGCAGCTTTCATTAAACACCCTGTCAGCCACTGTCATAACACAAATTTTCCCCGTTCCTGTACAAAGGGTGCGCGAATCTTTGAACAACTGAGCCCAGCCACAGATACTCTCGCAGCTAATCTGCTGAAAGACGACCGCCCTGGACACCATTTGCTCACACACAAGAGGCACCTCCGCGGAGAACGGCTCAAGTTTTATGCGGGTTTGATCTGTGTCCGAAACGCAAACTATTCGATGGCGCACAGCAACCACCGGCCTCCTCTTAGAGCAAGGTCCCCGACCCCAACGCCAGGGAATTAGAAGAGCCCCGGCTTTAAATCACCGAGAAAGCCCCACTGTTATGGAGACCTGTGCTGTCCAGTTCAGCAGCCACTCGCCACGTGGCTACTGGCGCTTATACTCAAACTAATTAAGATTACACATAATTAGCGGCTCAGTCGCCACAGTACAAGTTCAGCAAGCACATGAGGCTGGTGCACTGCAGAGAGATGTTTCTATCGTCACTGACCTGTCTAGCAAACCCTGCTGTGTCGTGGAATAACCGGCCCACATGTCTCAATCACGAAATCATCAACAAATGTTTAAAGTGAAATGGCATCTATAGAAGAGATGTGGGTTTTAATAATAAATTTGAATTTCCCGATAATTCCAGAGCTTTGTTTAAAAAGGCGGTGGGCGATGAACAGGGATATTAGCAAATATCTTTCAGGCATGCACGGGTCTTAACCATCTGGACAGAGGAAGGGGCCTTCGAAAACTCAGTTCTCTCGGAAGACACTCCTAACGAAAAATGCCCTCTGAGTGCAATTCCATCGGCTAAATCGGAATTTACACAATCTGACCAGCACCCTCCTGGATTATAACCAGAACTCCACATTATAAACTTGGCAAAGGCTATGCAAGGCTAGCAAACAGTAACTCACGGAGGCCTTGCAAGTTGAGGGATAAGAAGCTCCGTTTGCTTTGGGGTGAGCTGCAATGAGAACGTAATCCCAACGTCACCGGACGACGTAATTAGCACTTCATCCTCAAAACCAGGCACCGCTCCCAGGCGGCTGACAATGCGGGCAGAGGCACCCACAGGCAGAGCAGCACGGCACCTGGCGGTCCCCTTCCCCACGAATGGGCACTCGGCGTGGCGTGCAAGGAACGGCCCGGGTCCTCCACCGGTGACGACACTCCATGGGGACAAGGGTTTGCGTGGTCAGTTTGGTTTCCAGGCCCTGACGGCCCTCCTGACCAGCGCTGTGCATGGCGCGCTGCAGGCTCTCAGACATTTGCTAAGTGAGGAACACAGCTGTGAAGTGACACAGCGACCCAGCTGGGGTGCCCAGGATGAGCCCAAATCTCTCGATCCTCGGGGAACTGTGGGCTCCCAGTGGGAGGAAGGGGACCCACTGGTCCTTTCAAACGTCACGGGGCATGAGTGAGGAGGAGCTGAACTTTACTATTGAATCCCTCCAACTTTGAAGGCCACCTGGGCTGCGTTTTTACCGCCTGAGGAATTATGGGTGGTGCTCGTCACCTTCCAGTGGTGACCTGTACTCCACGGACGCACCTTATAAGGTTTTATGAGAATAAGAGATTTCTTTCAAAATCCAGAACATCAGATGTTCTTATCTTTTTTCTTTTTCTATTACGATGTTTTCCCCTCATTAACCCAATGCCACAGTTCAGCAGCCTGATGATACACATGAAAGGCTTATATTCAGAATGAAATTGCATCTCAACCTGGAATCGTCCCTCTGGCCTCCTCACCCAAGAACTCCCACCTGGGAGAATGTTCTGTGAGTTCTTTCCTGAGGAAGCTCGGCATGCAACACATTCTAAGCTGAGGCTGGGAAAAAGAAACACATTCTGCAAACAATAAAATGCAAAATCACTTAGATAAGAACTCGCTGTCTACAGCTCGCTTAGTAAGCTTTTGGTCAGTTATATTTAAGAAAGTCAGTAATGAATCACAGTGACTCCGATTTTTGAAAATGCCATATAGATGATTCTCTATGCAAATGAGACTTGTAAGTGACTCAAAAGAAGAGATAACACACGCTAGTCACATAAGGACCCCAGTCACTGCCTACTTTTCCTCTTTAAAATCAGCCCCAGAACTCGGTGGGGGCCTTGAAATTCTGATGTTTAAGGCAGGACATTATCTGAGAGAGGTCACCATGCCTGCTTGCACGATCCCATGTGTCTTATATGAGCTCCCCGACCACAAGAGTTCACCCCTCTGACCCCAGCCCATGGCTAACAGAAACACAGCTCTAAGCCTTTGTGCTTTAGCACCCAACAGATAGCAGATTCAACAAATATTTATTGAGTGTTTGTCTACAACATATATGGCATGGTGGTATGATCTGGTGCAAATTAGGACAAGACTTAGTCCATGACGTTAAGGAATTTACAACCTACTGGTCGGATAAGACACTCTGGACCAAACAATGACAGCCAAAGGCTGCAATACGTGCACGGCAGCATCTTGCGAATGGCAGACCGGGAGGTGCACGTTAGCAGCTCTGGCGCCAAAGCTGGGCTGCAGGGCAATGTGTTTCGGACTGAACAGTGTTTGGAGAAACCTGAGGTTTTCGCCAAAACAATAAAAGTTGCAGTTTCTCTTGCAAACAATCGCTGGGCCAGCATTCCTGACAGCAGCCACCACCTGCATTTATTCGGCAAGGACTCCAGCTGACCAGTGCTCCCCACTCCTACTGAGCCTCTCAGGACCTTTCCTCACCGGCAGCTGTAAGGACTGGGTTTGCCATCCCGAGGACGGATGCCACGGAGTCCAGACGGCGTTCAGAGCAGCCAAGAGCAGTTGTGACAAGAAAGGTTGATCAGAGAAATGTAAGACCTTAGCTAAACTAGGGCCAGGAAAGTCAAAGAAGGTGTACAGCATGGGTGCCCAATCTTCTGGCTTCCCTGGGCCACGGAAGAAGAATTGCCTTGGGCCACACCTAAAATACGCTCACACTCACAACAGCTGCTGAGTTAAAAAAAAAAAACAAAAAACAAAAAAACAAAAAAAACTTGCAAAAATAATTTCATAATGTTTTAAGAATGTGTGTTGGGCCACATTCAAAGCCGTCCTGGGCTGCAGGTTGGACGTGCCTGGTATAGAGGGTGTGAAACTGAACAACCACCACCACCACCAAACAAACAATAACAAAACAAAAGCCAAGGAGTCAGAACCTTCTAGAAAGGAGAGGGGCCAGACATAGTGGTTTTCGCGGAAAGACGAGCAGAGGAGCCCGATTCACAGGGTGTCAGACCCACGACCTGCCAGGCAGTTACGAAAAGGGCTCCACGAAGCCTAACAAACCTCAGGGCCGTCCGAGTCCATTTCCACAGACGCAGAACTCCGCTGTGTTCAACTAACGAGCTCTGACCGACTCAGCCCAGACGGCCTCCACCGGACGCGGTGGCACTTGCGTTCTGTAACATCCCCGGGAACAGGGGATTCTCGCATCTGTTTTTCTTACCAAACTAAGATTTCGGCTTACGAGGGACATGGCAGGTGTGACGCGGCTTTGCACTGAGGCGCTCTCGTGCTCGGCCGTGGGGCGGTACTGCGGGGCGCCCACAGGTTTCCCACGCCGGCCACAGAGGGGACGCCACCCGATAGCACCCCGGCCGGAGGTGTGCCTGGGGCTACTGTGTGGTGTCACTACTGGAGAAGGGGCTTTGCGGGAGACCTGGGAACGAGCAGGGGAGGGGAGGGGTCAGGAGTCGGGCCAGCTACTCCACTCATCGTCTCCCCAAAGGGGTCCCCAACGCGCCCTTTCAGAGAGCCCTCACGCTCTTCAGGACTTGCCAAACTCATCGCCTCTGTGACGGGACCCCAGCACCCTTGCTGGACGCCATCCAGCACACAGCTTCACGTCAACCTGAACGCCGGCCCTTCTGCGAACACAGGGTGTCACGGCCTCCGGGTAGGCACGCCCGTCGCCATCAAGCTCTTCCCCAGCGGGGCCCTCACAGCCTGGGCACCGGTGCCCCTGTGACAGCAGAGGCGGGGCAGAAGGGCAGCAAGGACCTGCGGCTCACCTCTGGTGACACTCGCAGAGGCTCAAGTTTATTCGGCAAAGGGACGGAGGTGGATCCTCTTAAATGAAACCCTTGCTCTACTGAGGCAGGAAACGGGTGACTCCTGCTTCTGTCGTAGTTACAAGTCAGGTCAAGGGGACAGGAAATGAGGGACACAGTCATCTAGTGGATAAATTTGGAATCCTCTGGTTGCCAAGTGCTTTCCAAAGCCCACTAGTGTCCCTCTGGTCATGGGTCAATGTTTTCCTTTCCTTACACCTCCACCTGGACCCCCGGACTCCTGGATCCCACAGATGTCCACTTTGGGGAGGTCACCTTCCTGTGAAACCAGCATCACAAAGCATAGGGTGTTTATTAAAAGTGCGATGCGGCATTAACGCTCACAGACTTAGGGTTGACAAGTGGAAGATGCAAATGAGCAACTTCTGAGCACTTTGATTGAATGTGTCACCCAACAGGACCGTGTGCACGTTGGCACAACCACCCACCAGTGAGACTGTCACCAATTTCCCTTTCCAACGCACCGCAGTGATTCCCGCTCAACGGCGAGTGATGTCATGCACTTCGTGCCCACGGCTCAAGACCCTGAGAGGGACACCGCGGCTGGAGGGGAAAGTAAGGATTTTATCACAGCCCCATGGAAAGAGCTCCTGGCCGCGGGGACAGGGCGGCCAGTTCCAAGCCCGTGCTTTTGGCAGAGGGTGCAGCCGGGACTGCAGGGGGACGGAGGGGCGCGGGAGCTATGCCGGTGACGCGGGCTTCTCCAGAGATGACACTTCCAGTGACGCGTCCTTCCCGAGTGTAGAAGACACGTTAAAACCCCCAAAACACACAAAACCCCCTTCCCTCCCTCCGAGTCATTACACGTCACGCGAAACACTCTTGTCGAGATGTTTGCTAGAACCAGGAAAGGATCGAGACGTTTTGTGGCATGTTTGACCCTCATTTTTCGTGATGCAGCAACAAAACCCAACAAAAACGACGGGACGGAAAGCTCGCGTTGCAGGAATCAAAATAAAAGTCCGTAGCAACGCACCTCTGGACACGTAAGGATTGTTGCTATTGTTTTTTTAAAAAAGTGTTTAGAAAGCAATTTTTGGTAAATACACTTTTGGGTTATGAAAGACATATATTTCGTGTGTGTGTGTGTGTGTGTAGTAAGTTGCCCATTTGTTCTTTAAAGGGCCGAGGAAGAAGGAAATGAGCTGTTATAAAACAAGTGCGTCTGTACACACAACAGCTTGCCTTAGTGCTGCGGGCATCTCTGTCCTCCCCTGCCCACGCACCAAAAACTTTACGGGGAAATAACACGAGGGGGTGTCACTACCTTCCCAGGCTAGAGCTGCTCACAAGGAACCCCCTTTGGGAGACCAGAGGCTCCTGGGGTGAACGCTGGGGTCCCACGTCCGCCTCCCCTGGAACCGACACCCGCTACTCACTAACGTCTCTCACATCTCCTCGTGCCTGGGCGATGCCCAGCGCCCAAACCCCTGTAAGGCGGATGCGAACGCCCAGGTTGGCCTGCCTTTGCCACAATACCCTGCAAGCTTCCTTCCAATATTGTCATTCTCCAGGCTCCGAACATGAACTATCGGCCCCCTTCCCTCCCCACTACCCCCACACTTAGCAATGAAGAGCGTCCACGGCACAGAGCAGACCCCTGGTGTGAGGGCCCCCACAGGAGGCGGAAGGCTAATTTACCCACAACGTTCCCAGAATACATCGCCGTATTACAGGGAGGCGCGCGCGTCTCTAGCTAAGTATTTTTTAAAGAAAGTGTGCAGTTTCGAAAGGTCATTCCCCTGGCTAACTGTTACGTCTCTGACTTTATTAGCTTATCGACTTGGGATCTCGTTCTGTCAATTTTTCCATTGCGCTGTCTCAAGTTTGTGTGTGTCATGCAAGGCCGAGCTGAAGCCAAAAGGCAACGCTTTTCTCTCTACGATGCTAACCTATCCTGAAACACTATGAAGTAACAGCTTGTCTCCATCATTTTCTCAGGGCCCTGGCCACGGCCCTGGCCCTGGAGGTTGGATGGCTCAGAAGGCATTAGGTCAACGTGCAACAACCACACAGTACTTCAGCGTGCGGTCCTTTACAGGCTGCCTCCTGCTTCTAAAACACAGCGCTTCCTTCGCACGGAAACCATGAGCACAAACAATCAGATGCTGCGTGGGACCGCCATCCTTGAACACATTTAAAACGGGACTATGCCAATATACGTCCATTTCTTCCTCTTTTAAAAAACAAACAAAATCACTCACCAAGTCCTGTAAAAGTGAGGCCGCGCCCCTTCCACATGGTCCATCTGCATTTACCAAGGCCCAGGCCGCCTGATGTCAGAGCTCCTCCCTCCCTCCCTCCCTCCCC